>PRKT01000725.1:148005-172782 GCA_003671525.1 Saccostrea glomerata
AAAAAAAAATCATGAAATCACGCGCATGCACGTGTGCTGCAATCTGATTGGCTGAAACTTTAGATGGCTTTATCTCCTTTGTTTTTTGACGAAATGTTTGGAATTTTAAAATATAGTCATTCATTTTGATACCCTTCAATACGATAAAGATAAAAATTTATGAAATCACGCGCATGCATGTGTGCTGCAATCTGATTGGCTGAAACTTCAAATGGCTATAACTCCTTTGTTTTTCAACCAAACAGGATGGGATTGGGAACATAGATAAATATAAGGGACTCCTAAAAGAAGGTGTAGTCATTATGCACGTACTTGCACGTGCGTGCACGTTAAATGAGTAAGATTAAAAATACACTCGAATGAGTGTATTTTTTAATACTTTTGGATTAAATGCTTTGATATTAAGTATATTAAAATTTTTAGATAGTGTAGACAAGATAATATGGTCGTTACGCACATGAACACGTCTGCAATGCCTATTTTTAAATATATTGTATTTTTCTGGGAAGACTTTGATTAAGTCTAAATTCCATAAAGTATTTCTTATTTAATAGAGATTACAGGGAATATGGCACCAAAAGGGAGTTGGGGAGCGTTTGGGGAACATCTGTAACGGTCCCCGTTACAATTAGCACTAGTTGATATTGTTTCTAGAAAAACTATTACTTATAATTATGATTTAAGATCTGTTTTTTCCTTGGTTCAAATCAGAAGGTATTAGGTATCTAATTTCATTTGCACATTTAGCCTTTTTAGCTCACCTGAGGCGAAGGCTCAAGTGAGCTTTTCTGATCACATTTTGTCCGTCGTCTGTCTGTCTGTCTAGCTGTCCGTCTGTCCGTCCGTCTGTAAACTTTTCACATTTTCGACTTCTCAAGAACCACAGGGCAAATTTTGACCAAACTTCATACAAAGCATCCTTGGGTAAAGGGGAATTAAAATTGTTAAATTGAAGGGCCAAGTCCCCTCACAAGGGGAGATAATCAAGAAAAGACAAAAATAGGGTGGGGCCATTAAAAAATCTTCTTCTCAAGAACCACTGGGCCAGAAAAGCTGAAACTTATGTGAAAGCATCCTGAGGTAATGTAGATTCCAAATTTTAAAAATCATGACCCCCAGGGGAAGGACAGGGCCACAATGGGGTATCAAAGTTTTACATAGAAATATATAGGAAAAATCTTTGAAAATCTTCTTCTCAAGAACCATTGGGCCAGAAAAGCTGAAACTTACGTGGAAGCATCCTGGGGTAGTGTAGATTATAAATTGTTCAAATCATGACCCCCCGGGGGAAGGGCGGGGCCACATTGGGGAATCAAAGCTTTACATAGAAATATATAGGAAAACTCTTTGAAAATCTTCTTCTCAAGAACCAGTGGGCCAGAAAAGCTGAAACTTATGTGAAAGCATTCTGGGGTAGAGTAGATTCTAAATTGTTCAAATCATGACCCCTGGGGGAAGGGCGGGGCCACAATGGGGAATCAAAGTTTTACATAGAAATATATTGGAAAAATCTTTGAAAATCTTCTTCTCAAGAACCATTGGGCCAGAAAAGCTGAAACTTATGTGAAAGCATTTTGGGGTAGAGTAGATTCTAAATTGTTCAAATCATGACCCCTGGGGGAAGGGCGGGGCCACAATGGGGAATCAAAGTTTTACATAGAAATATATTGGAAAAATCTTTGAAAATCTTCTTTTCAAGAACCAGTAGGCCAGAAAAGCTGAAACTTATGTGGAAGCATTCTGGTATAGTGTAGATTCAAAATTACCCCCCAAGGAAGGACGGGGCAACAATGGGAAATCAAAATTTTACATAGAAATATAAAGGAAAAATCTTTGAAAATATTTTTCTCATGAACCACTGGGCCAGAGTAGCTGAACTTATGTGGAAGCAACCTGAGGTAGTGTAGATTCTAAATTGTAAAAATCATGACCCCCTGGGGAAGGGCAGGGCCACATTGGGGAATCAAAGTTTTACATAGAAATTTATAGGAGAAATCTTTGAAAATCTTCTTTTCAAGAACCACTGGGCAAGAAAAGCTGAAACTTATGTGGAAGCATCCTGGGGTAGTGTAGATTTCAAATTGTCTAAATTATAATCAGTGGGGTAGGGTGGGGTCACAATTATGTATAACGAGGGGGAAATCTGGCAAAGAAAGAATGGTCAAATGCAGCTTCTCAGGTGAGCGATTTGGCCCATGGGCCTCTTGTTTTGTACTTTGAGAATCAGCCAAAACCATTTATAGAAGTTGTTTAAGAAGAACATAGTTTGACACAGAATTGCAATGTAACTACGATGTGACAATCCAAGTATTCCATTACATTTCATTTTTCCTTGAGTTACTTTCGTTCAAGCAAACACTCGGCTGACTCCGTAAACCCCTATTGCGAAATGTCGGAGTTGACAGAGACAGCCGCCATCTTGGACCCGCTTCAGATTTTTAAATGCTAATATCTAGAGTTTCGATTTAAATCTCCGTCACGTGATCAACACAGTCATGTGACATCACAAAAATGTGTTAAAATAAAACCTGATTAAATTATTATCTCAAGTTGACTACAATTTCAAACAAGGATTACATATTTAAATTTAAATCTAGCTCAAAGTATAATGTATATTTTCAAGGCATTTTGAGCCTTCGGACAGCCTTATCATAACTACCATGTGACCTCATATCCTCATATGAAGCCAAACATGAACAGCTGATTATGAGTTAATGACCAATAATTGCAGGTGTAATTTGAATTCTGTCAGGTTTTAATGATTCAATTAATATGATTAAATGATTTATTGTTAACAGATGTTTTTTTTTTGGTGTTCTTAATATACGAAAGTAAGTTGTTTAATATTTTCATGAACTCAATAGGCTACATTAATTACAATTCCACCTGAGATTATCAAGTCAAGCGGTCAGTCTCACGTTTTAAGCTTTTATGTTTAGATAAATATATATCTATAAAAACTAACAAGCTTTACACAGCATTGGGGAAATGCTAAGTTGTTAGAACATTTCATGATTTCCTGTGATGTAAATTCTATCCCAATGGCTATAAATTTAAATTAACCCAAGACAAAAAAAACAATGTTTCTTTCAGAATGTTTCTTTCAGAAATTCATGTAAAATAAAATGCAAGAAAACGGATTTCATTTGACTCAAAATTTCCCAAGATTTTAAATGTGTTGAAATTGGATTTAGGAACGTTTGAAAATAAATATACAACTGTGGTTGCAATTTTTTATTCGTTGGTTTGAAACCTGGAATAAGTGGCTACCTGTCTTAAGTGGCCAATTTGTCATTCTACCTTGAGTGGCCTCTTAAAACAGGTTTGACTGTACACACGACAGGATACAAACTGACTTAACTTGTGAGAGTTCACACTTTACAGCAAACTTTACTCCGTTTAATATGGCATTCCTCACTATATAAATTATGATCTACTTCCTTGAAAAGACACTGCCTGCATGCAAGTACAATATGGATTCAGAAAGGAAAAGACTATGCCTTTTGCAAACTTTGAATGAAAGTTAAAAGTGACTTCTCAATAAACCCTCTGATTTAAAAAAAAAAGGCTGCTGAAAACAGGCATGTTGAGCGCACGGGACGTAAAAACATTGGCCACTGGCCGCGTTAGACAGGTGGCCACTTAAATGAGTTAAAATATAGTGAAAAAATGAACGGGCGGGATTGAAACTGGCCGCTCATGGGGAGTGGCCCTTGATTAAGGGTGGCCGTAACAGCAGGTGCGACTATATTTCTAAAATTTCCAAATCTGGCATGATTCTCAAGGTTAATATACACTGTTAATGAGGTTCAGGAGCAATTAAACCACTGTAATGACTAAAAGCACAGTTGACACCTTGTTGATTACCTGTTATCAGCGGCAATAAACAGATATCCCACCGATAAACATTGAAACAGTCATGTTTTTTTGCACACGGAAATACTGTCTTATTCAAAGCATAACGTTAAAAAATCCGGATTTTTCAAAAAATCAGTAGAAATGGGAAAAATAAAATAAATCGGTAGACAAGCGGTAGACAGGTTTCAAAATTGGTAGACTCCTGAAAAAATCGGGAAAGTTGGCATGTAGGAGAGGGGGGTTTCCCTTCATTTGAATATACTTGAAACCCTTCACCCAAGGATACTTTGTGACAAGTTTGGTTGAAATTGGCCCAGTGGTTCTTGAGAAGAATTAAGATGAAAATGTGAAAACTTTACAACAAAGCCAACAACAACAATGACGACAGACAAAAGACAAATTTTGATCAGAAAAGCTCACTCGAGCCTTCGGCTCAGGTGAGCTAAAAATGTTAATATTAGTAATGAATCATTATTTTTCAAGAAACGGTGAGTGCAAAATAAATTGAGCAACACGCTTAAAATAAATTAATCAGTAATTTTTTGTCAAGAAACTTTTTTGAATTGTGCAAATTAATTTGATATTTCAGGAAGTTAACAATGGATGACATGGAAACAGTATTGTATTACACAGCTGAGTAGTTTGTATACTATGGTGCTTCCATCAATATTATGATTTTCACATTTAAAATTTTCAAATGCTTCTTTAATCTAACTAAGAATTTATTCATCTCACTCTTTTTAGTTTGATGTAACCGTGCAATTTTATTTTAATAAAAACTATTTCTGCACTCTCTCATTTGAAGTAGATTTATTTCCTCTCCATACTTCATCTGTTTTGAGGCATTAACTAACATTGATTTCATATATGGGGTCATGTGATCCTGTCTCAAAATCAGTGTTTTCAATAAGATTTTGAATAGAAGGAAAAATGGATGGAATAGCAGGAAACTAGTTTCGGCGAGGGGTCTGGGGGCCGAAACGAAATTCAGCATTTTTGACTCACTTTTCTTACCTCTCAGGCCATTAAAAAAGTACTTTCCTGTTACTAACAACTAGAGTCAATAAACAGCTTGAAAAATATGTATCTTGGAAGCCAGAACCCGAATCATATGCCATTGATGCATTTTCTATTTCATGGGCTGATCTAAAATGTTACTGTTTTCCTCCTTTTAGTGTCCTACCAGCAGTATTACAAAAGATGTCAGTGGAAAGAGTAACAGGAATAGTTGTGTTACCAAATTGGCCAACTCAGCATTATTATTCAACAGTTATGAAAATGCTCATTGCACACCCGCTGTATCATTCACAAAAGAAAAACATTGTTGCAGATTCCAAATTCCGAACAAATTCACAAGATACGGGACAAGATAAATCTATTGATTTGCCTTTTATCAGGAGATCAGTTGAAATTAAACAATTTCCGGAAAACGTTACCAAAATACTTTTATCATCATGGAGATCATCTACATCTAAACAATACGAAAGTTATTTACGGAGATAGCAAGTTTTCTGTGGTACTGGACGGAAGATAAATCCGTTTTGTGCAAATTTAACAGACATTTTGGTTTTTCTTATGGAACTTTCGGACAAAGGTGTGGGCTATTCTGGCATTAACACAGCTAAAAGTGCTCTTTTAAATACGGTTACTTTGGCTGATAACGAAAATGTGTTTATTGGTGAACGCTCTGTAGTAAAAAGATTTTTGAAAGGCATATTCAATCAAAAACCTTCTTTACCACGATACACTGAAGTTTGGGATGTATCATTTATAGTGTTAAATTGGATGAAGAATATAGACCTAAATGGAATTTGTTTGAAATTGTAATCATGGAAACTGGTCATGTTACTTGCTCTTCTATCTGGACAGAGGATACAAACTTTAAAAAGTTTTTCAACTGACAGTTTGAAATTACAGACAATACGGCAACATTTCGCATACAAACACTGCTGAAACAAAGTCGACCCAGTTATCATTTACCAGCTGTGTCTTTTTTGTGTTATCAAGAAGATAGGAATTTGTATATTATTTCACATTTTAGACAGTATATTAAAGAAACAGCAAATCTTAGAACTTCTGATCAACTATTAATTAGTTATCAAAAGCCCACATGCGGCGGTGTCATGTGACACCCTTGCGCGATGGTTAAGAAATGTTCTACAGCAGAGTGGCATGGACATGTGTGTGTATTCTTCGCATAGTACAAGGGCTGCCTCCACATCCGCTGCGGTTGCCATGGGGTGTGTTAGACCATGCTTTATTCAGCATCCTACACTAAAACTAAACTTTATAAGATGAAGAGCTCCCTTATGGGGAGATAAGATATACATAAACTAGAGTTACTTCTCTTTGCATGTAACACATGAGTAAACTAACATTAATTATACTTTTCTCTTTTTGGGTAAAAAAAATAAAATTAAAAAATAAAAGAATATTCTACACTGTGTGATGGGAATATCCCTGTAACATCTCTCCTATTTGGAGATGATTTAACAAAATCACTCAAAGAAGCAAGACAAGTTGGTAATGTGGGAAGAAATTTCCTGTCAAAAAACAGGAAACGATTCTGGAATCGCCCGAGAAAAGGCTTCGGTTGGAAGAACTGTGCAAACAAAGATGTGAGAAATCAAAAGAAATTCAAGAAAACATAAAAGAAAAACAAAGCCAACCATCGATAGAGGTAAGCTTGGAAATCAAGCATGATTTGCATGAAAATGTTAATGAATTTGAAAAACAATTTTGTGATTTTATTCAAGATGCAATTGCAGAGGCTCAGAGAAATATAAAATATTTTGAAGGTGGTAGAATCAAACATTTTTCAATCAATGGAAAGAGATAACATCTGACAAAGAGATTTTAAAAATTGTCAATGGTATAGAACTAGAATTTGAATCGGGTCATTAATACCAATGCAAACAAAAATCCCTAAACAATGTCAATTTGAAGGTGAGGAGAAAAAATCTATTGACATGGAAATAAATAAACTAGTAGCAAAAAAGATTGTCATTGAAAGTGAATATGAGCATGCAGGATCAATTCATTTCGCCAATTTTCTTAGGCCTAAAAAGAATGGCACATTCAGACTTAATCTGAAAGAATTGAATGAATTTATAGTGTACAGGCATTTTAAGATGGAATCTTTGCAATCAGCATTACGCATGATTACAAAAGATTGTTATATGGCTTCTATTGATTTGAAGGATGCATATTATAGTATACCAATATCTGAAAAATATCAGAAATATATGATGTTTGCGTGGGATTCATAATTATTCATGTTTAATGCAAGTGTCCCATGGGGTTATGTATGAGTCCTTGTTTATTTACAAAAGTGCTTAAACCCATTTTTTCTTCTTTGAGGCAAAGTGGACATCAATCTGTTGTTTACATTGATGATACATATTTACAAGGAGAAACTGTTGATATTTCATTTTGTAACAAAAATGTAATGGCTACAATTGAAATGTTGTCAAAGTTTGGATTTGTTATAAACCCAGATAAGTCAATCTAGGGTTTTATGCAACACAAAAATTAGAATTCTTAGGATTTATTCTGAATTTAAAAGAAATATCAGTAACATTGACAGAGCATAAAATAGAAAAAATTGTATCATTATGTTCAGAATTTTTGAAAATACAAAAGCAAACAATTAGAGATCTATTTAGTGTGTTAATTGATTGGGAACTTGGTAGCAAGTTTTCCCGGAGTTCCAGTGACATGGTCAATTATTTTACAGTCAGTTAGAGAATGAGAAAATAAACATGTTGAAAGCATCAAAGGGGAATTTTGATGCTCAAGTTACACTTTCTGAGTTAGCACTAAGCGATATCAACTGATGGTCATGTAATATCTCTAAGACCAAGGCACCAGGACCAGAGGTCAACTTGACATTGTTATTGAAACTGATGCGAGTCATTTAGGCTAATTGGGGCTATAATTGCAAGACTCTTAAAATATCTGCAGGAGGCCCTTGGTTAGAAGGGGAAAATAAATTTCACATTAATGTGCTCGAGCTGAAAGCTGCTTATTTTGCCCTTTTATCCCTTTGCCTGGACAAGCATTATTCCCATGTGAAAATTTTGATTGACAACACCACAGCTGTGGCTTATACATAAGAAAACAGGGGGGCAGCAAATCTTTGCAATGTAATGAATTGACCAGGTAAAGATAATTGTGATGCAGATTATGAAAGTAGACATTTTCAAATCGAACATGAATGGATGTTAGATAAAGAAGTTTTACAATTTGCTATTATTAAAGAATTAGGGTTTGAACCAGAATGCGATTTATTAGCAACTAGAGTCAATAAACAGCTTGAAAAATATGTATCTTGGAAGCCAGAACCCGAATCATATGCCATTGATGCATTTTCTATTTCATGGGCTGATCTAAGGCTTTTATGCTTAAGCCTGCTGAAGACGTTGATGATGCGGCACAGGTACACTCTTCCGCCATACACCACCAATGCCTCCCAGTTCAGTTTCCCAGCCAGGGACTGAAGCTGATGCTTTGAGGCGCGCTGGCCTCCAAGAAAATGTGCAAGTTCAGTGCGAAGTTCTTGTAGCTTAGACTGAGGCAAAGAAAGTTGCATTTTTGTGCTATCAATTTCAATACCAAGGAAAACCAAGCATTGAGTTGGGTCTTCGACCTTTTTCCAATTGATATAAAAACCAAGTCTACGTAGTAATTGTATCAACTGCGAGAGAGCTTCGTGACACTTTTCTTTTGAACTCTCACAAATAAAGAAATCATCAAAGTATGCAACAATAAAGAAACCCTTGCAGGCCATGATTCGTCTTACTGCTTAGGATAGACGATGGGAAATTCCTGGAGCCTCTTTGGAACCAAAAGGCAATTTTGAATCAATAAAGTCAGAATTTTGATTATTTATAACCCCTTTAAAACCTGTTACTTTTTGACTTTCAGCACTAATAGGGACAGAGCGGTATGCAGATTTCAAGTCCACTTTGGCCATAAAATAGCCCTGTCTCACCAGCCGTGTAGCATCATCAAGGGATTGGTATTTAAATTTTTTAAGAATCCGAAACATAATCATTGACTGCACCCCCGCGTGGGCGACAACAGTCATGAATTATACGGATACCTCCATCAGATTTAGGAATGATGCCCATCAGGCTTACAATGAGAGGGGGGTTGGGAACATGAACATAATTTCCCTCTTCTATTTCAGTAAGTATTGGGCCTTAGCAAAAATTTCAGGATCCTTAGTGGCAGAGGGATGGTTAGGTAATTCTACTGGCTTGGGAGACATAGTTGGGTTGATAATATGAAAACCATTACGTATGCCATCTAAAATAAATTCTTTATCAAAATCATCATGCAATTCAGCTTCCCAAGCAGTAAGGTTAAGACCTGAGCGTTTCTTTAAGCGTTTTTTGCAGGGTGTTCATGCGCCGGATGGCGTTCCGAGCACCCTGGGATAGAACAGGTGTGGGAAAATCTACATTGACGCATTATGCAGCCCTTTCTGGAATTAAATTTCCTACATATTTCTATGCCCTGGGGGGTGTGAGAGGCCCTGTGACCCTGGGATGGAAAGGACTGAGGCTTACCAGGTTTTGGGGGTGGTTGGGTCTGGGGTGGGCGTGGTTTCAGAAATACTGTCTGGATGTGGGGTATATCAGTGCCCCATCTAAACTTATGCAGGTTTCTGTGTAGCTTTCTGTATTCACGATCATAAAAGAAAACAGATCTAGTGTCATGGCTTGATAAAAGCTGATATATACGTGTTGTATATGACAGGTAATCTAAGATCTGCATTTGAGCGATCAGATTTTCATTAAGCAGTTTCTGGAGGATAGCTAAGTTTGCTACCAAGGGCGGGGGGTGTGTGGAACCATGACTGGTTCTACTGTAATTGGGAAGTCGATTTTCCCGCAGCTATGACTTTTCATATTAATGAAGAAGAGATCCTAGCAGTTGTTCTCGCAGCCCACAGATGGGCACCCTTGTGGGCTAATCACAAGATTGTCTTCTTTTCAGACAATTTAGCAACTGTCTCGAGCATTAACAAATGTTCATCCAAAAACAACATCCTAATGAAATGCCTTCGTAGCCTTTTTTGGTTGTCGGCAATTTATAACTTTCGCTTTGTAGCCCAATATGTCCCTGGTAAGGACAATGTCCAAGCAGACCTCATATCGAGACTGCACGAGCCAAACAATTTTGCATATATGTTTGCCCCCTTTTACAAAAACGGGGATCGTTTGCAAAGGCAATTTTGTCACCTTTCTCAAGATTCCTTTAATTTTCTATTTGACAGGCTCAGACCTTATCTCCTCCCTGGATGCCCGACTCCAATCACTGCGCAGTAACATTTTAGCAAACTCAACCAAGCAGACTTACAGCTCTTATTTGCGATCTTACATTTCGTTTTGTAGCAAATTAGATGTACCATTGGTTCCCATATCCCCAACCAACTTGTGCAGGTTTGTGGCTTTCTTGTCCTTCAGGTTATCATTTCAATCAATCCGCAATTATTTATCTGTTGTAAAATTGCTCCATGTAGAGACAGGCCACGCTAACCCCCTGGAATCTCCCTACTTGACTAGCACCCTTAAAGGAGCAAAACGTCTGCTAGGTACTCAAACCTCGCCCAAGCTCCCTATAACTCCTTCATTGCTACACAAGATTTTTACAACACTCAATTTCCAGCAACCCCTTGATTTGGTCTTCTGGGCAGCTTGTCTGGTTGCCTTCTTTTCCTTTTTCCGCAAATCCAACCTTTTGGCACCATCATGGCAGCTTTTCAATCCAACAAAACATTTATCTCGATCAAATGTTAACTTTCAAAACTCAGGGGCAGTGATAACAGTTAAGTGGTCCAAGACTATTCAATTTTCAGAACGTCCCCTTCAAATTCCAATCCCACATATCCCGAATTCCCCTTTCTGCCCCAGCTGCATTTTGTGGCTTATTTTTGTCCTATTTCCCACCCCTCAAATTCAAAGCCCTGCCTTCGCCTACAAGACCAACAATCAGTGGCATATCCTGACTTACAATGTATTTTTGTCTAAGCTTCAAAAGACCCTATCCTTATTGGGAATTGACCCCGCCAGTTATTCTATTTCCGTAACTTTCTAATCATAAGAGATAGAGACATCATATTTGGTATGCATGCTTCACTAATTAAACTCATATTAATGACACCAAGGTCAATGACCCTGTGACCTTGGCTGTGACCTTTATGCTAAAAATAGTTTTTTTTTTCAAACTTTCGCCATAACTTTTGAACCAGAGGAGATACAGACTACATCTTTCGTATGCATACTCCACTGATAAAGTTCTTTCAAATGACACCAAGGTCATTGACCTTGTGACTTTGACTGTAAACTATATGCTAAAAATAGTTTTTTCAAATTTTTGAATCATACAAGTTGGAGATTTCATATTTGGTATGCATACTCCACTAATAAAGTTCTTTCAAATGACATTAAGATCAATGACCTTGAGACCTTGACTGTGACCTATATGCTTAAAAAGTACTTTGTTACCGCTGGGCGCATAGTGTTTCACAAACACATCTTTTTTAATTTTTGTTTTGATGATTTATGTTGCCATGTTAACTCAAATTGAAAATACTGTACTGTAGAATTTTATTAAAAACTACTACTACAGTTGTAGTCTTATCGCAATATCTTCCTACAAAAAAGACTTTATCAAGGATCACTATTCTATTTATTGCTGTTGTAAAATTTCAAGTCCCAAGCTGCTTTTCCTTTGTTATAAATACAAACCAGTAGAGCTTCAGTTTGGACAGAGACTTCTGGTTTAATTTAACGTGCATTTGATTTCAAATTGATTTGAAAGCATATTTTTGACACTTTAAGGCCTACATATATGATCATCAAACATTGTAAGTTGATGCATCTTGGGTCCACAAACAACGTTAACTTAAAAAGTAGGTCACCATGACCTACTTTCTGAATTTTATGGCATATCTTTTGTTACACATTTAATCCTATTATTTCAGACACTGAAAGTATTAGAATCATCAAATCTTGTAATTGATGCATGTTGGGGCCTTAAAACATTTTTATGAAAATTAATTTATAAGTCACTGTGACCTACTTTTTGAATTTTGCCTGCATTTCTTTTCAAATTGTTACAGACAGGCATATTTTGAATACTTTCAGACCTATTATCATCAAGCTATGTCAGTTGATGCCTCTTGGATCTTCGGAAAACATCGGTTTTCAGAGAATGATGACCATAAATTAGGTCATGGTGACCTACTTTTGACATTTGATGGCTACATTTAAGTATCTTACCTATTGGCTTAGAATCATCAAACTTTGCCAGTTGAAGCATCTTGGGTTTTCAGAGAATGTCAACCAAAAAGTAGTTAAGGTGACCTACATTTGACATTTTATAGCTATATTTAAGTATCTAGGATACTTTTTTGCTTATCAAACTTTGTCAGTTGATGCATTTTGGGTTTTTGGAGAATATTGTCCAAAAAGTAGGTCATGGGGACCTACTTTTGAATATCTCCGGTACTTATTAAATTAATAATATAGTGGTATTGATTAAATCTAAAGTAGGCACTGAAGGGTATAACGAAACAGTTATAGACTGGGTATGAGGGCAACGTATGATTTGTTGGACCTGAGGGTAAAAATGTTGCCCTTGGCCTGCGGCCTCTGCCAACATTTTCATCTTCAGGTCCAACAAATCATATGTTGCCCTCATACCCAGTCAATAACTGTATGATATAACAAAATATTCAAATGTTATTATTGAGGCAGGCAAGGTCATATGAAAAAGCAGTGTAGAGAATACTTGGCTTCTCAATCTTGGCAAAAACAAACCCAGGAACAAGCTAGTCGACCGAGTAAATTTTCAAGTACAGATATTAGTGACAAAACTCGAGAAAATCTTACACAACTTAGCTGTGGAGCTTCAGAGGCAATAAATAAAGCTGATGAATCAGGTATTTTCACTGAAGTAAGAATTCATGATATATTGTTGAGATTCTTGATAGATACAGGAGCAACAGTTTCCATTGTGTCAAAGGTCATGATAGCCAATGATTTGTTAAACAAGCCAGTGAGACATTTAAGTACAGATATTTTAATAGCAGATGGCACACCATTGAAAGTGTATGGTACACAAGAAATGAAGCTTTCCATACAGGGTATGCTCTTTGAACGAGGTATGTCCAGTGCACGATGTTTTTTCGATATTGTCGACATCCCTGTAAAATACCAGTCCACATAATATCATAACATATTCAACATGACAATAATACGTATGTTTATCTCTCTATATATTACATTGTTAAACAATATAACGTCAACATCTTGTTAACATTGCCTTCCCCTTTTCTGTTGTTTACATCGTTCACATCGTCGACATCGCGATGATGGTCGATATCGAGTCAACAATGTCCTTCTTATTTTTCTTGTTTACATCGTTCACATCGTCGACATCGCAAAGTTGGTCGACATTGAGTCGACATCGTGTCAATATTGCCTCTTTTATTTATCTTGTTTACATCGTTCACATCGTCGACATCGCAATGTTGGTCGATATCGAGTCGACATCGTGTCAACATTGCCTTCTTTTTATCCTGTTTACATTGTTTACATCGTCGACATCGCAATGTTGGTCGATATCAATTCGACATCGTGTCAACATTACCCTTTTTCAAAATCTTGTTTACATTGTTCACATCGACGACATCGCAATGTTGGTCGTTAATTGAGTTGATGTTGTGTGAACATTGAATACTTATTATTTCTTTGACTGTTATGAGTCAACATCAAGTATACATCAAGTATGAAGCATGTCTCTTACATTCTGAAAATGAACTAAAAAAACTGATTTCCAACCTTGGAAACAGTGTTTGTCATCTGTACAGTACATGCAAAATAGTTTTAACATTAATTACATTGCGTTGTCAATAAACAATGTAGAAATAAAAGCAAAGTAGACAATGTAAACGCGATATCGTATCAACATTGTTTACGTTGCGATGTCGACGATGTCGTCATATAGAAATAATAACAATGTAGACGGTGTAAACGCGATTTCGTATCAACATTGTCAACATTGCGATGTCGACGTTGACGATGTCGTCATGTAGAAATAATTACAATGTAGACGATGTAAACACGATATCGTATCAACATTGTTAACATTGCGTTGTCGACGTTGATTTATGTAGAAACAATAACAATGTAGACGATGTATTCATGATATCGTATCAACATTGTTTACATTGCGATGTCGACAATATCGAATTAATTAAGGGAACTGGACATGACAACTTTGAACATGCTGTGGTAGTTGCTGAATTAAGCGTTGACGGAATATTAGGTTTAGATTTCCTAAGGGCTCATAAATGTTCTCTAGAACTAGAGAAGTGTCGCTGAATTTTGACCAAGTAGGAAATTCAGTTGCTTGTCAAAACAAGGAAAAAAGATGGACCCTAAAATTCACAATTTTGGTAGAGGCAATCTTGCTCATTATAACTATACACTTAGTTGGTTTATTTGAAACCCAGGAACAGAGAAGAAGATTTTTGAAGAATTCATGTAATTTCACTATATAATCAATAGAGCCCCACCCTAACCCCAGAACCCCTGACCCCTGGGTCATAAAATTCACAATTTTGGAAGAGGCTCTCTAGCTCTTCATAACTATGTACTTAGTTGGTTGATTTAATGATTTTTCGACCCTGGACCTTGAATTTCACAATTTTGGTAGAAAACTCAATGCTGATTACAATCATACCATCAGTTTTACTGCTTTTCCAGGTATAAAGAAGATTTTTACAGACTGCACTAATTTTAGTGGTTTGGGTCCCACCCCAGGCGGGCAGGGATCATGAAATTCATAATTTTTGTTCCCCTTCACCTATAGATGCTACATGCCAAAATTGATTTAAATTGGTTCAGCAGTTTCAGAGAAATATTTTTAAAGACTGCACTTATTTCAGTGGTTTGGGTCCCACCCCAGGCCCCAGGGGGCTTCCTCGTGTAGTAGAACGGAGATCTGCAGTTGGTATTGACTTGGCCCCTTCAATTGCGAGATCTATTAGATCGTAAGGATATTTTTGTCTGAGCCAAAATGTTCTTAATTCCTGTAGATGGCCATTTCTTCTGGTTTCAGAAAAGAAATAATGCATTTTCACTATATGATTAGCCCTGCCCTAGCACTAGAACCCTGGCCCTGGGGCCATGAATTTCACAATTTTGGTAGAAGACTGGACCCCTGGCCCTGGAGCCATGAATTTCACAATTTTGGTAGGCCCCAGGGGGCAGGAGACATGAAATTCAAAATTTTTGTTCCCCTTCACCTATAGATGCTACATGCCAAAATTGATTGAAATTGGTTCAGCGATTTCAGAGAAATGTTTTTAAAGATTGCACTAATTTTTGTGGTTTGGGCCCCACCCCAAGGCCCCAGGGGGCAGGGACCATGAAATTCATAATTTTTGTTCCCCTTCACCCATAGTCATGTGACTAGCTTTTCATGCCCTACTGACAAATGACTGGTGGACACGAAAATCAGAATGCCTATTGTATAATATTGGTAAACATATACAAATCCTGTAGATCACTAAATTTTAGTGACACCCTCTTTTTGCGATATAGCCGTTGACTCTTTATTAGCGAGACATATTTTTCATAAATTGTTGTTTTCCTCTTTATAATCGTAAGGAAAACTTTTATACGGGAGAATGAAATTTTGGGAGCTCATTGTCCTGCGTAATTACGCGAACATAAAGTTCTCGCGAATAAAACATGATTTACTGTACAAAGGGGGAAGGGCCTAGTTAGGCAAATTTTATGAAATAAACTTTGCTTAAACATGTTTACTCACAAAAAATTGAGGTACCTTATCAGGCATTTCAGGCATCACATAGAATAAATATACAAGAGGCCCATGGGCCACATCACTCACCTCAGTAACTTGGTTGATGCAGTTCTTTACCAGATTTACCCTCTAGCTATACCTATCATGCCCCCTACCCCCTCCCCTTACATGATTTTAATACTTTAGAATCTACATTACCCGAAGGTGCTTTCACATACGTTTCTGCTTTCCCGGCCCAATGGTTCTTGAGAAGATTTTTAAAGATTTGTTCTATACATTTCTATGTAAAACTTGGATTCCCTATTGTGGCCCCGCCTTACTCCTGGGGTTCATAATTTTAACAATTTAAGTACGACTCCGTGTAAAAAATCATGCAGATAGTACAGAAAAGGTGATTCATCGATAATCTTCAAATCCAATAAAATTGGGTTTAATATATTCATTTGGGTCTAAAATGAATATAAACAGTTGATTTTGTTATAATTCTTCTTTTTTCATATAGCCAGGGATAAAATACTTGAGGTGTAATTTTGTATAGATAGTGTGCAAATAATGCCTATTTCAAAAAAGAATATCTTTAAAACCCAAGAAGATGTACAAAAACTTAATACATAATTAAAGTGAAAACGGAAGGCTTAATAAAAATTTATTTTAATATTTTTGTGCAAACGAAGTATTGAAAAGATACAAGGTGTTTAAAATCGCGAATTTGTTAAGATTCTGCAAATGAGTTATCTCCCTTTGCAATTTTACATAGGTGGCGCTAGTAAAAAAAAATGGCAGCCTCTATGGTTAGCTGTTCACTGCAAAGTTATTTTGATGCGTCCTGTGATGTTTATTGCAAAAATATGTGTGAAGTGACATAAAACATGCATTCTCTGTAAGCACCAAAAAATCTTGGAAACGACATATCTCCGATTTTGATGAAATTTGCACCACAGGTGCACCTTGGTACAAAACCAGCAAATATGGTGTAAGAAGTTTCCCACGTGCACCCAGTTGCCATGGAGACGGATCCATTGAATTTGGCCATTTTCGGTCATTTTTGACCATTCAAAAACATGAAAATTGAGGAAATATAAATGCATTTTTATCTTTATGTAGTAAACACAAATATAAATCTTTGTATCATAAGAAAACATCAACTGTTAAGGAATACAGGGCATATAATCAGTTATTCCAGAATTAATCCCACTCTTAGAAAATAGTCCTGCAAAATGGCATAGTTTCTGAAAATGTGAAAAATGGAAAATTTGGCATTTTTTGAGAAATTTAAGGTTAAATAAAAAAAAAATTGTCTATGGAAATTTTTCAAATCTTTTGCATGTCGTCAAATATTAGTATTAGTAGTGTCCCCTCATGAAAAGATCGGAGTGGGATCTCAATGCTATTTTTAGTAACATGTATCTAAAAATAAACTTATTTCAGAAAAATCCCAAAAATGAAATTTCGGCAGAGTTTAAGATGCCATTGCTAAGTAATTATGAAAAATACTGTAAAAGTCAATATGCTAATGCCAGAGGTTGGACACCAATAACTACCATGCACATTATTTTATGGGATTTCCATTTTCTATTTATAGCTTCAAATGCCTAAATATAGACATGTCTCATAAAAAGCTGAAAAATGCCAATTTTCCATCATTTTGAAGCTCCACTGAATCATGAATAATAAACATACGGATCTCTCCAATATTTCATCAATAAGAACAAGGAATAGTATAATAAGTCACAAATTATTGAGGACAGACTCTCATATCTATAAATAGTACAAATGTCTAAAAATAGACACACATGAAATTAACTGTTTAATGTTCATTTTCCACTAATTTTCAAATTAGAGATGGACAATTTACCGACTTGCTGTCATTGACTGTTACTGACATAATGTGACAGACAAGAACAAAAGAACATTCAACAGAATCATAAGCACAGGTTTACACTTCTATTTATAGTAACACATGTCTAAAAATAGACGTATTGCAAAATATCAGAAAAATGTAGTTTTTGGTACTTTTTTCTCATATTTTGGATGAACAATTGCAAACTCTCTGTTTTTAACTGCTATTGGCATATGGTGACCAATAGTGAAAGAAAGCATTATATGAAATACAGAATGAGAAGCAGAGGTTTCCATTTTTACTTATAGTAACACATGTTTAAAAATAGACATAGTGCAACCGGGTGCACGTGGGAAACTTCTTACACCATATTTGCTGGTTTTGTACCAAGGTGCACCTGTGGTGCAAATTTCATAGAAATCGGAGATATGTCGTTTCCAAGCCCTATAGTAAAATTTTTGGTGCTTACAGAGAATGCATGTTAATATCTAAACTACCCAAGGATACTTCCACATAAGTTTCAGCTTTCCTGGCCCAGTGGCTCTTGAAAAGATTTTTAAACATTTGTTATATATAATTCTATGTAAGCTTGGATTCCCTATTGTGGCCCCGCCCTACCCAAGGGGGTCATGATTTTTAAAATTTATAATCCACACTACCCAAGGATGCTTCCACGTAAGTTTCAGCTTTCCTGGCACAGTGGTTCTTGAGAAGAAGATTTTTAAAGATTTGTTCCATATATTTCTTTGTAAAACTTGGATTCCCTATTGTGGCCCAACCCTACTCCTGAGGGTCATGATTTTAACAAATTAATATCTACACTACCATAGGATGTTTCCACATAAGTTTCAGCTCTACTGGCCCAGTGGTTCTTGAGAAGATTTTTGAAAATTTGTTCAATCTTTATATTTCTATGTAAAATTTGGATTCCCTATTGTGGCCCCGCCCTACCCCCGGGGGTCTCGCTTTTCACAACTTAATATCAATACTACCCAGGGATGTTTCCACATAACTTTTAGCTTTCCTAGCCCAGTGGTTCTTGAGAAGAAGATTATTTAATGACCCTACCCTATTTTTGTCTTTTTTTTGATTATCTCCCCCTTGTAAGGGGACTTTGCCCTTCATTTTAACAATTTAAACTCCCCTTCACCCAACCATGCTTTGTACCAAGTTTGGTTAAATTTGGTCCATTGCTTCTTGAGAAGAAGTCGAAAATTTGAAAAGTTTACAGACGGATGGACGACAAACAAAATGTGATCAGAAAAGCTCACTTGAGCCTTCCGCTCAGGTGAGCTAACAATATTGATTTACATATGCATGTATATGTGGATTCCTGATGATGACGGACTTATATAACTAATAATAATTAGTTAATTAAAATATTTATTTATTGCTTGGCCTGGTTGGTCATGGTGACCTACTATTAAGTTGAGATTGTTTGAGGATCCCAGATGCATCAACTGACAAAGTTTGATGATCATAGGCCTTAAAGTGTCCAAAATATGCCTCTATACCAATTTGAAAACCAATGCCCATAAAATTAAACAAGAGGCCCAGGGGCCACATCGCTCACCTGAGCAATTGGCTAGAAAAAAGCACAGATCAGATCTGAACTGAAAATTTACTGAGGGCGGGGAGAGGGGGGGGCTTTAATTTTAACCCCCCAGGGGGTCATGATTTGAGCAAACTAGAATCTACAATACCTGAGGATGATTCCCTATAAATATCACTAAGCATGGCTTTGAAGTACTTGAAAAGAAGATTTTAAAAGGTTTCCCTATATATTCCTATTTAAAACTTTTATCGGCCATTTGGCCCCACCCTACCCCAGGGGGTCATGATTTGAAGAAACTTGAATCTACACTACCTGGGGATGATTCCACATGAGTTTCATCTTTCCTGAACTACCTGGGGATGATTCCACAAGAGTTTCATCTTTCCTGTCTCAATGGTTCTTCAAAAGAAGATTTTTCCTCTATATTCCTATGTAAAACTTTTATCGGCCATTTGGCCCCACCCTACCCCTGGGGGTCATGATTTGAACAAATTTGAATCTACACTACCTGAGGATAATTCCACATGAGTTTCATCTTTCCTGGCCCAGTGGTTCTTGAGAAGAAGATTTTTAAAGATTTTTCCTATATATTCGTATGTAAAACTATGATCGGCTATTTTGGCCCCACCTTACCCCCTGGGGTCATGATTTGAACAAACTTGAATTTTTACTACCTGAAGATGATTCCACATGAGTTTCATCTTTCCTGGCCCAGTGGTTCTTGAGAAGAAGATTTTTAAAGATTTTTCTTATATATTCCTATGTAAAACTTTGATCGGACATTGTAGCCCTACCCTACCCTCAGGGGTCATGATTTGAACAAACTTGAATCTACACTACCTGTGGATGATTCCACAAGAGTTTCATCATTCCTGGCCCAGAAGAAGATTTTTAAAATTGCAATTAATTTTACACTAATTTATAGTTATCTCCCCTTGGAAGAGGGCTTGGCCCTTCATTTGAACAGACATGAATCTCTTTTACCCAAGGCTACTTTGTAGCAAGTTTGGTTGAAATTGGTCAAGTGGTTCTTGAGAAGAAGAAGAAAATGTGAAAAGTTTACAACAATGCCAACAACAACGACAGACAACGGACAAATTTTGATCAGAAAGTAAACACACGGTGTACGACGCACACAGCACAAACGGCCATAGCATTAGCTCTTTGAGCCTTTGGCTCAGAAGAGCTAAAAATCTAGAATTTTTTTTTTTACCCACTCATTTTTAAATTTTCTTCTCTGCCCGAGATTAGCACATATCGTTTCATGGTAACAATTTGACGATAGGGAAAATTGTCTAAGTACTTTTTGAATGGCCCTTGTAAAGTATCTTCAAAACAGAATTTGGATTTGAAAATTTTTTAAACTTACAACCTAAAATTAATTATTTTTGTTGTCTCTTCATAATTTGAATGTATTTCCGGCATTTCATGTGTATCTTGTATGTTGTTTTTTGTATATATTGTATTCTATAGAACCACATGCACATTTAATAATTGGTTTGAGTGAGTAAATTGAACTTGAAACATTTAGAGACAATGACGAAAAGTATTTTGATCAGAAAAGTTAACTAGTCAACTAAATAAAGATAAGCATTCAGAATTCTTTCCTTTCTTTATTTATTAATTATGTGCTTCAAAATTATTCATAAAAAATGAATGTATGTAATATAAAATGAGAGCCATTGGTAAAAGATAAAAAGCATAATCTCTGCAGAAATTGGCCTTGTTATTTAGGAATTACATGCTCCTCTCTTACTCACATTCAAATTTCAGATTGTCACATTCTAACCATCATAGGAAATATTTTCTTTTTAGTCACTGTATTATGATATCATGAAATGTGTCACATTTACCCCATCCTGTAAATTCCATAAAACAAGAGGCCCATGGGCCTTATAGGTCACCTGAGCATTATTCAACAACTTTCCAGTGATTGAATTTGATCCATCTTTTAAGCCAGATGCTATAGCATTTACCATCTGGTCAACATAACCATACACTTGGCAGTTCCTTAGTTTGGTTACTTAATACCCATAGGCAGGGTAGGGGAACAAAAAATGTATTTCAACAAATCAGTAACATTCAGCAATAATCAGTAGTGCTGCTACCACACATGAACCCTTAACTGTTAGGCCTAGATCCACACATTGCACAATTTTTGGAAAGGCATCTTTGCTTTTCAAAAATATTTGATAAATACCAAGGAGCACATTTCAAACCATTCATTTCCAGTATGTAAGTACAGTCCCCCCCCCCTATGGTACAACTTACCCTGGGGCCTTGAAATTTACAATTCTTGAAGATTAGGGCCCTTGCTCATAACTATATAAGAATTCATCTGCTTAAAACCCAGGAGCAAAGAAGAAAATATTCAAAGATTTAATGTTTTTTCACTATACATGTATAATCAATACAGCCCCGCCCTAACACCAGAACCCCTGACCCTGGGGCAATAAAATTCACAATATTGGTAGAGGCACTCTTGCTCATCATAACTATGTACTTATAGTTAGTTTATTTAAAACCTAGGAGCATAAAAGAAGATTTTCAAAGAATTCATGTATTTTCACTATATAATATAAAGAGCCCCACCCTAACACCAGAACCCCTGACCCTGGGGCCATAAAATTCACAATTTTGGTAGAGGCACTCTTGCTCATCATAACTATGTACTTTAAGTTAGTTTATATAAAATCTAGGAGCGGAGAAGAAGATTTTCAAAGAATTCATGTATTTTCACTATATAATCAATAGAGCCCCGCCCTAACACCAGAACCCCTGACCAGAAGGCCATAAAATTCACAATTTTGGTAGAGGCACTCTTGCTCATCATAACTATGTACTTTAAGTTAGTTTATATAAAATCTAGGAGCGGAGAAGAAGATTTTCAAAGAATTCATGTATTTTCACTATATAATCAATAGAGCCCCGCCCTAACACCAGAACCCCTGACCCTGGGGCAATAAAATTAACAATTTTGGTAGAGGCACTCATGCTCATCATAACTATGTACTTAGTTAATTTATTTAATACCCAGGAGCAGAGAAGAAGATTTTCAAAGAATTCATTTATTTTCACTATATAATCAATAGAGCCCCGCCCTAACACCAGAACCCCTGACACGGGGCAATAAAATTCACAATTTTGGTAGAGGCACTCTTGCTCATCATGACTATGTACTTAGTTAGTTTATTTAATACACAGGAGCAGAGAAGAAGATTTTCAAAGAAATAATGCATTAACACTATATACTTATCTAGCCCAGCCCTAGCACAAGAACCCCTGACCCCAGGGCCATGAATTTCACAATTTTGGTAGAGGACTCAATGCTGATTACAATCATACAAACAGTTTGACTGCTTGATTTCCAGGAGTAGAGAAGAAGATTTTTAAAGATTGCCTTAATTTCAGTGGTTTTGGCCCCACCCCCCAGGCCCCAGGGGGGCAGGGATCATGAAATTCACAATTTTTGTTCCCCTTCACCCATAGATGCTTTGTGCCAAGTTTGGTTGAAATTGGTTCAGTGGTTGCAGAGAAGAAGCTGAAAATGTTCAAAAGTTTACGACCGATTGACGACGAACAACGACAACAGACGAAAACAGATAGCAATAGGTCACCTGAGTGACTCAGGTGACCTAAAAAGCCAAAAGTTGAAATAATCATTTTCCATACATATACATTTGTATCACATATAGAGCACACTCTCTGATCCAAAATATTTAGTAAATAATGAAATATCTGTTTCAGATGATCATTATAAAGATGTCTCTTATTTTAATTTAATTCTAAAGGTAGTTAAATATGCCTGTTTTCTACAAAATGAAATCATATTGCATTTTTACCAATACCTTGATCCTAAATAATAAAATTTATTATTATTACAGAAAATGAACAGCTAGTCTGCACTTTTTTTAATACAGTATAAGTAGAAATTTTAGCAAGACGCAAATTTAGCACTTTGTCCTCGGTATTTTATTTTTAGTGAAATGTAATTTTAGCGAATTTAAAAAGCCCACTTACGAAGCTATTACAAATAAAGTGCAATTATTTTTTAGCGATATTTAATTTTAGCGATATCGGCATCCTCGCTAATATTGCCAAACTTAAATGCTCGCTAAAAATTCTCCTTATATGGTATATGAAATGGGACACATGGTGATAGTCATTCAGTTCATACAAGTACAGTTCATTTTATGAACCTAGCTCTTTCAACTACAATCTGATTGCAAAGACAGATATGGTGATTCTTACCATAAATACCTATAAACATAACTTGGTAAGTTATATCTTTAAGAATATTAGGTAAAAATGAACATTTTTTAATGCAAGACATAAATTTTCAAAGCAAATGAGCATCACTAGCCATTGCATAGAAGACACTTTCCCTCCTGTTCATCAGGTTTTGGGGGCTGTCAAACTCGATGATCTTCCCTGCACTCAGAACCATTATCCTGTGATAAAGAAAAGAACTTTAAACTACATCCATATGACATGAATGTCCTGGCAAAGGAACATTTTAACGGAACATCAAAAGAATAGCACCTTTATCATTGTTCAAGGATAATAATCAGTGTTCTCTACAAGGGGTTTTACCTTGGTGGCCGGTGTAAAGACAAAAATGACCCCTATCGAATAATGACATGGGGTCATTTTTTAATGGCAAAATATTACCCCCCAAGCCGTAGAAAAAAAATCCATTTTTTGTAGAACAAGAGGCCCACGGGCCTTATAGGTCACCTGAGTATCATGTAACAACTTTCCAGCGATTGTATTTGGTTCGTGTTTTAAGCCAAAAGCCATGAAATTCACAAATTTTGAAAAAAGCACCATTGCTTATCAAAGGGCAGATTTCAAAGCATTAATTTATTTTATTAGTCAAAGTACCCCCCTGGTACCCCTGACCCAGCAGCCCTGAAATAATCTATTTTGAAAGAGGCCCCTTTATTATAAGGCCAGCATTTTTTTTAATGTTTAGGTTTAGTTATGAACATGAGAATAAAAAAGTGCCAAAGGAGAAGGAAATAAAAATTTTTTTTTGATAAATTAATTAACATTTGTACATTCTTTTTTTATGCTATCCTTATAGGCTCCTTACCACTGGACACATAATGCTTACAAATAGGAAAGTAGAAGATTTAATTGCTTATTTCATCATCTGTCAGTTTGGGCCAGTTATATAAATTTTGTGATGTTGATCAAAATATATTTTAAAAAATCAATTCTTTAAAAGTCTTTCAATATATCTTCATTTTTTTTAATATGTGTTAGGTGAATGTGTAGACATTGTTCTAAAATTTACTTGATGCCTAAAATTATAATTCCTATCATAAAACAGACAGGGAGTATTGGGGAGTAGGGTCAACATTTTTTCAATTAAGTGTAAAATATTTTTCTGGCTGATACAAATGATACTACATGCCTGTATATATATTTGTATATTCTTGCCTTTTAATAGCGAGCGCAGCAAGCGACGCTCGCGAAGCGAGCTCAATAGACTAACGTGTATGAACAGAGGAAATTCGGATTGAAATCTGTACATACGTCAGCCAAATTTCTCTGTGCAACATTCCCAGAATTCCTGCACTACCCAATGTCCTTTGCGCGAATAAATCAAAAATAGTAAAAAAATTAAAGGAACATTGTTTCTTACCGAAATCTTAACGAAATGATTTTGCCTTAC
>PRKT01000725.1:187303-204363 GCA_003671525.1 Saccostrea glomerata
CCCCCCCCCCCCTTCTATGGTACCCCTGCCCCTGGGGCCTGAATGACGTTTGATCCTGATATTTAAAATCTTAAACTTTTTTTGCCAAGTATATTTTTAGTTTCTACATACATAGCTTAATTAAAATTGAAATCAAAAAATGGGGGTCAATATGCTTCTTTTGGCACTACAGTACATTTAATATGACCTTTTTGCACTGAAATTTGTGTCCTAATTAAAAATTAAATTTTTGACGTTTTCCCTCCAATATTTTATCCAATGAAAGCATGAAACAAAATGAACTCTTAGTTTATTTAGAAAACGACACTTAAAAATTGTGACTAAGAAAAAGTTTCAAATTGCTCCGCATAAATAATCAATTGACCTTTCTGCACTAATAAAAAGTTAATTTTCTGGCATTAAAAATTTACTAAGCAAGAAAACTATTTAAAAGTCTTAAACTTTTTCCAATTCCGATAGGTCAAATTTATCTTAAATATTTAGAAAAAGAACATCAAAAGTGGGGGTATATGATGTAAATTTTCAGATATTACTAAAAAATACGTAAAAATTGGCTCAGATTTTTCTCGGATTTTCAGAATATATTTACTATATTTGTCTCACTTTGTTGATAGAATTCATAACAAATAATTTAATAGATATTTCAGAAGCAGCATTACACATTTCGCTTCAAAAACAGCTTTGTGTGCAACCAGGATGGAAAAATAGGAATACAAAATAAACAGTATTGTTCTTGTTCAAAATGGAAAAACTGATCATTTTCGTCTAAAAAACCTTCCGCCACAAAATAAAGTCCCTAGCTTAATTCTACTTGAATGGAACTTAATCGCGGCTTTTTCATTGAATATAGTTAAATTTGCACTGTAGAATTCAGATTTAATGTCAGAACTTAAAAATGATGCAGAATTTTATAAATAAAGGACCTGACCAAAGTACGCTCAACATTTCAGGATCGAACGTCCTTAAAATTCACAATTCTGGAAGATTAGGGCCCTTGCTCATCATAACAAAATAGGTAGTTCATCTGCTTAATACCCAGGAGCAGAGAAGAAAATTTTTAAAGATTTAATGTATTTTCACTATAAAATCAAAAGAGACCCCCCTAACACCAGAACCCCTGACCCTGGAGCTATAAAATTCACAATTTTGGAAGAGGCATTCTTGCTCATTATAACTATTACTTAGTTAGTTTATTTAATTCCTAGGAGCAGAGAAGAAAATTTTCAAAGAATTCATGTATTTTCACTACATAATCAATAGAGCCCCGCCTTAACACCAGAACCCCTGACCCTGGGGCCATAAAATTCATTATTTTGGTAGAGGCACTCTTGCTCATCATAACCATGTACTAAGTTGGTTATTAAATACCCAGGAGCAGAGAAGAAGATTTTCAAAGAAATAATGCATTTTCACTATATAATCAATATATCCCCGCCCTAACACCAGAACCTCTGACCCTGGGGCCATAAAATTCACAATTTTGGTAGAGGCACTCTTGCTTATCATAACTATATACTTAGTTGGTTTATTTAATACCCAGGAGCAGAGAAGAAGATTTTCAAAGAAATAATGCATTTTTACTAAATAATCAATAGGGCCCCGCCCTAACACCAGAACCTCTGACCCCGGGGCCATAAAATTCACAATTTTGGTAGAGGCACTCTTGCTTATCATAACTACTGTGGTTTCATCAATATTCGTTGAGCACCAATTTTCGTGGATTTCGTTGTTGAGCAGATCCACGAATTCAAATGTTCATTGAAATACGAAATGTGACATTTATTTGTATTGGCAATGCTTTTGTCCACGAAATTACGTATCCTCGAAAACTTCTGTTTTACAAAATCCACGAAAATTGATGCCAACGAAAATTGATGAAACCACAGTATGTACTTAGTTGGTTTATTTGACACCCAGGAGCAGAGAAGAAGATTTTCAAAGAAATAATGCATTTTTACTAAATAATCAATCGGGCCCCGCCCTAACACCAGAACCCCTGACCCTGGGGCCATGAATTTCACAATTTTGGTAAAGGCACTCTTGATTATCATAACTATGTACTTAGCTGGTTTATTTAATACCCAGGAGTAGAGAAGGAGATTTTCAAAAAAATAATGGATTTTCACTATATAATCAATAGGGCCCCGTCCTAACACCAGAACCCCTGACCCTGGGGCCATGAATTTCACAATTTTGGTAGAGGACTTAATGCTGATTACAATCATGCAAACAGTTTGACTGCTTGATGTCCAGGAGTAAAGAAGAAAATTTTTAAAGAATTCATTAATTTTAGTGGTTTTTGCCCCACCCCTTAGACCTAAGGGGGGCAGGGACCAGAAATTCACAATTTTTTTTTTCCCTTTACCCATAGATGCTTTGTGTCAAATTTAGTTGAAATTAAATGAGTGGTTGCAGAGAAGAAGCTGAAAATGTTCAAATGTTAACTCACCACGGACGAATACAGACGACAACGGATAGCAATAGGTCACCTAAGTTTACTCAGGTGACCTAAAAATAATATGGTAATGAAGTCATAATGAGGTTTGATGTCATGACACTTGCTCCGTCCTGATTGATCCATATAAGGAAACAGAGCTCAAAATAGCTTTTTGCCAATTTTGGCAATTTGTAACAAACATCAATATTTTTATGTTGAAATGAATAATTACTTGTGATTTTCCTTGATTTAAAATAGCACGTCTTTAAAAAACTTTTCTTTTTCATGTGTCGTTTGGCTAAATTCGGCTTGCACTTGCAGTGGATGACACAGAATGTTGTTAACATCTAAGCATAGGTAATCAAAAATTATGAAGCCCACCTCAACGAATAATATCAGTTTAAGTAATGCTAATCTTCCCAGCATCCGAAGTGAGCCAGTAGTGTCCATCCCTAGATGCATCATCCATGCAATTTTAGGTAGGGCTTATAGTTACTTGGGAATGGACCTGCTCCAAAATCTTTAACCAAGTCACTCAACTGGAAAATTTAGGTCAGATCCAGCATCCGAAGCAATTCTGGTAGTTTCCTTTCCTAGATGCATCATCCATGCAAGTTTGGTCTGGGTATGGCTTATAATTACTTGGGAATGGACTTGCTCCAAAAACTTTAACCAAGTCACTCATTTAGAAAATTTAGGTCAGATCCAGCATCTGACACATGTCTGGTACTTGGGAATGGACCCTGCTCCAAAAACTTTAACCAAGTCACTCATCTGGAAAATTTAGGTCAGATCCAGCATCCGAAGCAATTCTGGTAGTGTCCATCCCTAGATGTATCATCGATCCATGCAAGCTTGGTCTGGGTATGGCTTATAATTATGTGGGAATGGACTTGCTCCAAAAACTTTAACCTGGTCACTCATCTGGAAAATGTAAGTCAGATCCAGCATCTGACGCATGTCTGGTAGTGTCCATCCCTAGATGCATCATCCATGTAAGTTTGGTCTGGGTATGGCTTATAATTACTTGGGAATGGACCTGCTCCAAAAACTTTAACCTGGTAACTTATCTGGAAAATGTAGGTCAAATCCGGCAAGTTCAATTACAAGCAGATGCACAGAAAAATATGAAGTTGACATCAGATTCGTATCAAAATTAATCCCACCATATGGCATGCCTCAACAAAGTGTGTACTGAAATTTCAAGAATCTGCTATGAATAGTTAATGAGAAAACTGCGACAAAGATATGTTACATATGAAACGTACAAATGCACAGACAAACAGGAAGTTGACATAAGATTTTTACAAAAATGTATCCCACATATGGCATGATTCAGAGAAGATTGTGCTGAGAAAACTGCGACGAAAATGTTATTATGAAACAGACAGACGCACAGACAAACAGGAATTTGACATCCGATTTTAACAAAAATTTATCCAACCATATTGCATGCCTCAGAAAAAAATCGTCTTCATCAATTAGACGCATGCCTTTTCACACATATTGAAGCGGTTTGATAATCAAGACTCAATTTCATCGTTTACTTTATATATTTCCGGGGCGACAATTGATGGTTACATCAATGTTTTCTTGTTTTAGTTATTTACAGTGTAAAGTATTATTCATTTGTCCTAAAACAACCAGTATTTGTATTTCTCATCATTCTTTAGCATGCATATTTCATTTAATTTGATTTGTATATATTTAGTAACACGTATTTGACTATTTAAAAGAACGTTGTACATCTGCTGTAATAATAGTTTGTCCGTAAAGTAAAGCAATTCGTAATATTGCATCTGTATAGGAGTTGTACGTATAATTTTAACTTCCCATGAGTGTGTGTAATTGAGTCTTATCTAAGACGTGTTCATTATGATCATATAATGAGTGTAACGCATATTTGTGATAAGCCACTAGAGCTTGTAAGTAAAACTTGTGTGTATATGTTGGAGCAGGTTCCAGCCATATGTCAAAGTTGGTGTACGACAGTGAGGTTGCCCAGTGTATATCGCCCTTGGAGTGTAGTATATAGGCCGCCACCCTTGGAACCTATAGTCCATCCTCCAGCCTGTGAGGTGGAAAGCAAGAGGCGCAACTGGTCACCAGGACAACAGCAGCAATCACAATGACTTTGTACATTTTTATCATGAATTATTAAATACCCGGTAAGTAAATAGTAAGAACGAAATTAACATTAGTTTGTGTTATAGTTAAAATTTGTAAAAAGGTAAATCTGCTCGACTATCTGTGACAAATTGGTGTCAGAAGTGGGATAAGATTCCCTAAGAATATTATTCTTTTATGTAAAACCATCTAAGTATTCAGAAATATTTTGTAAAATTTGAAAAAAAAAAACTGACAATGTTCTCTTTTTGTTAAAATTTTCTTTGCCTTATTACTGTTTTCTACATGCTGTTTTATTTTGTATTTTTCCAATTTGCTGTTGTGTTTGTTCTATGTTGTCGAGAATCAGTCAGATTCTGGTTGTTTGGGACCTCGGAAAAAAGCTTACAGAAATTGTGCCTGTCTCAGTGAGTTGGACCATTCTGGTAAAGACAGAGTAAGCAATGGTGCAAGTTGCATAGCTGGATGTAAAGAATATCGCGATGCGATTAGTAAGTGCATATTAGTTTTTGCTGGTTTTAAGGTACATGTAGCCAGAGGTGAAGTGAGGTTCAAATCAAAATTCGTTCTGTCATATGTATGGCACGCCAAATTCACAAAAATGAGATAAACCTAGTTTCACAATTGATAAACTAGGTTTATTGACTGTAAACTATAGTTTACAAACCATAAACTATAGTTAACGATTCGCTAAGTATAGTTTTCATCTGTAAAACTATATTTAACGGTTGTTAACTATAGTTTACGAATGATAATCTATGTTTATCTGTCTGTAATAAGCGTTAACAATAGATTTTGTTGATAAACATAGAATCACGTTTGTAAACTATAGTTTACAATCGTAAACTATAGTTAAGAGTTGTTAATCATAGTTTCACGAATCGTGAAACTATATTTATCAGATCGTCAACTATAGTTAACGGGTTTGTAAACTATAGTTTACAAATCGTGAAACTGTATTTATCAGATTATCTATGTTTTGCAATCGCAAATGATTGTTTTCGGTGTTAAGTATAGTTTACAGTTGAGAAACATAGATTATCGCGTTAACTATGGTTTACAGATGTGAAATATAGATTAACGTTGTTAACTATAGTTTACAGTTTGCAAACTATAGTTTACAACCGATAAACCTAGTTTATCGATTGTGAAACTATGATTATCTCATTTTTGTGAATCTGGCGTGCCATACATATGTATTAGTCTTCTCCAAAATGGATGATTTAAGTGAGTTGAAATTATTTGGGGAGAGTTTAGTCTTAAAGATGAAGATCTCACAAATTTTGTTAAAAAGCAGCAAGCTTTACAGAGAGATGAGAGACAAGCTCAGAGAGAGTTAGATAAGAAGTCATGTAGCTGGATGTAAAGAATATCGCGATGCGGTTAGTAAGTGCATATTAGTTTTTGCTGGTTGTAAGGTAGCTAGAGGTGAAGCGAGGTTCAAATCAAAATTTGTTCCGTCATATGTATTAGTCTTCTCCAAAATGGATGATTTAAGTGAGTTGAAATTATTTGGGGAGAGTTTAGTTCTTAAAGATGAAGATCTCACAAATTTTGTTAAAGAGCAGCAAGCTTTACGGAGAGATGAGAGACAACTCAGAGAGAGTTAGATAAGATTAAAATAAATTCTCAGACTGAGGTTGAAAAAGAGAGACTAAGTTTTGAGTTAGAGAGAGAGAAAATGAGAAATGACATTGAGAAAATGAAATTAGAACAGAAGCCTATTTTTTCAGACGAGTCAAAGTTTACAGTTGGTCATGTTTTGCCCAAAACACCCAAACTCCCTTTCTTTGATGATTCTCATGATGAGATGGATAGTTTTCTCCTTAGGTTTGAACAATATGCTGAGGCTCAGCACTGGGATAAATCAAACTGGGCTATAAATCTTAGTGCATTGTTAAAGGGAAAGGCTTTAGATGTGTATGCGTTAATGCCAAAAACTAATGCCCTTGATTACAATATTCTAAAGACAGCTTTATTGAAACGGTTTGAATTGACTGGTGATGGTTTTAAAAAGAAGTTTAGATCATGTAGGCCAGATCAGTGTGAAATTTTTTCTCAATTTGCTGTGCGATAGTGTAGTTACTTTGAAAGGTGGGTTGAAATGGCAAAGGCAACTAAAACATATGAAGGTTTGTATGATCTTATGTTGCGAGATCAATTTCTGCATGTATGTAGTCAAGATTTAAGATTGTTTTTAAAGGAGAGTATACTCGACTGTTTAACAAATATGGTAAACTTAGCTGACCAGTACAAAAGATGCCCGCGACTTAAGTGCTTTACAAGCTGTAGGTAAGGGTAAGATTTCTTTGTCCAAAAAGGTAGATCAGGTAAAGAAAGTGGATGTTGGTGAGAACAAGAGTTTGTCTTTTGATAAGAAAAGATTCATACCTAAGTTGGAATGTAAGTGTTTTAAATTTCACAAAGTTGGACACAATTTGCATCAGAGTGTAGGTCCAAAACAACTTTTAACAATGTGTCACATGCTGTGCAGGACGTTGGATCTTCTGAGCAAAAGGTGTGTTTTGTAAGCACAATACCCTCAGACTCTGTTATAGAGTTCACTGCATCTTCTTTTCCAACAACTAAGTCATTTTCGTCTTGCAAAAGTAACTTACCTTTTAGTATGCCGATATCTGCAGGATATGTTAACAATGCACTCGTGACAGTCTTGAGAAATACTGGCTGCAGCGGTATTGTCATAAGGAGGAGCAAAATACAAAAGGAAGACCTAGTACAAGGTAAGAAACAGACTTGTGTTCTAGCTGATGGTTCCAAAATAACTGTTCCGATCGCAGAGGTTTCCAAAAACATTCCCTTCCTGAAAGGACAGTATGAGGTATGGTGCATGGAGAATCCTGTGTACGATCTGATAGTTTGTAATGTCCCAGATGCCAAGCCAGCGACTCAACCAGATCCAGATTGGCAGGTAAATGCTGTTGAGACCCGGCAACAGATACATAACAAGAGCAAACCATACATTCAGCTTAAAGTACCAGATATCATATCTGAGGATCTTGATCCACTGAAAATTAGAAATGCACAAGAGCAGGATGTATTTCTGAAAAAGGCACGTGAATATGTTGAGAACCACGTGACTCAGATGAAGAAAAATGTTAAGGTGAGTTGGTTTAAGAAAAATGAACTTTTGTTTAGACAATACAGCACCCGTACCGGAGGACAAGACAAGGTGTATACTCAGTTGGTTGTTCCTGCAAAGTTTCGGGACCAGGTAATGAAACTAGCGCAAAACTCTTTGTTAGCAGGTCACTTGGGGACACATCAGACCTTAGCAAGAGTAACCTCAGAATTCTTCTGGCTAGGGACGCATAGTGAGGTGCGGCGTTATTGTCAGTCGTGTGACATATGTCAACGCACAGTTCACAAAGGTTAGGTACAGAAAGTGCCATTGGAGCGAATGCCACTCATAGATGACCCATTCCAGAGAGTTGCCGTCCATCTGGTTGGACCACTTTACCCAACCACGGACAAAGGTAACCGTTATATTTTGACTCTGGTGGATTATGCTACTCGCTATCCCGAAGCTATTGTTTTGCCTAACATCGAGACAGAGAGAGTTGCAGAGGCCCTGATGGAGATGTTCTCGAGAATTGGTAAGCCACGTGAGATGTTGACAGATATGGGAAGCCAATTTACTTCTCTAATGTCAGAGGTGAGTCGACTTATTTCGCCTTGACAATGGACCACAACACCATATCATCCGAGCTGTAATGGGTTGGTAGAACGTTTCAACTGAACTCTGAAACAAATGTTGAAGCGATTCTATTCTGAAAAACCTAAAGATTGGGACAAGTATCTGAGTGCAGTTCTGTTCGCCTATAGAGAAGTTCCAAAAGAGAGTCTTGGATTTTCTCCGTTTGAGCTTGTAAATGGCAGATCAGTTTGTGGACCAATTTCTATCTTGAAAGAGTTATGGACTAAGGATATTTCAGATCCCAACATGAAGACCACATATCAATACGTCCTGGATCTCAAAGACAGACTTCAATCTATGGCAGACTTAGCCAAGGAAAGTTTAGAAAAGTCGTCTACCAGGTATAAGAAACACTATGACAAGAAAACAAGGCATAGAAGTCTAAAGGTAGGGGAGAGAGCATTAGTTTTATTGCCAACTGATAACAATAAGTTATTGCTTCAGTGGAAAGGAACTTTTGTGGTAACTAAAAAGGTAAACAGAGTAGATTATCAATTGGATGTTCAAGGTAAGACGAAAACGTTCCACATAAATCTATTAAAGAGGTATGTTGAGAGACTACTTCAGATAAGGTTTCGATGACGTGTGATGCGGGTGTACTTGGTTTGGTTGACGCATCGGTGGTTGATTGTGTAGATGATGAAAACCAAGAAGGTCAGCTAGACAAGAATCCTCAATGAAAGGTTAGTGGAAGTAATGTTAACATAAACCCGTCATTATCAACAGAGAACAGGGATAAATTGCTGAAATTGTTGGGTCAGTACAGTGATGATTTTCAAGACAAGCCAGGGTCTTACAAATGTCCTTGAACACGACATAAGAATACAAAACAAAGAAAAGCTGGAGACCAACACTTTGAGGTTAAAATTGCGGAAGATTCTCACATGTGGATACTGAAAGGTATTCAATAGGGTCTGTAACTAAAGTTATAAACTTAAAAGTATAAAACAGATCACCAACACTTCGTGAGAATGCAGCAGTAAATTTATTTTGTTGACCGGTTTCGACCTGTGACGGTCGTCATCAGAACAATCAAGCATGTAAATTTATCTAGTGAAGTAAAAAATGCGGATGACGTTGCTATATACAAAATAAAATGCGGAGAGTTTTGTACATATGCAGACTTGTTTAACAATGGTACTTTATACAAGATATAATCAATTTACGTTTCCTCTTAAGTTTTTCTGACTTAAGATTTAGTCAATAAATAACATTATTGTTTTATGATTAATAAAATCGTCCATAAATTGTGTGGATTTATTCTTCTGTTGCATCATCAAGCTGTTTCGATAGACTGTGACGACATAGGAAAAAGTCGTCAGATACCATATACTATGGAGGAGACAGTCAACAAGGAGGTTAGGGACATATTGAGTATGAATATTATTGAACCCATATTATATTCGTCATATTGTTCACCCATCATAATAGTACCAAAGAAAGATGGAACAAATAGGTTTTGCATAGATTTTCGTCTGTTGAACAATCAAACTATATTTGATTCTGACCAAATGCCTGACACTGACAAAATGTTTTCCAAACTTGCAGGTCATAAATTCTTTTCAAATTTGATCTCTCAAAAGGGTATTGGCAGGTAAAATTAACAGATGAATCAAAACCAAAAACAGGTTTCAAAACGGGGAAAGGATTGTTCCAGTTTAGGGTAATGCCCTTCGGGTTGGTAACGGCTCCCGCCACTTTCTCAAGGTTGATGAGCAAGGTCTTGCATGGTATGGAGAATGTAGACAATTTTATAGACGATATTTTGGTCTACACAAGGTCATTAGAGCATCATTTTTTTGTACTGGATGAGCTTTTTCAGCAATTACGCCAGGCAGGTTTGACAGCCAAGCCTAATAAATGTTCATTGGCTTACTCAAACATAGACTGTCTTGGACATATGGTCGGTAATGAGCAATTGAAACCAGACTTAGACAAGGTTGATGCAATACGTTATTCACCTGTCTCGCTCACCAAAAAGCAATTAAGGTCATTCCTAGGACTAATCGGGTTTTACTGTAAATTTGTACCAAACTTTGCTCAGATTGCGTCACCTCTCACTGATTTGACTAGGAAAGGTTCTCCTACTACGCTTCTTTGGGAAGAATCTCATAATTTAGCGTTTCAGACGTTGAAGAATTCACTTACAAAGTGTCCCATTCTCAAACTTCCAAACATTAATGATACCTTCATTTTACAGACAGATGCTTCAGACAGTGGTCTGGGAGCAGTCCTCTTACAATGGGAACAAGGTCAAAAACTACCAATTGCATATGCTAATAGGAAACTTAAAGAGAGTGAGTGCAAGTATGCAACAGTTGAGAAAGAGTGCCTAGCAATAGTGTTGGGTATTCAAAAATTTCAAAACTATCTGTATGGGCAAGAGTTCGTATTAGAAACGGACCACAGTCCCCTTGTATATCTGAACAAGTCTACGGTAACGAACCCAAGACTCATGCGTTGGGTACTTAGCCTACAACCTTATAGGTTCAGAATTCAGGCCATTAAGGGCAAAGACAATGTTGGTGCTGACTACTTAAGTCGTTTTTAACTATGTTATTTTCAAAGTAATAGTGTTTTATCAGTCAGGTGTTCTTTTTGTGCATTATAATGTGTATACAAGATTTTTTATTAATCCCATTTGGGCCCCCGGAGGAGCAAAAAGATTTACAAATAGAAGGAGGAGGATCCAAATGACAGAACAAGCATGATGATGATATAACAAATAAAGAGCAATTGGTAAAAAGAAAAAAAAAGTATATAAGAGATATACTGAATATACATACATGTATTGTATTGTATGTTACATGCAAATATATATATATATATATATATATATATATATATATATATATATATATATATATATATATATATATATATATATATATATATATATATATATATATATATATATATATATATATATATATATATATATATTTTCATATTGAAATCTTAATGAATAGTGCAGTGACTCAGCAAGTAAATAATCGACATTTGTGGAGCAAAAGCATGAATTGTTGGAGCATTGTTCTATGAATTATATTTTGCTTCAATACAAGATATACAAGATATACAAGATTTTTATTAATCCAATTTGGGCCCCCGGAGGAGCAAAAAAGATTTACAAATAGAAGGAGGAGGATCCAAATGATAGAACAAACATGATATTACAAATAAAGAGCAATTGGTAGAAAACAAAAGTATATAATAGATATACTGAATATACAAACATATATCGTATTGTATGTTACATGCAAATATATTTTATATTTAGTTAAAGGCAAGAAACTTGGAAGAGGTATATTATTATTATGCTTATCATAATATCTTCAATTAAGGTAAATTACCAAGGAATCCAGCAAGTGATCTAAGGATGTCTGGGTCTTCATTAGTCATGAGCCAATAAAATTGATTATCATAAGATAGACACTGAAAATTTTTACATTTAATTTTACAAATATTTATGAGTTCAAGTCTTTGTACATTAAGATGAGGACATACAAGGAGAAAATGAATTTCATCCTGAATCTCGTTGTGATGACAAAGTGAACAAATTCGTTCCTCTTAAGGTATTTTTTGGTAACGTCCAATTTCAATTTTAAGCCTGTGAGCTATAAAGTATTAGGTACTTCTCAGAAAAGGGAGGTTATTGTTGTCATAATCACTGTGTAGTATGTCAAATGATGGATATGAGCTCAAGTTCCAGCCTTTTTAGATCATTTCTGGATTCTTTTACTGGATTCATAAATCCAATAAATGACGATCATGGTGACCTGCATATTAATGTGGGCATACCAAGCTTTCTGAAAGTAACCACCAATAAGTGGAGTTTAAAACTGTGAACAAGAATTGTTATGTGAGAAAACTACTAAAGGTGATGGCCATATTTTTAAGACAAGTTGTAGATCTGTTACGGCTACAATCTAGAGAAACACCTGGGTACTCCATATTCAGGGGAGTTCAGCATCATCGTGGTGCGAGAAATTCATTGAGGAAATAAGTGTTTATGCATGTGACATCAATGAATCAAATATCATTATTTCCCAACCACCGCCACAAATGGCATCTACACCAAGGAGGGACCTATCAAATGTTGCATCGTGTAATGAATCAAAAGAATGCAGCAGGTGCTGTGATTCTGTTTTACGTGTGGAGGAACTTTCTGTAATTGTCCATTGCTTAACACTGGAAATCGAGTCATTAAAAAAGAAACTGGGTGAAAATGCAAATAAATGTCTAACTAGTAGAAGTACTCAGACAACCTCTACAGTCCTCAAATATAAAGGGAATTGTACAAGTGGTCTACCAAGGGATTCTAACAATGTCACTTCTAGATATGTACAGTACGTGTGATAAAGTTATCCCAGAAATACCTATGAAAGAATGCTCTACAAACACAGCACCACAACAACCTGTGCATCGGAAAATTGGAACAAATTTCTTTCAGAAACAACATAATTCCACATCTAGCAACCAGCAGAGTTGGCAGTACAATTCTGCAACGAATTAAAACCCGTGGATTACATTCAATTGTTTGTGTAAGTACAAACAGAGGAGCCAGTATTTCTTATATTTGTAAGAAACTACAACAATATGATGTGTCTTCTCTAGAAAATGTCATAATTCAGGCTGGTGGAAATGATGCTTCAAATAAACGCAATATGGAAGCAGTAGAAAATGACTTTTCCAAAATAGTCATGGATCTAAAGAAGAGGAATTCGAATTTCAATGTTTTCATTTGTGAAGTCATGCCTCCAAAAGATGCATTGATCAGTGATGTGAATGAAGCTATCCGTATTGTGTGTGAAGAGTATGGTGCGACAGTGATCAATTAAATCAGGTCAAATTTTCAAAGACTGGAATTCCCCTTTATACTGGAAGGACGGTATCCATTTATCCGACCAAGGAACTGCCTCTCTCCTGAAACTCTACAATAAACATGTCCCAATTCTGAAAGCAGCATCAAGTACTGGCTCCCACCACATCGATGAAATAAACATACAGTATAATTATCATGTAGACTCAGTTTGTAAATCCTTAACATACAAGTTATGTACACTTCGTAAAATAAAGAAATTTCTTCCATTAAATACCAGAAAACTTTTTATAATGCATATATTTTGCCTTCAATAAATTATTGTCTTACCATTTGGGGTAATGCATCTAAAACTAGCATTGAAAGAATTCATAAACTTCAGAAACGGGCTGCTAGAATTATTCTTGATGCAGCACCCGACAAACCATCAAGACCATTGTTTGAAAAACTGGGATGGCTAACTGTGTTTGAATTAATCACGCTACATAAGTATATTTTATTGTACAAAACTTTTAATAGTATGAGCCCTAAATATCTTCAGGACCTTTTTGTTTTTCATAGCCATGATTCGTAGCAATGACAAACTATCATGACAGCAAATGTACACCGTACTTTTAAATAGTCAAATACGTGTTACTAAATATATACAAATCAAATTAAACGAAATATGCATGCTAAAGAATGATGAGAAATACGAATACTGGTTGTTTTAGGACAAATGAATAATACTTTACACTGTAAATAACTAAAATAACATTATAAACGACCTTACCTCAGAAAAGCTGGACCATAACATTCTTTTGAAAACAAAAGAATACTAGAGCAAGCCCTACACTCGGTACATGCAAAATATCAATGCTGGATACCAAAACAAAATTATATGTGAGAGGGGTGAGAAACGTCCTCCTCTCTGGACTGCCGTGTCCAAACTCACTTGCACAGACAGGCGGGTTTTAAGGTCCAGTGAATTGAGGTTCAGTAAAGGATATTTACAGTGAAATGTGTCTAAAGATGAAGGGGTTCCCCACGGGATATTTATATGAAAGTTAAAATACGTTGTAACAAAATAAAGATATGAGGATTTTAATGTAATAATAATAATAATGCTTTATTTAGAGAAGGTAGCCCGATTAGTACAAGGTACTATTCTTCCCCGTGGCCTTCTAAATTCAAACGACATATTACATAAAATGATACAATCAAAGGTAAAACATGTAAAGTTCGTTTAAATGTAATGTACAGCTAATGAATAAAGACTCAAAATAAAACAAAACAAAATAAAAAAATAAACAATAATAATTGTTCAGGAGATGTTTTAAAACAATAGTTATAATCATACATCATGTACAAAGGATATATACAAACATTTATTTACAGACGTTGGCTAATTATAATTTTTTCTACATTTCGTCTAAAAATAGCTTAAGATGGTGACAATTTTACATGTAATGGTAGGTTATTCCATAAATTTACACCTGAATATTGAATAGAATTTGTAAATAAAATTGTTCGATGTTTTGGTAAACGAAGATTATAATTTAATTCTGAACGTAAGGAATAAGAATAAGAATGGTAAACCACAATGCAACTCATTGAGCTGATTGGTCAATTTGTCAGTCAATTTGGTTTCACACTTTACATGTAAATTTATTCCAACGTCACAGAAAATAGTTTCCTCGACCTGTTAAATGAGTTACCGTGTTTGGCGGAATATAATACACACTTTTTTCCTAAAATAAATTTCTGTGAGAATGGGGTGCGTATTTTACATCACAATGGGATTTATAATTTTTTCTTTCAGGTGAAAGATGGCTATCATACGTACATTTCGTAGTATTACCTAGAGACATATGCAATTTCTTTTGCTTATGGCCATACCTGAAACTTCGGAAAGTTATTGATAGAAAGCATGCTTGTTAAAATTTCCACTTTCATATTCTTTTAATACTAAAATGACATGAAAAAGCAAGTTAAAATTGATTTGAGCTGTTTGATGTTTTTCGTCTCTGTGTAGGCCGCCATTACCGATGTTTTTCTTAGACGTTCACACATTCCTTTGCCTCGTGCTACTGTAATCATAGTACACATGTACCTTATCTGCCAGACAAAGTAACGAGTCATTTTTTTTTAATGAAATACTATAGAATCAAAATTTAATTTAGGTTAAATAACTCAGTGAAAATTCACTGCAACATAAACATCCCTCTATATGCTCTATACGTCCCAATGAAAGGAAGCCAATGTTGTGAACACGTGCGCTGGTCCCTTGATAATTAATTATCTCTCAACACCCCTCCAGGCAATAAATTGTCTACCGACTCCAAAGCAATGTTTTAGTTCGAGCACTGATTATTTACTGTCCTTTTAATTGCTTTGATAATTTTCTTTGTTAAAAATCAGGGGTCGGATTATGACTTTTCGTATGTGTGGGCATGTGTAGATTAGGACACATTAAACAATTAAACGCTTGTTAAATTAATTTTACCTAATCTTATACTTATCGGCCTCTTGTTTGAATGATTGAGAGTTGACAAATGAAATATGACGTATGCTAATTTTAGTCGTGCTCTGTAGAAAATAAGATATCAGCAGAGATTCAGAAGAGGAAAACCGTAGTCTTCTTAATAATTTGATGTTTCAATTTCGTGTCCTGTTAAAGTATTGTTACGTAATTTTCAGCATGATTATCTAGAACCAAAATTAAATATGACAGTTGTTAAAACTTGCAACAACATCTCATGCTTTGTTGAAATAAAATTATTTTCCCAAAAAATATGGCGACGTATTAAAAAAAAAAACCAATTCTGTTAATACTTTTATGCAACTTTACCTTGTGCTTTGTTGAAATAAATGAATAAATAATTTTCTCTGGATTCCTGCGATATGGAAATTTAGGATTAAGAGAAAATTATAAATGTATTTGCCCAAAAAAGTGTATTCTGTAAATTTTTTACACTTAATTTTTGCGTTGATTTTTGTAACAAATTATCGCGATTTTTAAAGTTCAGAAATCACTTGGTAAAATTTTCTGTTGCGTAAAATAAATCTGAACTGCGTTTCTTCCCCCAGTTTCAGACTCTAAAAGGGGGTGCGTATTTTACATCAATGCGTATTATATTTGGCCAAATACGGTAAGAACTACAGGACATCATACAAATATAACTGTCTTTTTTTGTCATTCCTTCTAATGAATACGTATACATTTGTATAATTTTTTTGCAGAAAAGAAACTGAAATTGTTCAAATGTTAACGCATAACTCACGACGAGGGACAAAAATGGATAGCAATACTGTAGATTCCTTATTTTTGCCAGTACTTTTTATCGCGAACTGGATCTCTTGTGTCAAATTGCAAGAATTATAATTCGCGAATGGATGGTTGATCAACAGAATTTACACAGATTTCAGCACCATAAAAATAAAAGGGAATAATATTTTTTCGGGAGTGACGCTTCTTGCGAAATTACGCGGAAATTAATTCCTCATGTATAATTAGGAATTTACAGTAGGGCAGCTGATATTACTCATGTGACCTAAAAACTCACTTGAGCTTTCAGCTCAGATGAGCTTTATAGTTTGACATTGTGATATAAAGGAGTCTTGTTTTAGAATTTAAAAAAATACCTCAGGTTTTCTCCACCTTCAGTGCATTCGTGCTGCAATCCGTGTAATAATGATTCCACAAAAGATTTAAGATGTGCTTGCTCCAATGCTCTCCAGATAGTTGCATCTGAATAAGTGTCAAAAGGGTCCAGATTCACTCGCAGAGTCCCAGAAAACAGAATAGGTTCCTTTAAAGATGGATCAAAAAGATTTTAATTTTTTTAATCCTCTTCCTTTTCATATCTACAAGTTATACCCTAACTTAAACAAGAGGCCTAGGGGCCACATTGCTCACCTGAGCTATGAAAAAGCACAAATCAGATCCTAGTTAAAAAGTTAACTGGAGGGGGGGGGGG
>PRKT01000725.1:240146-252367 GCA_003671525.1 Saccostrea glomerata
TTTGATGATCATAGGCCTTAAAGTGTCCAAAATATGCCTTCAAATCAATTTGAAAACAAATGCCTGCAAAATTAAAAAAGTAGGTCACTGTGACCTACTTTTGATTTAACATGATATAAAGTCTTAAGATGCATCAAATTACAAGATTTGATGATCCTACTCCTTACAGTAAGCAAAATATAAACGTTTTTATCAATTGTAAATTTAGGTCAACTTTGAAGTGACCTTGAGACCACGCCCTTTGCCCAAGGGTCATGTCTTGAACAATTTTTAATCTTCAACATATCCTGATCCTTGTATGTAAGTTTGGTGAAAATCTGCCTGGTGGTTCTGGAGAAGAAGATTTTTTAGCAACCAGTACTTTTGGTTTTGTTTTCCTGATTATCTCCCCTTGTTTAAGGGTCCCAACCCTTATTTTAGTAACAATGGTAGCCCTTGGGCCAAGGATACCCTGTGACAAATTTGACACTGATTGGCCAAGGCATTCTTGAGTTATGGCCCATTTTCTAAAAAATTAACGCACACCGCACACCGCACGACGCACACAGCACAAATGGCCATAGCATTAGCTCTTTGAGCATTTGGCTCAGAAGAGCTAATAAATGCATGAAATTAATTATCGCGTAATTTCGCGAGAAGCACCACATGCGAAATAAAATTACTTGCCTTTATTATTGTGGTGCTGAAATCAATGTAAACTCTCTTGACCAACCGTCCCTTCGCGAAAAATTATTCTCCCGATTTGACGTTAAAGAGCCTATTCACGATAATAAGTACTCTCGAAAAATAAGGAATCTACAGTAGTACGATTTAAAACTTTGGTTTCCTTATTGTGGCCCAGCCCTACCCCCTGTGGTCATGATTTGAATAATTAAGAATCTTCAGTACCACATGTTGCTTTTACATAAGTTTTAGCTTTTCTGGCCAAATGGTTCTTGAAAAGAAGATTTTAAAAGATTTTTCCTGCATATTTCAAATAGGGAACTTGGGTTCCCTTTTGTGGCCCTGCCTTCACCCAGGGGTCAAGATTTGAACAATGTAAAATCTACACTACCCTAGAATGCTTCCACATAAGTTTCAGCTTTTCTGGCCTGGTGGTTCTTGAGGAAAAGATTTTTCCTATACATTTCTATGTAAAACTTTGATCCCCCATCGTGGCCCTGCTAAACACCAAGGGGTCATGATTCGAACAATTTAGAATCTCTGTATACACTACCCCAGGCTGCTTCCACAAAAGTTTAAGATTTTTCTGGCCCAGTGGTCCTTGAGAAAAAGAAACCAGTATTTAAATGACCCCACCCTTCTTTGTCTCTCCTTGATTTTCTCCCCTTGTTAGAGGACTTGGCAATTCATTTAAACAATTTAAACTTCCACTTCACCCAAAGATGCTTTGTACAAAAGTTGGTTACCAGTAGTTCTTGAAAAAAGTCGAAAATGTAAAAAATTTACAGATGGACAGAGGATGGACAAAATGTGATCAGAAAAGCTTACTTTAGCCCTCGGCTCAGGTGAGCTAAAAATTGTAGTCATACCTTTTACTTTAGTTTAATTGCTATAGTTTCTTTATAGAACTTTTTGGAGAATTAGGAATGAAGTTCTCAAAGATACTGTAAATGTATTATATTTGGCGAGAACAATATTTAGCGAAAATTGAATTTTTGAACAAGTTAGCGTAGAAATGAATTAATGTTTATGTGCAACTCATTTTAGCATTGTAGTTAAATTAGTGAAAGCTTCTCTCTGCCAAAATCACTGAAAAGAATAAACAGCCAAATGTGATATGTTTACAGTATCACCTCTGTTTCATGTACTCACATTTAAAGCATAGGTCACTGACAGTCCAACTATTCCAGCACTTAGTGTGTCCCTTTCTAATACTGCAAACAAGCAAGCGAAAAAGACAACACAGTTGCCAACAAACTCCAAACGAACTGCTAACCACCTAAAAATGGATTGAAAAGTATAATAATAATTCATATGATTTTATCTGTTTTAGAATAATCTTTTTTTTTAATTTTTTGGATTACTGATTCACTTATCCTAATTTCACAATAGTAAAAAAAATAAGCTAATTTTTGCTACTTCCAGTTTTACCGAAAGTGACGACGACGACGGACGGAAAATTGAATTTAATGCTCCCAGTGACAGATGTTTCCCAAAAACTTGTAAAGAACGGCAACAATACGCATTTACTGACTACATCCGGTTTGACCGGAAGTGATGTCACCGGACAAATTTTGACGACCCCAATAGATTCAGCTTGACATTTTAAACAACTTTGCTTTTTTAACATATTACAAATTCTCGATACTTTTTGAGATATTAAGGAAAAACTTTGGGCCCCTTGCGGCCCCTAATTATAGGGACAGCCCTTTTTTTCGAGATATCATTTCAAAGATCATGTAATTCTACACTTCTTTTGTTTTATATGTTTTAACAATATATTTTTAGGTGAAAAGATATTGAAGAAAAGGTGTCAGAAATTTTGAATTTTACGATAGGACTATTTTCAGACCATAGCGAGCGTTGGCGTTTCGTATTTCCAGTAGTTATGATATACTAAGTGCACTTCTCCCAAAGTTGCTCTAAGCATTACTGAAAATTTCATGCTTCTGTGTTAAGTGCTTTTTGAGAAATTGCCGGACAAATTGACCCTCTAAAATTCACTAAATCGCAGAAAACTCCGAACCGGAAGTGACGTCATCAAAATAACCAGAAGTCTCTGTCGAGACTGAAGCTCTACTGGTTTGTACTTATAATAAAGAAGGAGAAAAATAGCAGTTGGGATATAAAACTTTACAAAAGCAATAAATAGAATAATGACAAATACCGATACACAGAATTATGTATCTTAGTGTAGTCTACTATTTGCCAAGTTATATTGAAATCAGACCAAAACTGTAGGAGAAGTAGCATTTTAAATGTATTTCAAAGAAATTTCTTTTTTAAGTAACAACAGCAACATCATTCATTGAAACAAAAACCTATCTACAGAATTATGTATCTTTGTGTAGTCTACTTGAGTGCCAAGTTATATTGAAATCAGACCAAAACTGTACGAGGAATAGCATTTTGAATGATTTTCACAAATTTTTCTATTTTTAGTAACAACGGCAACACCGTTCATCGAAATCAAAAAGCGATACACAGAATAATGTATCTTAGTGTAGTCTAGTTGTGTGCCAAGTTATATTGTAATCAGACCAAAACTGTAGGAAGAGTAGCATTTTGAATGATTTTCACAAAAAAATCTATTTTTAGTAACAACGGCAACACCGTTCATCGAAATCAAAAACCGATACATAAAATTATGTATCTTTATGTAGTCTACTTGTATGCCAAGTTATATTGAAATCAGATTAAAACTGTAGGAGGAGTAGCATTTTGAATGATTTTCACAAATTTTTCTATTTTTAGTAACAACGGCAACACCGCTCATCGAAATCAAAAAGTGATACACAGAATAATGTACCTTAGTGTAGTCTACTTGTGTGCCAAATTATATTGAAATCAGATTAAAACTGTAGGAGGAGTAGCATTTTGAATGATTTTCACAAATTTTTCTATTTTTAGTAACAACGGCAACACCGTTCATCGAAATCAAAAAGCGATAGACAGAATTATGTTTCTTTGTGTAGTCTACTTGTGTGCCAAGTTATATTGAAATCAGACCAAAACTGTAGGAGGAGTAGCATTTTGAAAAATTGTTTACAGACGGACAGACAGACAGACAGACAGATGGACAGACGACGGACGCATTATTATCGCATAAGCTGTTCTGGTCTCTGACCAGTAGAGCTAAAAAAATATATATCTAGATTTTTTTATGTTCTATCAAACCTGAAAGTTTCATGAAATACGATCGAGCTGTTCTCGAGAAATCGCGCGCACAAAATCGGTAAGAAAAAAAACAATTATAACTAGAGCAAAGCTCGTTGCAAAGCAACGAGTAGGTCTTCCGTCCTGTTTGACCGGAAGTAGCTTTCATTTTTAACAAAAATGAGAAATAATGCCCCAAAATGCTTTGAATCCTCTAAAGCTAATTTAATTAATGCAAAAATAAGCCATTTTTGCTACTTCCAGTTTGACCAGAAGTAACGACGATGGACGGAAAATTTATTTTTAAGCTCCCAGAAACATATCTTAACCAAAAACTTGTAAAGAACGGCGTTTTTCGACTACTTCCGGTTTGACCGGAAGTGACATTACCGAACGTATTTTGACGACCTCATTAGATAAAACTTGACATTTTGAACAACTTTGCTTCTTTGATGTATTACAAATCCTCAATACTTTTTGAGATATAAAGGAAAAACTTTCCGCCCTCTAGTCCCTTGATTTTAGGGACCAGCCCTTTTTTCGAGATACTATATGAAAGATCTTCAAATTCTACACTTCTTTTGTTATACATGCTTCAACAAAATATTTCTAGGTAAAAAGTTATCGAAAAAAAGGTGTTAAAAATTTTGAAATTCACAATAGGACTATTTTCGGGCCATAGCGAGCATCGGCGCTTCGTACTTCCGGTAGTTGTGATATACTAAGTGCACTTCTCCAAAGGTTGCTCTAAGCATCACTGAAAATTTCATGCTTCTGTGTTAAGTGCTTTTTGAGAAAACTTCCGGACAAAGTGACCCTCTAAAAATCACTAAATCGCTGCAAACTCCGAACCGGAAGTGACGTCATCAAATTAAAAAAATATATATCTAGATTTTTTGATGTTCTATTAGACCTGAAAGTTTCATGAAAATTGATTAAGCCGTTCTTGAGAAATCGCGCGCACAAAATCGGTAAGAAAAAAAAACAATAATAAAAATAGTGGAAAAGAAACCTAAGAAAAACAATAAGGTCTTCCGCTGAAGACGGAAGATCTTTACTAGATGCGTTCTTGTTGCTAGAGCAACAAGCAGGTCTTCCGACCCACTTTTCTTTAGAGTTCTATGCTGTGTCATCACAAGAAATAGATTTCAGAATGTATCTTTTTTCGTTTACGTTCATTTACAGTAGTCTCTCAACACAGATCATAATTATTATAATTATTTCACAAATATCTCAAAATATAGCTTTTAAAATTCAACAAAATCTTCCATACATGTAATAAAAGAGAGAAAAGTAATTTGCAAAAAAAAAAGACACAAACAAAGAAAAAATTTTTGCAACGCCCCCAGCGGGATTCGAACCCCCGACAGTGGGACAAAGTTTGGTTCCGTCATATCGTTTCAATATATGCACGCATCACGATACTGAACACATATTTAGAATTCTCATAAGACACACTATAAACCCTGTAAATCCTAAAGAAAAATATTGAAGAACAAAAAAGTTGAAAAATGGGACTTTTTGAATTCGCTTCCGTTTGCGACCGGAAGTGCCAATAACGAAAAATAAAGGTCTATCCCCATAACGGAGTTCGATGTTCTATCACCTCAGTGAGTTTCACTTTCATATCTTTAGCCGTTCTCGAGAAAACTGCTGGACAAAATGCCATTTAAAAAATACAAAAATCCCCAAAAATCGCGAACGAAAGTAAATTTTGAAAAAAAACTATGTTTTGAAAACAATGTTATTGCTTTATCTTACAATCAAAAACACTTAAATTAATCCTATATTTTTTTTTTTTTTTTTTCTTTACCCAAAAAGAGAAAAGTATAATTAATGTTAGTTTACTCATGTGTTACATGCAAAGAGAAGTAACTCTAGTGTATGTATATCTTATCTCCCCATAAGGGAGCTCTTCATCTTATAAAGTTGAGTTTTAGTGTATGATGCTGAATAAAGCATGGTCTAACACAAATCTTGTGGGTCATTCAGACATATGGTGGCAACATGTCCTCATAGTTGGGAAAATATGGCTAATGTCAATACATGTTCAGCCGAGGAAAAAGAATTTGTACACTTTACGGGTTACCAACCAAAGGAAATAGGACATTTGGGGATGGACGCGAGAAACTGTTCAGTCTTAGACAGTGCGTGCAGCAGTACAGTGTGTGGGAGTACCTGGATCAACACATACATTGATTCATTGAATGATTTGGACAAGAACAAAATTAGAAAAACTGACGGCAGAAGAGTTTTCAAGTTTGGATGAGGAACTCGTCTGAAATCTGAAGGAGAATTTGCAATTCCAGCTCGTATAGCAGGGAAAGACGTGACAATAACAACTGATGTTGTTAATTCAGACATTCCATTGTTATTATCATGAACAGCTATGAAAACTGCAGGCGTAAAGATGAACTTAGAAGATGACACAGCAGAAATTCTAGGGAAAACAATGAACCTTAATGTGACCTCTTCTGGACACTATTGTATCCCAAGAGATAAAGCAGAAATGATACCCGTTGACGAAGTTTGCTCGAATATAGCTCTATTCCAAAGTATCAGATCAAAATTGCATAAATATTTTCATTTTGCCTTACTTTGCCTTACTTAAAGACATCATTCATTGAGGTGAGCTCTGTAATCTCTGATTACCTATGTTTAGCTTTTCTGATCAAATCTGTCTATAGTCTGTCGTCGTTCTCATTATAAACTTTTCACTGGGGGTCCACTGGGCCAATTTCAGCCAAACTTACCACAAAGTGTCCTTGGGTAATTGGGATTCAATATTGTTCAAATGAAGGGCCATGCCCCATTCCCAGGGGAGATAATTGTGAATTAGTGAAAAAATAATGGCATTTTTAAACAATCTTCTTCTCAACAACCACTGGGCCGGTAAAGATAAAAATCTTGAATCATTCTCAGGTAGTGTAGATTTAAGTTTGTTCAAATCATGAACCCCGGGGGTAGGGTGGGGCCACAATGGCCAATCAAAGTTTTAGATAGGAATATATAGGAAAAATCATTTAGAATTGTCTTCTCAAGATCCCTAGGGACAGGAAAGATGAAACTTATGTTGAATCATCCATAGAGTGGGGCCCACTGGCCAACCTGCAGTAAACTTTTTAATTCTGATCTGATTTGTGCTTTTTCTTAGCCTATGTGCTCAGTTGAGTGATGTTGTCCCTTGTAATAGATGTTCAAAAATATAGGCTAATGAAGCGAGGGGGGGGGGGAAGTGTTGTTACAATAAACATGTATAATTTTTTTTCATATTACTTGTTTTTATTTAAATTAGATTGGGATTGTTGGAAGAACTGGTGCTGGAAAATCATCTCTGTCTCTTGGGTTGTTTAGAATTATAGAGAAAGCAAAGGGCAGGATTTTGATTGATGGAATTGACATATCCAATATAGGACTGCATGATTTAAGATCAAAACTCACCATTATACCTCAGGTAATTTTTATAGATAAGTTTTAAAAGCTCTCAAATAACTTGAATCTAAATTGTTTTCACATTATTTTTAGCTCACCTGAGACGAAGGCTCAAGTCAGCTGTTCACATTTTGTCTTGTGTCTGTCTGTCTGTCCATTTACCCGTCTGTCCATCTGTCTGTCTGTAAACTTTTCACATTTTTCACTTCTTCTTTAAAACCACCAGGCCAATTTCAACCAAACTTGCCACAAAGCATCCTTAAAGCTGACATGAACTCTTAAAAAGGCATTGTTTTTCATCTTTGTATGACTTACTACATTCCTGTGTGCCTTTGTCCGCAATATTTCTTTGATTCTGCCATATTTACTTGAAATTTTTGGCCACCTGTACCTGTTATATAAGGCCTGGTACATTTGTTTCACTTGAGTGATTTTTTAGGCCTTGCTATTGACATGTACACATCTCCGATAGCATAGTTGTCATAAATCCATAAACTGACCAAATACATGTTTTAAAAGTTAAAAATCCAACAAAAACTAGAACTGTACTGAGAAGTAAATTATTTTTGAATGCATTTGCTGCAATTTAGAAAATAAATAACACGAAGCTTTGCTGTTTCTAAGGAGATTGATTGATTGATTGTATACTGTTTAACGTCCCTCTTGAGAATTTTTCAATCAAATGTAGACACCACCACTTGCCGGTGGAGAGCATCAAATTTTGACCTACACTCAGCACTCATGGCCATTGAGCAGTGAAGGATCTTTTTCAAGCCAGCATTTCCTGCGACAGGAGACCTCTGTTTATACGGTCTCATCTACGTTCCACAGATCAACTCCTTACTTCGTGACTCTATTGCAGATGCTCTAACCACTGTGCCACATGAGCAACATTTTCAAGAAGATTGTTTTCTATGTATTCCTATGTTAAACTTTGATCCCCCCATTGTGGTCTCCTTTGACCCCAGATGCATCTACTAACAAAGTTTGATGATTCAAAGCCAATTAGAACCTGAAATATTTAAATTCTAGTATAACAATTAAATTTCTAAAAGTTTGTCATGGTGACCTACTTTCAGATTCTTAGCCAATTAGTACATGGAATATCTAATTATAACCATTAAAATTGAAAAGTATGTCATGACATTCTACTTTTCAGTCAACATATTCTGGAGACCCAAAATGCATTAACTGAGAAAGTTTGATATTTCTAAGCTTAATATTACCCCAAATATTTAAATGCAGCTAAAGAATTTTGAAAGTATAAGTGACCTTCTTTTCAGCTTACTTTTCAAAGGACCAAAATGCATCAACTGACAAAGTTTTGTGACCATCTTGTCTTAAAATGTCCTCTCAATGCTTTCTGTTACAAATATTCACATTTCTACCCGTAATACCTTCTCAGCTGGCTGTATTTTACAAGTTATATCTTTCAAGACCAAATCTAAACCCTCTCTGTATCGCAAACCATAACTTTCAAACACTATTTCTCCTTTTTGTGGCCATGAAGGATGTGGCTTTGTCTCTGCAATTTCTTTTGGTGCCTAAAAAATATATAAATTTATTTTAATGAAAATTCAGAGATCGTTTCAACATTTTTTTTTTTTTTTGCTAATTAAACATACAGTTAAGAATAATAAACAAAACTATCTCTTATGGTAAACTAGAAAAATAACCAGTAAGCAAGGGCCCTTTGAGGGGTAGAAATATATTTTAGGGTGCATGCGAATGGAATGAGAGTTTTACTTGATTACAAATTTTTGAAAAATATATGAAGAATATAAGCAACAAATGTATTTTTTAAAAAGATAATGCTAGCTTTCAGTGAATGCAAGTACATTTTATCACCCAGGGTTGACCTTAAACTTCAAAACAAACATCAGATGCAGACAAAGATGTTTATTAATCTTAAAGTGACAAATAAAGATAAGCCACAGAATTTTTTCTCGGGGGCAACATATTGCGATTGTACGCATGTTTTTGTTCTACAGGCTGTTTCTAGGAGACGGCTGGGACAATCATCCTGAAACTTTCCTCAAAGGACAATCACTAGTTGTAGTTGTGTTGTGTGGTCATTCAGGTTCAAAATGGCAACTGTTGCCATGGAAGCCTTCAAAAAGTGACGAATTTTGTCTGCGAGTGTTCTCTATGGTCCCTTGGACATTCGTCGTGAGATTTTATTATGTTCCCCAAAAAGGTGGGGAACATATTGTTGTTACTCTGTTTCTTATTATGTTCCCCAAACGAAGTTGGGGAACATATTGTTTTTACTTTATTTTGTACCAACTTAAAAGTATACTTTTTCATGCTTTCATTTTAATTTGACATTTTATTGTACATTTTAAAACTCAATCTAAAAGAAGAACTATTTGTATACTTTTTCTGCATACATTTTTGTACCTTTTTGCATACACTTTTGTACTTTTTTCCTGGAAGTATTACTTTTTTGGTACTTTTTTAATACTATTTAGTATACATTTTTGAACTTTTCTAGAGGTATACTTTTTTCTTACTTTTTCTGGAAATATTCTTTTTTGTACTAATTCATACATTTGAGTCCTTTTTCTGGAAATATACTTTTTTGTACTTTTCATAAAAGTATACTTTTTGGAACTTTTTCTAAAAGCTAAGTGTACCTTTTTTGAACTTTTTCTTGAAGTATACTGTTTTGTACTTCACACTTATCTATATGCTTGTCTAAAAGTATACTTTTTTTGGTACCTTTGTATTTTAGTTTTAAGAATGTACTTTTTTTGTACTTCAAATTGTACTATTTATGTACATTGTCAAATATAGAAATGTACCAAAAGTATACTTTTGTTAACCTTTTTTTTTTTGTGATCGAGAACATCAGTTCTCAAAAAGCACAAAAAAGTATACTTTTTTGACTCAATTTGGAAAACCAAATCCCTTTTTTCAAATTTAGTCTAAAAAAGTATACTTTTTCTAACCTTTTTTGTACTTTTTATTCGTAAAGGGGTAAAAATGTTACATGTATTATTAATAAAGAAAAGGTATTAAAATACAATCTTGAGATTTAAAACATAGAAAATTGAGAATCTATCCATAATTTTTATTATTTTTTCATATAAATCCTTTGCGCCTATCATATTTTGTAGTACCCTATAAAGACAGGAAAATTAATTAATTTTTAGCAATTTGAGATGCGCCCTCTGATAACAAGTCGGCAGAATTTTGTGATTTTTTTCTATTATGTACAATATAGTATTACTCATCTTACATTCTAGTGTGTGCAAAAAGTCTATTGTAGCATTTGTATAATATACACTTATCCACTGGCTGTGAGTGGGATATCTCTTTTTTCAAACCCTTGACAGGAACTATTCCCCAAGGGCTTGCCAGCAATGATTGCTGGTCTCCCGTAATTTATAACTGTTTTACATACAAATATATTTAGTAATGCAGAAAAACATGACACTACCTGTCCTTTCTTTACATGATAGCAAAATGTTTAAAATTCTAATGCCCCCTTTACCCCCCTCACTTGAGAAGAAGTCGAAAATGTGAAAAGTTTACAGACGGACGGACAGACAGACAAACGGATGACGTACAAAATGTGATCAGAAAAGCTGACTTGTTCCTTTGGCTCAGGTGAGCTAAAAATACATAATTATTTGTCTGTGACATTAATTAGCCTTATAAACTTTGTAATTTAACAATAGAAAAGGAACAGTAACCACAGTAACTGCATAAACTTAACTTGCCTCAGTTTATTTGTCAAGTTAAACATCCTTATTCATGTAATACACATGTGATCTGTTTGTGTATCACATTCTTTAAGACAGGTGGTGTGTTTATCTTAATTAATATTAATATGTTAAATAATTTTGAATAAAATAGTCTGGTTTAAATTTAGAATGATATTGTATTTGTGCTTTTGTTGAAGTTGATAGTAAAGAAAACACTTTCTGAAGTATATGCATGTAGTGATAATGTATGATTCAAGGTAGTTGATTGATATTTTAAAATAAACCTACAAATAATTATTTTCCCAACAAAACGCTGTGAATTAAGAACATTGAAAAAGTCGTTACGCGCAATCTCCCCCAAGAAAATTTTCAAAAGTTGGCATTTATGCCCTCTTCCAAGGGGAGATAATTATGAATAAGTGAAAAATTAATTGCATTTTTTAAAATTCTTCTTCTCAAGAACCAGTAGGCCAGGAAAGATGAAACTCAAGTGAAAGCTTCCTAATGTAGTGTAGATTCAAGTTTGTTCAAGTCATGACCCTGGGGATAGCGTTTGGCCACAGTGGGGTATCAAGGTTTAACATAGGAATACATAGGAAAATCTTTAAAATCTTTTCAAGAACCACTAGGACAGGAAAGATGAAACTCATATTGAAGCATCCTCATGTAGTGTAGATTCAAGTTTGTTTAAATAATGACCCCCGGAGGTACAGTCCCTGAAACGTTCTACTTTCCCACCTGAATGGTGAACGAACGCTGAACAAACAGTGAACGATGGTGAACGAACGCAGAGCGAATGTTGAGTGAACGATGTGTGAATGCTGAAGCAACTTGGTGAACGATGTGTGAACGTTGAGTGAACGCAGAACGAGAACGGAGCGTGAGCGCAAAGTGAACGGTGAACGAACGGTGAACGCAAGATGAACAATTTATTGGTTTTCCTTGCATTGAGATTATTCCATTATTCTATAATTCTTATTTATGGTGCTTTAATAAAAAAATAAATAATAAGTAATAAAAACATTTTTTTTTCTGTACATATATGTACCTATGTTTTAAATCGATATTTTTATAACACGGTTTTAATTGCCATTAAACGTGTATTTGTTACCGAACGCATATAGATTAAATATAAAATTAATCTATTTATATAGTAAATATATGCTTATTCTTTTCACTAATAAAATAATGTGGACTTCTGAAGACAAAACTACTACTTATAGAATGAATTAATTACATTGTACGCGGTTGAAACAACCA
>PRKT01000726.1:0-70200 GCA_003671525.1 Saccostrea glomerata
ATATTTTGACCAACATCACAAAATTTATATAACTGGCCCAAACTGGCAGATATTAAAATAAGCAATTAAATGTTCTACTTTCCTACACTACTCTATTAAAAAAAACCTGAGAATCCAACAAAACCCTGAGGAAGTACTGAGTTGTACTGAGAAAACCCTGAGTTGTACTGAGGCTACTACTGAGAAACTGATGAAGTCCTGAGTAGCACTGAGGTTTTCACTGTGCATTCTGTTGTGCTACTGAGGAGCACTGAGGTTAGCACTGTTGCTACTAGTGAAGTACTGAGTGGTTCTGAGGTGCGTCTGGGGGCACTGAGCTGATACTGTGTGATACTGAGGTTTTTATTGAGGCTACTGAGGACATACTGAGAGGCACTGAGGTTTTCCAAAAGCAATAATATGACAATAAAATAAGATTAACAGTGGGTAGACAAATAATTGTTTTTGTACATAACTATATCTTCCTTATAGTATTTGATTTAGGGAACCACCAACACTATTAATTTTCAATTACTTATTATATAGTTGTAGTGTATATCTTTCATTATTATTTTTTCATTTTCTCAAGTTAAATAATCAAGAAATGTTGTGTTTGTATTTATTGTCAGTAACAATGAGTATTGCTACACTATGTCTATTATTTATATAGAAATTATAAATAATAAAATATATTCTAGAAACGATTTCTTTGTAAAGATTACTCACGCATTAAATGGAAACTGCTAAATATGCCCATCTATTTAATATGGCATGTCTCGACCTTATTTGAAATAGAATTCATTACAAAATTTAAAATCATTTTATTTTTTAAGTGTTAAAAATGTATTTTGCAGTCAATTGCGAGAGTATACCAAACTCCTTAATTTTCCAATTTTCTCCTATTTTACTGGTTATTTCATCTTCTGGAAAAATAGGAGTAGAGGTTTAAATCCTTTAATAAGCTATGCTGGTATACAATATAATAATAATTTATCTAATATTTTGCTATTAATAATAACTTATTTTAACATGATTTTTGGTCTTTTTTTAACGATCAAAACCGCAGTTATCATTACCACATATGTTTATGATATAGGGTGCAAAAGCCAGCAGGTTTTCCAGCAAACATTTGGATCGTGACATCGGAACAATGTATTTCCGTATAGTTTTCTTATGAAATACTGAATTATGTCTGCCAAGTTCCTGCGAAGGTTATAATCAGGCTGTGGTTTCTAAATATTTCCACGAGGTAAACTTTGATATGGTAATCAAATTACAAAATTAAAGTTCCGTCTCGTTTTCATTTTCAAAAACATGTATTTTAATTGGTTTGAAAGCATTTTCTTGACAATAGACATTTTGAAGAGATATCAAAAGATTTGACTCAATTTTCCCATGAACTTTATTTCTCAGCCAGTGTAATTCTGTGTATTCTGCAAAGTAAAAGTTAAATCAAATTAACTGGAAATTTTAATAATCTACTTTTCGGCAAAATTTTCTTATGAAATGAAATAGAAATTGATATAGAAATTAAAGTTTATTTTTAGAAATAAAAATTAAAATCATCGCAAATTAATCAGGTAGGTTTCAATCATTACGATGACCCTCGTACGTAGTCACGGGCACCTGTCCACACGTGTCACAAGTGGAGACACGTGTCGCAAAGACACCTGCTACTGTGTTAGTGTATTTTTTGTATATTCTATGTGATTTGGGGGGTTTTCAGCCCAGGGATGACAATTGGCTGTGTTTAACTGTGTATACACACCACTAACGTGACATCCATACAAAAAATGCTGGTTTTCATTAATAAAAGGCTGATTAAAAGATTTGATAAATTTAGAGATAAAATATTGATGAAATTATCAATATATATTTAATGAGAAATTTTTTTTTTCTTTCTTTTTTTTTTTTTTTTTTTTTTTTTTTTTTTTGCAGACAATACTGACTTAACGGGAAGTTTTTTTTAGTACCCTTGAATAATTAAAGCAATTTTTATCTGTATCTAATAAAAATTATTTCTGGTTTTTCTATTATAAAAAAGAATTGAGGTTTTGTTACATTGTAATAATATCAGGTCCTGGTGTATCTAAAATTTTTAATCACTATTTGAATTATATCTGAAGTACATGAAGTATATAATTAATTCACTATCTGTGTACGAATTTTCCTCAACTAAATAAATTATATTTATACTGATTAAGAAGAGCTTCGTTAATGTTTGGATTAAATTTAAATTTTCAAAACATATAAACAACAATGTCCTGATACACAAAAAGAACAAGTTTTCCACTCACGGATTATATATTTAATTTAACTCCCTATACCCCTTCCCCTGTTAAAGAATATCTTAACATCTTCTAGTCTCTTTTTTTATATACATGTACTTCAACCCCGAAGTTTAATTTCAATAAAAATATATCTATATTAATGAATTCGATAAACTATGTTTAATGCTTTCATGGTGGTATAGTATTTTATATAGTGTTTGGCGATTTTATGTCAACGCCACAAAAATCTACCCAAGTCAAGATCAATAACTCATGTATCGACTGTCAATCAATAAAAAAATGATTAAGCTATTGATGAGCTACATGCGGTGACAGATACATACAAAATGTTCATCGCAATGCCGTACATGCAAAATTTACTGCATTTATAAGAGTAAAGAAAATGGTTTCCAGTTTATTAATTTCTATTTCTAAATTTCTAATACATTATCAGGAAAACACCCCAACCTCCTTCTCGACACTATGAGTACACATTGTTTATTAAGTAAATTGCTTTGCATAAGTTTATAGATTCTCAGCATTATACATACTTAATTAATTGATTGAAGGATTTACATTTGAATTCCCATCGTATGAAAGCTTTTCCCATGACAATAAATAAAATAATGAAGATTGAAATGATTTTTTTTTAGCATTTGCCAATTAAATATATAACAGTTTGATAACCAGAAGGCTCTACATGTATTAAAGTCGGGTTGTGTGCATGAATATACATAATTCTTTTCGACTATTAAACATGTTAAAACTGATATGTGTAACGTAAATTTTCTTTGCAGAAGAACTTTATTTGTGCATTAATATAAACTTAAAGTTTTATGAGGCAACGCATGATATACAATTTGTGCGATTACACCCGCGTCAGTCATGCAGCGACCCCCCCCCCCCCCCCCCCCCCCCCCCCCCCCCCCCCCCCGCTTTCCAGTTCATTGTATGATACCGGTAGTAATTTTGATATGTTTTACGTGATATTATTTTTAAAAAAGGATATACAACTTATATGTAAATGCATGTGCGATTTTTAATATTCTTCAATTCATCTGTTACTCTTTTAAAAAGATATTTCCGAGGCGTCAATGAACTTAAATATTTACCATCTTTCACTCTGTACATTACTCTGCTCAATGAATAAATCGAGATCGAGCGTGAAGCGAGATAAAATATGACAGCTGAGGTTTTTAGAACTAATTTTTACCTGTTGATAAGGCCGGTGAAATGATAGGGTATTGCCAGAAATGAAATAATGTATTTATGTTTTATGTACATGTAATTTTTCTTTTTACTTTTCTCATCGGTATGAATTACAGCATGTCAAGGTCATATGAATCGTTGGCTTTTACATGTTAAACACGTGATTGTCTGCAAGCATGGGAATAGGTGCTTGTGTACTTACTAACTGAAATGTCAGATGTACGGCGATATTTTTATTTCAAATAACCGCTTGGCCTGGTTCGAAAATATTTTATTTTTTAGTTGTATCAACAAAAGAATCGGAAACATGTTCTTGAAATTTAGAACATGCATCCTCTCCGTTATAACAATTAATTACAAAGAATATTGTTATTAAACTTAATTTACACTGGCTTTAACACTTACTAAAACTCAGTCTTATCAAATAAATCTATAAATAAATATTTATAAAACAACAATTTTTTTTATTGTTTTGCCATTTGTTTACTACATGTTAATTTATATTTTTAGTAGGTCCTAAACTGCCCATATACTTAAATTACATACTAGTTCAAGAACGAATATTAGAACTTGTGGTAAACAATTACATACTATAAAGATTCTAAACAAAACCTTCGCTGAAAATAAAGAAATTGGATGCTATTTCCCAATATCTGAAATTTACGGCAACATCCGATCGTTTACAACTGTGAATCACGCTCTTCCTGAATTGAGAGAAAATAAGATTTAAATTTCGCAAAAGTTTTAAAAACATCCTATGTATAAAGGATGGTAAAGAGAAACCAATACATTCAATAAATTGATTCCAATTACTATGTTTATTATTACGACCTTTGCAATGATAGGATAATTAGAAAACTTTGTAAAGAAAACGGAAAGATTGCAGCTGTCATATTAACAAAAGGGTAACGTATGTTAAGAAAGTATTGCAATTCAGATCAAAAAACAATAAATTTTACATACATGTGTATAATCTGTCTAAGATAAAGAAAACCCGTTTCTTGCTTTATGGAAAGCAAAGTAAAACATTGAATATTCGCAATTTTCATCAAAATGATTGTTCTAATCTACTGTTTTTCTTTCTTTCTGATATATTTCTGATTATTCCTTTTTTAAGAGGATCCTGGGAGATAATAATGTCTATCGCTTATAAAAAAACCTCTTATAAATTAGGGAAACTGTAATAGTATATTTGTTTAAAACTGATCTGATTAGTAGAGATATAACATGCAGTCTTTAAAAATATTAATATAATCTTGAAACCAGTTGGACACTTTAGAAAATATTTATGAATACATCGCTAATTAAATCTTAAATCTTTCTGTGTTTTTCAATGAATTTCTGTAATGAAAAAAATGAGAAAGAATGACAAAAGAGGGGTCAGGGCGTCAGGCTGTTCTGAAGGTGCGTTTTGAGTCTAGCTGTCGGGTCAACATTGCGTAACTGACTGCTAGCAGGTGCCCGTCTGTATATATACAGAAGTGACACCTATTGTTCTTCTTTTTCGCTACCGCATTGTGTAAATCACAGAGCTTCCTTTTGTCAGCGCCAGTGTAGTACTTCAAAGCGCTTCCGTTTGTGTACAATATCCATATTCACGAATACGCTGCAGTGTTATCTTTTAATAAATAAAAAAAAACCGTTTAATTGTTCACAATTATACACTAAACAACTGTTTCCGATTAAGCTATATTTTTATGTGGAGTTCATAGTATGGCTTGGGTTTTTTATCCTGATGGTTTAGTCATTTTTTAAAATGAAAATATGAAATTTTAAGAAACATTTTGAGTTAAACATACGTCATTTTACTGTAAACGGGTATCAATAGGAGGGAGTCTACATTAACTGAATTATTCGTGACAATTATTATTGCTGCACTCTAACCGATCAGCAGTAGGACTTGATTACAGCGAATAAATACTGTAGCGTAATTAGAACCAGTAAAATAAAACATGTTTTTTATTCAGTGGAGTTAAAGTCTATTTTCATTTTCTGTATTTGATTTCTTGAAGAAAACATGTATGAGCAACTATGACAATGATAAACTCCCGGTACATGTAAATCAAGCGCAGAGTATACTTGCTATCAGTGTCATAGACAGACAACCAAAGAATCGACGAAAGTATTATTTCAATTCATTTGATATCATTATAACTACATGTTTAAACAATGTGTTTTACAAAGAGATCTCCAAAGGATTCTAATTTCTTTCTTCTTTAAATTTTTTAAACATTCAATCATAGCAGAATTTTCAAATCATGTGCGCGTGTGCTAAAAAATTGCGAACTTATCCAAAATAAAACCTGGACATAAAAAAAAATATACTAAAACTTCAACATTATTTTCTGCTGTCGATGTTCATTTTATTATGCTAGCACATGTAACAAAACTTTCAGTTATCCCCATGTTTTTTTTCAAATTATTTTCATAATTTGTAAGTTATGAAATTAAGAATTAACTGAGTGACAATGAATACAAAATTTACAAAGTGACAGCTACACCTTTTTACTGACCCGGTAAATTTAAATGTCTTATTCTACATATTGAATTTATACTGAGTAGGAGTAACAACAAAATTTAGAAGATGACAACAATAAAAAACGAGATATGATTTGGAAATTCTAATTATTCTCTTTTTAAGATGCCGCAACATCAGCATAAATTTTGATGATATAAATATCATTAAAAATAGGCAATGAATGTTCAAGTCAGTCAAAATACATCTTTTCAATATTATTTTATTTGACAGTAAATTTATTTCTAATGAATAAGTTGTAAATTTAATCTGTGACACATCACCGTATTTCTTCCCTATTTCTGCTTAAATCAATTAAATACCATTGAAAAAGTAGAATATGTCAGAAGCATTACCATTACCTTTACGACATAAACGATTTTGTATTAGCACAGCAGAAATGTAACTTAATAAATTTTCAGATGTGGATCAAGAATTATTAGACAAAAACTACTATTTATCATGATGATTAACATTGGTTGGATAAATTTTGAAAAACTATTTCCTTAATAATTAATATTTAACTAATTGGTTGATATAAAAAATAAATAAATAAGATATATATCCATGTATATATCATTAAAAAATATGCCTAGAAGACTAAATTAAATATCCTTGTAATCGTTCAAAAGAAATTATGCAAAAATTTAATTAATTAAATGAACAAGAAGCAAACAGAATTTCAGTTTTATTGTTGACATTTGTACCTACTCATTTTGATTTGAAGAAAGTTTATTAATAAATAAATTTGAACATTAGATTACAATAAGTCTCATAATAAAAATAATTATTTTTGAGAAAAATAGCCTCAGTCTCACTCAGGATAACCTCAGTAGCAACAGTATTAAAACTCAGGGCTACTCAGTATCAGCTCAGAGCCTCAGAACCACCTCAGTACCTCCACAGTACCAACAGAGTCAACCTCAGTACCTCTCAGTATGTCCTCAGTGTACACAGTAAAAAACCTCAGTGCTACTCAGGACTTCATCAGTTACTCAGTACCGGGTTCAGTACAACTCAGGGTTTTCTCAGTACCACTCAGTACTTGCTCAGGGTTTTGTTGGATTCTCAGTGCTTTTCAGTTACAGTAGTGCTATTTGTTTGCATAGAAGGATATGGAAATAACGAACAGTATTCAATCTCAACGTCCATTAAACAAATATACAAAATAAGAGCAGAGCAAACATGGACCCCCGAAACATCAGAGGTGGGATCAGGTGCCATGGAGGAGTGAGCATCCCCTGCTGACCGGTCACACCCGCCGTGTGCTCGTTGTCATAATCAGGAAATAACGGAAAAAATCCGTGGTCACTTCAGTGTATAAATAATGGACTAACAATTGGTTTGAAAAACGTCAGTCAGCATTTCATTTAATGATAAATTGTATTTGCTGACAAGGTCATTGTATCGACCATAGAATTTACGAAATGATGACTTTAAACGAGACTGTTGATATTCTTGTTTCATCAACTTGCTTGTCAATAATTTACCTCGTTTAAGAAATTGTTCATACGTAGAGCATGCTCTTGCGTATCGAATCAACTGAGATATAAATACTCCGTATGCAAGTGATGAAGGTATATTGCTGCATAAGTAAGGGAAGTTGACGATAGAAAAGTAAAAGTCATCACGTTTATCATATAGCTTGGTTGTTAGATTACCATTAGTGTCTTTTTCAAGTAAAATATCCAAGTATGAAGCAGAAGTGTCGGACTCTGTGGTATCTTTTATTTCAAGCTCATCAGGATATATCGTGTCGACGTAGGAATGGAAATTATCATTATTAATATGTGTCCAGTAATGAAGGATCCTATTAGAATAGCATAATCAAAAGAATGTACAAATGTTAATAATAGTAAATAGTAGTGAGTTTCGTTCCCCTGCTTCCCGCTAGATGGCGATACTGATCCCGATCCATCACATCTCTTGTTTACATTGGATGCACAACGCAGCGATAAAAAAGTAACGTAATATAGATACTGTCTCTATATATTCGCGTAATATTAATCATGAACGACTCAAAATACGGCTCCATGACAATTATAACTCTTAAAAATGAGCTAAGAAAAAAAAATGCCAGGATAACGGGACGAAAACATGAACTGGTGGACAGGTAAATCGATACTGAAAACCGCATGATAATACCTCGTGCTGCGTGCCGACAATCTGAAATCTTCGTCTTAAAATATAACATATCAATATAACGATTAATTAAATAATCGTAAATTGTAAATAAATATAAATCAGTTTCTTTTTCTTTTAATTTTCCATAGACTGGAAGCATATGACAGAAACTTCAACTTTGGAAAAGTTGAATACACTGACACAGAATTTTGTATGCAACATCGAAGTTACGATACGTACGCTGACGTAAATTCTGACACTCCTTTTTCTGGTTCGTCCATGGATACCGTTCATAGTAATTTTGGGAGGTTTGAGAAGAAATTTGAAAATCATTTTATTCACCATGATGGCGACAATTTCCTGACATACTACCGTCTATCCATCAATACAGCCTGTACATTTATTAAAGGAAACTGTCGTGCAGAAATGAGAAAGGGTGTTTGTTACACAATAGATATTAAATTGAGCAATGAAGGGTCTGTTCTGGAGGCCCAGTGCGAATTTGCAGCAGGTATGGGGCAATGTGAAAAGTTAATAGAGAGACTGATGGATCAAATGAGATCAGAAAATTAAAATGATGTAAATGAATATAAACTAAGGCTTTAATAAAACAAACAATTACTTCTGGTCATTTACTATGCATTATTTGCCTATTCGATTCCAAACCCAGGTGCTCCGACGATTCTATTCAAAAAGGATACCTCAAATTTTGAATATTCCTGGTTAATGCTTCAATTTGAAAAACAAATTGATGGAGCACAGGTATTTACAAAAGTATGTTTTGTACTCTTGTGATCAAAATTAATTATGCCATTGTCAATATTTCTAGGTAGTGAAGGGCTTCCTGTCAGAGCCTTATGGGATGACACATTGTTATAGTGACCTCAATATTAACGGGTATCCCACTCTCACAATCAATCAATGGAGTTTTGAGACTTCCTTCTGAAAAACATTTTTGGACAAAGGACCATTTATCAGACATTTTCTGTTTGCAAAATATATTGTGTTTTGTTAAGAAACCTCTCTACACTGCACACTAAAGAGTTCTGATTCTAAGGTATTTTTCTGCAGTTAGAGTGATCTGCCCTTAGATCTAAATTCTAAAAAATATATATTTACAATGTATTACTCAATTTTTAATTAATTCAAGTATTCTAAATATTTTAAAAGGTCAAGACAAATTAATTGAACGTGATATTAACATGTATTTTCTCTATTGAAGTAATTAACAGTGATTTCTATTCACCGATACTGTGTTGTCTTTCAACATTTTTCCTGGGGGTAAATGCCACGCACCATACAGTGAAAATTGTATAAATAAGCTCAAAATTAACTCCTTTATACAAGATATTTTTCTCAATGTCCAAAAAAAATTTGCACTGGTGTAGAGAGGGTCCTTAAGTTTTCAAAGTAAAATATGTCTTATCTTTTTTTCTTAGAAAAAAAATTATGTACATACGCTCAATTTTCTTTAAAAGCTTGTGGAAGTTATATATAAGAATGTCTTCTATTTCCTTCTCCTCCTCTTTCTTCGAAAATATAGGAATGAAGAAATCTACATCATCTGAAGCATTTGTTTCCTTTCATGTTACCAAGAAGGAAGCCCCCTCGTTTGGAAACTGCTGTAATACTTCTAGTACCCCATGGAGTTTCAAACCTTTAAAAAAGACATTGTACATTTAAACAAGAGGCCCATGTCCCACATTGCTCACCTGAGGTGCTTTGACCAACTTTTAACTATAAGCATATAAATATAACCAGAGACAATGGCAAAAAGAGGTTTATCATGCTTCAGAAAATGATTCCCTGATTTACAGAAGCCCTTTTCCACTTACACTCTGAGGAGGAAGTCAAACTAGAACTGTCTAATAAGGACAAAAACGCAATGGGTTTTTCACAAATATTACATTGTGACCCTGCCCTACACCTGGGGGTCATGATTTATACTACACTGAGGATGTATCCCTAGCAGTTCCAAGTTTCCTGGCACAGTGGTTTTTGAGAAAAAGATTTTTAAAACGTACCACAAAATTTTCACTATTTCTGAATTATCTCCTCTTGAATAAGGGTGTGACCAGCGACAAAATCGAGAAAAGATGGACAATGTAAAAGTCAGTGGCAGAGGCTACTTGAAGAGAATCAGGAGAGCAAAGATGAGACTTTATCCACAAGTCATCAGACCTACACCAAGCCCTGTTCGACATCTCCAAGATGACATCAAAGAAAATTTAAAACCAATTGTATATTGGTGAAAAAATTGTTCCCAAGACATTCCTTTAGAATGTAGAGATGCTGAGCGTGATGTGTGCATGGATCCACAACAACAGATGGAGGATTGATTGATTGTATGTTGTTTAAAGTCCCTCTCGAGAATTTTTCACTTATATGGAGACGCCACCACTTGCCGATGGAAGACTACAAATTTCGTCCTATGCTCGGCACTCAGGGCCTTTGAGCAGTGAGGGATCTTTTTCGTGCCGGCACCTACTGCGACACGGGGCCTCGGTTTAACGGTCTCATCCGAAGGACCGGCCTCCACGTCCCACAGTGGGATCCTAACCCGCGACGTAAGGATTAACTCCTTGCTTCGCGACTCAAGAGCAGACGCTCTAACCACTGTGCCACGCGGGCGACTCAGATGGAGGAAGAAGATGATCCAGTGGAACAGTTTTTGAATGGCCAATTTAAGCTTGTATATTTAAAAACAAAAGGAAAATGTTTGTTCCTGTACTGGTTCCAACAGATGTTATTCCAGGCATAAGGATTCTCATTAAAAATAGAACTCTCTATATGATTTCCCCTCAGAACCATTTTTTTTGCATTTGTCAATCGAAGCTGATGTTGATTCTCCAAAAACAGCAGGAAAGATTCGTCACAGGCTGTCATCTATATACTGTAAACGTGTTTATATTGACGAGTTGAAAAATTGACGATTTTTTGTTGACGGGAATTGACGAGTGTTAATTTTGACGAAATAATCAATCAAGAGTTATAAATCTTAGAACTCACGGGGATACAATGACAGCATCGGACTCACTAAAACTTTTAAGTTTGGGACAGACTATCTACAGTGTGTAAGATTGTACAAACTATCAAAGTTTTTATGATATGATTAAATAAATCGTCATTTTATATTTTGTTTTCATTATAAGCGGTCAATTGCCTGAGGTGACAAACTAGATCAAGCACGGCATGATAATTACGCTAAGTTACGCATGCAGTAATTGATACACTAGTTTAGATTCAATGCTTTTTGAAAAGGTGATTATATATCGATATGTTTTCATAACTAATTACCAAAAAGTTAACAGTAACTTTGAAATAGTTTTAATGGGGTAAAGCCGAGAAAATTTAGCTGTAATGTTGTAAAATGGTCAATGTCTATTGTGACGCTATATATTTGATGTGAAGTTTGACGAGTGTAAATTTTGACAAGAAAAGAAAGATCGTCAATTTAGTCAAAATTAGCACATCGTCAAAATTTCCACGTTTACAGTATGCAAGCTACACACGTACCCCATAAATCAGGAGATATTTTTGGACCATATGGGTCAAGATAAAAGGATCAACAAAGAAAATTATCAGTGCCCACTAGGACTCAGTACGCTGTGTGTCATGGGGAAAATACTAACTAATGTAGAAGGTACAATATAATTTCTGTAAACCAAGTATTATACGCGTGCGATAAATATCCTCGAGTTCCGCGAGTAACCTCTGCTCGCGGACATTTATCGTCGCGAACCAGTTGTTCATTTTCCCTTGTTATGATTAGAGTTATTTGCCCTTTTTGTGTACCGATCCCGACAGTTCAATAAAGTAATCACGGGAGAACCTTTAGTGTTCTAGAAGCAGTTGAAGTATAATTACAAACTTTTAGAAAAAATATATAAACGGATGGCAAATCTAAAACTATTTGTCTAAAAATGATTAAAAGTCAATGATTATTTCAGCTTGTGTTATTATAGTTCTTTATGGACGAGTTAGAGATAGCCTGGTTAATTACAACTAATTATGGCCCAGTCTTGCTCCGTCCCAACCATTTATAATAATTACCCTTTGGCTATGTAGATCTGGTAAAGTGTCAGTTACCCATTTAGCATGAGGTACTTTTACACCCGAGAGTTTGAAATTGACTTCAATATCCTCGATTTTTTCCCGATTTTCATTCGAGCGTCGTGAATAATGCATAAGAAGTGTTATACGCATGGAAACATTCAACCTACTTTGGATGCGGATATAAGATTTTAAATTTGCTTATAAATGTTCAATGGAAAATTAAACCTTTGCTCTTATCAATTTTGCCAATCCTCTAAACTTTCAAAACAATTGCAACGTAGAATTTTTCTTTCTTTTTTAGTGCTATGTCGGGGAAAACAAGCATGTGTCACTAAAAAAATTTCTAATTCTAGAACATTCCAATGGAGATATTTCAAAGTTTCCAATGGTTTATTTTAACATGTTACTTATAATTGCAGATTTACACTTCAGTTCAGGAAAAGGAAACATTTGAGGGTTTCATTGAAAGTGTTTCGTTTGAAAGGTATTGCATTCAAAAAACTTAATATTTACATATTACAACTGTACATATTGAATCTCTCAAAACATTATGTAATGTATAAATAAGTTCTTATGATTCAGTTTGCAGACAAATATAAAAGTAGAAGATATTTCTTAAAAGCAAAGGATATTACATGTTGGTCCAGGAAACTAGGATAGAGCGCGTTTTACAATGTGCCACACATTTTCCCGCCACATCTCAACACCAAAACAAAGAAATTGAAAGAAAAGAAGTGTAGTGGTGGATCTTGAAGGAGTTGGGGGGGTTAACATCTTATAAGAGAGAGCGAGGAGCCCCACATGTTAAGTATTTGTTGCGTTTATATATATGTCAAACTATAGCTAAGTTTAAACTTAAGTTTTGTACTTTTAATGTAAAAACTACTTGAACAGCAAGTTGTACCAAACTGAGTGCAGAGACGCAGGGGACTATTGCATAGTTTATATTGCCTATACTTATATTACTGTACATGCATAATGCAATCGGCAATGTCGCATGCATTTTTTTCATGTCACGAGGATATTTTAACAGATAAATATAGGAATTTTTTTTAAACAGCAAAGTTCAGTTTCTGAAAGGAACTTCAACAGTTATATAAATTGGTTTGCGGCCGATTTTTGACTCTTGCGTCAATATGTTTCTTGTATATTATTGTTTTAAAAATTGTTTTTGGTACTCAGTGATTACAATTTATGTGATTTTTCTACCAATGCTTTAGACTTTCACCATTTTTAATTTATCAAAGCATCCATTTTTGTTGCCTAGCAACAGATAGTAAATTTCAAATTTGCAAACTTTTTATTTCAAATTTTAAGAAAGCCTTTCTTGTAGTTTTACAGGAAATAAATGAAACAATTGTACTAAGATGGTGAAACGACATATCGATTTGATTTTTGCTAAAATCAAGTTAAATGATGAATCAGCAAAAAACGGAAAACATGTATCTTTAACTGTATCTATAGTAAATATATTAGAGAATGTAAATTGTTAAATGTTATTACATTTTCAGAACACTTCAAGAGTTTATCTTTCTTGTGTCACTAAGGAAGAATGACATTTCTTTCTTGAATTTTTTGTATGAAGCCTTCAAAATGGGTGAAATTTCGTCAATCTATAAAAAAAAAATGGCCCTTTGCTAAGGAAATTTCTATGTCCAGGTTTCCATAGTAACAATGACCCAAATTATTGTTCCCTCTGCATACATGGTTTATACCCTGAGAAAAATCTGTGAGTGAAAAATCATTATTTTCTGAGAACCTCATGCATCACCTTTTATACATAGGCTGCCTGATTGAAAGTCCATTAAACAATATACAAAATAAGAGCAGAGCAAACATGAACCTCCGAAACATCATCTTTTTAAAAAATTCCATATAAAGGAGCATGTATATTTATTCCATTATACATTAAATTGCAGCTGATTGAATTCAAAGGTGTGATGCCGAAAAGTGATGAGACACTTAAGAATCGTATTCGTAATGGGGAATAAGGCGTATCCAACACTTATATATTTGCATGGGGTTTAAAAATGGAAGCCCCAGTTGATTTGAAGGAGGCCTTATTGTTGCTCCTTTTTTTGCTATTATGTTTGGGACTTGGACTACCCGTAACAAAATCAAGTGGAGACAAGAAAAACAAATTCGCTATGAGTCAACTATTTAAAATTTCTTAAAATCTTTGAAGACTTAGAATGATTATTATGTATGTAATGCAGATAATACCATGTGGTGTATTTGGTTCAAGTATTGCATTGTGATCAGAGTTGTTAATGCATGTTTTTTTTCCTGCAGATCACTCTTAGTCAAATTGATACGTGGTCTGATACAATTGCTTGAAATAATGGATTTACAGTGAACATGTGAACAGTCTGCGCCTTACTTGGTTTTCCGCACTTTGTTTAAATTCTTAACTCTTGCAGATATTGGGCTGAATTTTGGTATGTGATTGTATCTTAATGAGTTACAGATTAAATTTGAATGTCGTTTCACTTTATTGATTTTTGCCAAAATTATGGCATTTTTAATTTTTTTTATAATAGTTAAATTAAGATCGGGTTCGTGCTGCGCTAACTTCGGATTGTCAACATGGTAAATATAAAGCGAGAAAAGAAGTTGAGAAATGAGTTGAATGAGGTGGACATAACTTTTGCGTAGAAATGACGTACATCCTAAAGAAAAAGGGGAACCTGGTAGGGGTTATATATTGCTTAAACAATACTCTGAGAATGCTTGTTACTAAAAATGTGTGGTATATTTATCTTGGGACAGATAATTTAGAACCATATTATAAACCCTTATATAAGTCTCAGATCTATCTCTTATGATTCAAAAGTTATAGCTTAAGTTCTAAAAGTCTAGCGTTAGCAAACTTACAAGATCTTAATTTTTTAAAAACTGCTACATTTTACTACACTACCCTAGGATGCTTCCACCTAAGTTTCATCTTTCCTCGCCCACTGGTTCTTGAGAAAAAAATGTTCCTGTATACTTCTATATTATAAAAATCGGATTCCCTATTGTGGCCCCGCCCCTACCCGGGAGTCAGGATTTTAACAATTTAAAATCTATACTATCCCAGGATGATTTCACATATGTTTCAGCTATCCTCCCCGGCGACTGGTTCTTAAGAAGATTTTTATAGATTTGTTCTATATATTTCTATGTAAAGCTTAGATTTCCTATTGTGGCCCAACCCTACCCCCAGGGGTCATAATTTTAACAATTTAGATATTCTACACTACCCCAAGATATTTCCATATTAATTTCAGGTTTTCTGGCCCAATAGTTCTTGAGAAGAAGATTTTAAAAATATTTTTACAATATATTTATATGTAAAAATAGGATTTCCTATTGTGGCCCCGCCCTACCCTGGGGGTCATGATTTTTAAAATTTTAAACCCTAATGCTTCCATATTATTTTAAGCTATACTTGCTCAGTGGTTCTTGAGACTGAAAAAGATTTTAAAAGATTTTACCTATATATTTCTATGTAAAACTTGGATTTCCCATTGTGCCCCCCCTACCCCCAGGGATCATGATTTTTACAATTTAGAATCTACACTCTCCCAGGATGCTTCTTCATAACTTTAAGCTTTTGAGAAGCTCTTGAGAAAAAGATTTTTAAAGGTAAAGTTAATTTTTTTTCTGTATAATATCACAAATTATATATTTTAAAAGCATTTCACACAAAAATTAATTAAAAATGTTATTTCATTTAAAAGTTATTAACTTTTAGAATTTTTGGGGCGGGTTTGATTGACCCATCCTTGCACTTTCACAAATATTTAATTTATTCTTAATCCTTAGGAAAAGTGGCAATCTTGTTATGTATTAATGAGAAACATTGAAACAAATCCAGAAAAATAATTTTATTCAGAGTAGAAATGTTAGAGAACAAAACTCCTTAACAAGTATCGTCATTCAGTTGTGTACAGAGTTTAGCTAATCGAGCACACTCGTGAACATATGTACACATTTTTTGTAAACAGGGCAAAATTTTGTTATTGTTTGGTGTTTTGGTTCAAGGGTTACGTTCAATCACCAAAGTCTGCTCACCACAAGTGCACAGACTGACAATATATTGTGTGTTTGATTTGCTTTCGAACATGTCCACAGTGAATTTTCTGGATTATAGAATTAATATTTTTCATTAATACACAAAAAGACTGCCACTTTTCCTAAGGATTTAGAATAAAATTAAAATTTGTGAAAGTGCAACGATGTGTCAATCAAACCCGCCCCAAAAATAACAATTAATATCTCATTTGAACAGCTCAATATTAATAAATCAAACATAAATGAAGGCATACATATATTTACTATTTAGCAAATTATGTTGTATTTTTTCTTGTTTTGAAACCCCGTAATTCTCTGAATCAATAGATGTGAGTCCTTAATTTATCATAAATGATATTAAAACACAGAAAAAATCAGTATCAGTTTAGGGTATAAAATCAAGACCGGGGGGTGGTTAAGGGGCCACAATAACAATAGATATAAGAAATGGCGAAATCTGGTAATGAACTGCATCACAAAAATTACTCAGCTGAGCGATGTGTCCCATGGGCCTTTTGTTTAAGATGCATTACTTTTTTGAAGATTTGAAACTGTACTGTGTAATTACATCAGATTAGAGGTATCACTAGAGAACATTTACAGATTTACACATTTCTTGTATTCAGACTGCCATAAATTATTTCAGTATTTTAATGATTATCCTTCTGTTTACAGGTGGCGACATTAAACTGAAGTACTTTGTGTAAGTGAACCTGAACCAGGCTATAGTATTTGTGTATGCGAACCTGAATAAGTTTGAAATACAGTTATGTGAACCTGATCCTACCAGCCCTTAGCAAAAACAAATGCTATATTTGCATTAATTTTTGATTTTATTTACTTGAAAATACATTGAACATTGGTTATGCATTTATTTTTTATTGAATCAAATTCAAAAATCTTCAGACCATTGATTTTGGAATGATTGAAATTTGATTTTATCAATAAATGCAATGCGTTTATTTTGCATTTATTTTGAATTTATTTGATGTCATACCAATAACAAATTACACATGAATTGATCTCTTTGGTAAATCCATGATTGAATTTGTTTTTATTTTCTGAAGCATTGATTCAGAAATAAAAGGTAGCTTTATCAGTTGTGTATATTGCTGGTTATATAAGTGCTGACCAGCTGTAAAGATATCCAGGGAGAGGCTGATAAAAATCACGTGATTTCTCTACGTTACTTTATCAACCATTTCAAATTCTGCTGGCGCTGCATCCATACAAGCTAGAAGCCATGACGTACTTTGATGGAAATGATCAACATTTTGTTGTGTTCTTCCCTGTGGACTAAACTATTCATATTATGGCAAAAAGTTGTGTAAAATTTAAGAATGAGGAAGACAGCTTGTGTTGTTTTGTGACAGACAAGTGATATTGAAGGTGATGAAAAGATGGTGCTTTTGAAGTAGATGCCATACAAATAATGGATACATTGTTTTCTCAGGAAGTAAGTTATTTCTTTTCTTCTAAATCACTGTTTATAGCATTATTTTAACCATCATTACACATTCTGTGGATTTTCAGAGAGGGGGAACATTAGAAAATTTACGTCGAAGTTCAAGGTCGTCATTGTATTGATTAACTGTAAAAATATCGATTGGTGAAGCTGAGCTCAATATTGCACGGGGCAAAGTTAAACGAGTCATGATCATGAGAAAAATGTGTTATGTTTACATTTCTTGAGTCGGGAAAACTCAACTATGACGTGACACATTCCTGAAATAAGCGAAATAAGACAAACCAACAGAACTTTTCCGTCAACAACCATGTAAAAATATTTTTTGCGTTCTGAAATTTACAAAATACCCTACCATGTACATATAATAGACCGTTTTTATAATTTTATACTTGCCGTTTTTACCGTGTATGATCTTACTGAACTAAGAGATCCACTATGACGTCAGAGACGCACTGGACGCGCAGAGTAGGGAAACGGCAGAGTGGATTAATCTATTCCGTAATTTGATAATATTTGCAAGAGATTTTGAATGTTTTCAGGTATTTTTTATACTAGATGGTAAATAGCCGAAACTTTTGGGTCATGGGAAATGCAGGTCCTCCATTAATGGCCAGGTGCCTTGTGAAACGTACACAAACAAACAGTAAAAAAAACTATACAAATCTCATTTTGTGCATATTTAATCAGAGATTATGACGTAAATCAACTGAGTCACGTGAACATACATCCTTCATCCCCTTAAACAACACTTGGTGTCCACTGCTGAGTAGATATATAGTGTAACTATAAACTAAATACTAAGTAGTCTACACTACAGAATTACTAATTATGCACCAAACCTCGTAACACCATGCAGTCTTGACTCTCATTTCTTTTTTATTTAAAAGATTCATTTATTTATCAAATGATAAATATCTTGAATGTGTTTTTTTTCAGACTATGTACATGCTACAAGTGCAAAAATTTGAAGTTAGATGCTGTGCAACCGAAAATGTTCAATAAATTTAAAGCAGTCTATAGTTAAATGGAAAAAAATTAACTAATGCAGTTCCACAAAAACTACCAATAAGTTATAACAGCCCAGAAAGTGAGAATTTTTTTTGCTGAGTAACCTAGAAATGGAATATTCAAGGAAGTGTACTTCAAATTGTGCCATTGTGATACTGTATGTGATTAATGTATGGAATTACTGTTATTGTGTCAGTGATTTTGGGGTTTTATTCATGTCTCACACACATTCAAGTGTAACATATAATTAATGGGAAGTTAGTAAATCATTTACTTGAATCTATAACTGTACTGATGAATTTTTAAGATTAAGTATTCAAAAGTTGGTAAAGATACATGTAATGGATTATTAGTAATAATTTGCATTGAATAATAATAATAATTTGCATTGAACATGATGCTGGATATTGTTTGTTACCATATGTATTTATTCTATGTTACTTCTCAAGTTTCATAACATCACTTAAATGTTTTATATGTATTACTTTAACATTTTTTTGTGATGTCACAATAATGCTAAGTGACATCAAATAAATGCTTCATACTGTATTTCATTTGTTTTGCGTTGATTTTGCATTTTTCCGTGATGTCAAATTAATCCTTCATCTCATTTACATATTTCGCAAAAATCCAGCCATTTTCAATCAAAAGTCAATGAAAAATAAATCAAAATCCAATGTTTAATGCTATTTCAATGCTTTTTTCCAATACACTTTAGCAAGGAGGCACAGTTGAAAACAATGAAAATCCAATGCTCAGAAAACAACTACAAAATAAATCAAAATTCAATCAAATGCTAAGGGAGTTTTTATACCGTGAGTTAACTAAGAGATAGACTTGGACCTTTGGGCTAAAGTATGTAAATATTTGGTATTAAGCTGGTCCCACCGGTCCTACTTCCCTCATTGAGATAGACTCGGACTCGAGCCTTTGAACCGAAGTACTCAGTGTATGTGAGGATTATCTTATGAGTTCTTCTGCCCTCAGTGAAGTCAGAGATAGACTCGAACTCATACTAGAATCTTTGAACTGAAGTACTCAGTGTATGTGAGGATTATCCTACGAGTTCTTCTGCCCTCAGTGAAGTCAGAAATAGACTCGAACTCATACTAGAATCTTTGAACTGAAGTACTCGGTGTATGTGAGGGATCTTTTTCGTGCCAGCACCTACTGCGACACGGGGCCTCGGTTTATACGGTCTCATCCGAAGGACCGGTCTCCACGTCCCACAGTGTGATTCTTTGAACTGAAGTACTCAGTGTATGTGAGGATTATCCTACGAGTACTTCTGTCCTGACTGAAATTAGAGATAGACTCAGACTAGAATCTTTGAACTGAAGTATTCAGTGTATGTGAGGATTATCCTACGAGTTCTTCTGCCCTGACTGAAATTAGAGATAGACTCGGACTCAGACTCGAACCTTTGAACTTAAGTACTCAGTGTGTGTGAGGATTATCCTACGAGTTCTTCTGGCTGCCCTCACTGAACTGTGAAACTTGGGTGTATTTGTGCTCAGGAAGCATTGCTAGAAGAAAGTCGAAACACTACATCTTTTATTATTTAGGTATGTGAAAGAGTTAAATAATATAATTGTGAAAGAGTTAAATAATATAATTAATGACATTAAATTCCAGAATTTTAATTTAAAGATTTCAGTGCTATTTACACCAAAGACTAACTATTTATCTAAAATGTTTGCAAATGGATATAAATTCCTGTAACTATATGTTTCCAAACAGGTAGGGAGCGTAATTGGTGTCATTGTTTTTTGCTAGAAAATGGTCAACATGGTAAATAATTTTTCTAGTTTAACACAAAGTAGTGTAGACAAAGTTTGAAGGTTTTTTTGGTCGTAAAATAGCTGTTTATTTAATTGAGAAATGTTCTTTTTCCTTAAAAGTTCATAGGGATATATGAATTTGACCGGTCTCATAATACAATCTGATGAAGCCCCATGACCAATCAAGTTCATATCTCAATATATGTTTTAGCTCACCTGAGCCAACGGAATTTCATCGGACATTTACATTTTCTATCGGTTTTGCCAGTAGGACCGATAGTTTTCGGAAACTCTGAACAACCTCCAGGGTTAGTGAAAAATGCATTAATTATGTGAAAATCTTCTTTTTTCCCAGGTATTAAATAAACTACCCAAGTACATAGTTATATTTAGCAAGAGTGCGTCTTCCAATATTGTGAATTTTATGACCCCAGGGTCAGGGATTCTGGTCTTAGGGTGGGGTACGTTCTATTGATTATAAATTGAAAATGCATTATTTCTTTGAAAATCTTCTTCTCTTTTTATAGGTATTAAATAAATTAAATACGTAGTTATGATAAGCACAAGTGCGTCTTCCAAAATTGTGATTTTATGGCACATGGATTCATTCTGTTGACTTAAGACGCAAATGATAGTATTGTGACATGGAGATTGCATAAATCGTTGTTTGTAATTTTTTTCAAGTAAGTTGTTGCTGTGTTATAGCCACGTACCATGTAGCTATTCACTGCAAAGGATTATTGGGAGTTTGGAATTTTATCACATTGGTACGATAAAAATTTCTTAATTAAATTTTTCCCGCTTAACGTCACATTTCAATCTGCATTTCATGTGAGAGGAAAAATATTTTGTTAGGACAGAAATGAATGTCTTTGCAAAGTTACCAAGATTAATTTTATTTTGTATAATAAGACGTTGCGCACGGTGTTGGTACTATAATATCTAACTCTTAATGTCGCAAAGAAATTGGCGTTTTCGCGATGTCATATTTACTTTAAATTAAAAATAAAATCATTTATGTTATCTAACGTAATGAATAATTCTGAAAATTTTCTTTTAAATCATTTAAAATTATTTTAACTATGAGGCGTTACTCAGTATTTGTCATTTACGGCGAAATTCCCGTGTCCGACGTTACATCAATTATTGTTCGCTCAACTAAAAGGTATGAAAAAATGCACTTACAATTCTCTGAATTAAATGAAATTTAGGGGGTTTAGTAAAATATATGCATTCTTTAAGATATTGTTGAGTTCTTTCATTTTATCAATTTCATGAATTTAGACTGGAGCTACCGTGCGTAAATAAAATGTCTAACAGTAAGAAATTGTTTCCTTGCACTGACATTAGCCGAAATGGAGATGTGTACCAGACATAAATCCCAGACAAATATTAATTTTTGCGAATAATCTTTTAGTACATATATTTCTTAAATTAATTGAATTGATACATTTCATATTACTTTTCCAACTTGAATATTAGGAAGGCTTTCTCAAGTGTAGCCATTTTGTTATGCACGCACAAGTCACTGTATTGTTCCTAAATATGTCTCAGTAACAAATCAAAAATATATAAAATAATGTTAGATATAAAGCAATCATGTATGTAGATTGAAAGAACATTTAATGCTGCATTTACTAATTACACAATCTTTACGGCAATGGTCTACATGAAACAAATGCAAGCATCAATAAAAGTGTGGGCATTTTGTCACAGGTACGAAAAACGTCATTTTACGCAATGCGTACATATGACGTCGGGAGCGTCAAATTATTTTCGCCGTGGCTTTTTTCATGCTGGTCCGTAGTACCAGCTCACAGGAACTTGTGGACATGCAGGAACCACCCCCCACCCCATCCCCGATATTCAACCTCGGAGCTTGTTGGAGATTTTTTCACAAATTATATTTATGACACTTAATAATCAAGTGTACATGTACCAAAGGAAAAAATTATGAACACCCCAAAATGATATCGTTCCACAAAAAATACCCTACTAAACGAAGAACGCATTATAAGAGCCCCCCCCCCCTTTCTATCACAAAAAATGTAAAAAGATCTTAGAATTTTTGTGATAAACCAGATTTTCAATAATGGTGATACGTCTCCATCCCTCCTTTTTTTCATTCCCTCAAAATACTAAATTGATACTTTTTTTTATTCAAAATGACACCAGTTCCACTGAAACGTAGGAAGTATAAAAATTTTAACTCTCATTTTTTCTCTAAACACCCAAAACGCATGCGGACGCTATATAGAAATAAAAGACTTGTAATGACCTAATTGAAAAAAAAATATTGAAGGAGGTTGAAAGGGAATACTGCTTATATATTTTCTCTTTTCAAGTATAAGACAGATAAGTGAGAAAAATAGAAAGACGAATATTCACTGAGTGTCTTTGGCATTTCAGTAATTAAAAATTTTTATTAAGATTTATTAATAAACATCTAAATATTTCAAAAAAGAAGGTTCAAATATTGAACATTATGTGCCCTTTTATGTTTTTTTTTTTTATACTTTTGAAAAATAGAATACAATACTAAAATATTCACGTTTAAGGTTCAAAACGTTATAACAACGTTATGACTTTTTAACGTTATTTTGACGTAACGTCAATGTGTACCTAAACCGTGCGCTACGTCGCTGCTATTCACTGCAAAGGATTATTGGGAGTTTAGAATTTTTTAACATTGGTACGATAAAAATTTCTTAATTAAATTTTTCCCACTTAACGTCACATTTCAATCTGCATTTCATGTGAGAGGAAAAATATTTTGTTAGGACAGAAATAAATGTCTTTGCAAAGTTACCAAGATTAATCTTATTTTGTATATTTTTTTTCAACAATCAGTTTGCAGGGTGTTATGACACATAATCGTTGCAATATATTTCTTATTTGGTTGCACCTTTGTTTCATTCATTTAGAAATATAATGAGAAATTGTTTTTTCACTGCACATTTTTCTAAGAAAATTGTGAAACCTCTATATTCATAAAGTATTTATGAATTGGCACCTTCTCTGAAAAAACCCAATCGGGAGGTATTTGTCCCTATTGGACAGTTCTAGGTTATTTATATGCCGTATAATTTTATTTGCAAGCAAAAGTTTTTAAGTTGATCCTTAGCTAGCTAACCGTAAAATGCTACACTCCATGCAATTAAAAAATACAGCAGATTTATGATTTGAAAAAAAGTACAACGAGGATATGCATTGAGTATTGGGTGACCGCCCAGTATTCCGACGGTCCGATAGCCCAATAGTCGGAGGGAAAGAGAGTTCGACAGCCCTATAGTCCGACAGCCAAATAGTCTGACAGCCCAATAGTCCGACGGTCCGATAGTCTGACAGCCCAGTAGTCCGACTGCCCGGTAATTTGCAGTCACATATAACTAATTCCTACAGCAGAAAACAGGAACAAAGACCGCCTGTCTGTGCATTCTTTAAGTCATAACTGTCACACAGAAAATTAATGATCTTGTTTGGCCTATCTCTTCGAAATTGCGTATTGAATATCATAACATAATATAAAACAAGTTTATCTTTAAAAAAAGATAGCAATAAAGTTCAAACAAGCAAATTCAAAGAATTGTGGTCCCCCGCTTTCGGTTTCTTTGTGGATGAGATGTTATTTTTTATGACATATTGTGTCTAATATGAACATCCTATCATGTCATTTATTGAGAAATTATCATTGAAGTTGATTTTTTTGGAAGGATAAAACCCTAATCCTGACCGTTAAAAAGTTATTGCCAAAGTAAAAAAAAAAATTAAAAGTAGGTTAACTCCAAGGTCAAGATCAAAAGGTCAAATTTATTTTTATTCAATGAAAGGTTTTCTCACAAGGATTACATATGTGAAGTATGAAAGCTCTAGCCCTTACTGTTCAAAAGTTATGGTCAATGTTAAAGTTTTTTCATAAGTACATAAAATATGTAAGGTCAATCTTAAAAGGTCAAAGTTGTTGATATTCAATGAAAGGACTTGTCACAAAGAATACATATATGAAATATAGTCCTAGTATCAACTGTTAAAAAGTTGTGACCAAAGTAAAAGTTTTTTTTAAAAAGTAGTTAAAACTCCAATGTCAAGGTCAAAGGGTCAAAGTTATTGGTATCCAATGAAAGGTTTTCTCACAAGTATTACATATGTGAAAAACTAAATCAAAAGTTATGGGCAAGGTTAAAGCTTTTGAGACGGACAGACTGACAGACGGACAGACGAATGAGATTTAATGTCCCCTCGCTTTCGCGAAAGCGGGGGACAAAAGCTATTTATGCCATAAAGGTCACTGTTAAGGTCATTGACTTTGTATTATTAGAAAGAAGTTGATAAGTGGAGTATGCATACCAAATATGAAGTCTAAACCATTCATTGTTCAAAGGTTATGGATAATGTTTGCAGACAAACAGGAATGTCATGGATCCCAATTTTCCGATTTTAACTGAGAATAGGTTCAGGACAGGGAGGAGGCTGTTGAATGAATGTTGTTCTGTAATTCATATAGTAATGCTGAGATTTGTGTGTTGGCATACCTGATGTGTCTTAACTTGTGTACACCTATATAAAAGATGGTATATTATAATCAGGTGGATTTAAAGAGGTGCAGTCCTTTTGGTGTAGTGTCTGTTTTGTGTCTGTCAGTGTGTGACTGAAACTTTTATTTTAAAAAAGCAAAGAGAAAAGAATAAAATCGATGATAAAAAGTCACTCCAGGATAAATGAACTAAGGAGCATTTTGCCAGAATCTCTGATGGTTGCTTTGACAGCTACTGCAACTCAAGATTCTAGATTAAGATATCCAAAACGTTGGGAATGAACTCGTATCATACAGGTATGAGTTGATGCAATAACATAAACATCATGTACTCTGCGAAAAAAGGCATCTTATTATACAGAGAAAATTTTCAATTAGCTTATTTTTTAACTTCAATTGAAAAAAGTGAAACTCTAAAGTCATTATCTATTGTAGAAACATCAACACACGTTCCATTACTTTTTTTCTATTTAAAAGAAAAATTGGTGCCAATCATTTGTTACTTGGGACAATTTTGAGCCTGATTTTGTTTGTATGCTATGTTTCACCACTGTACATGTACTCAAGATAAAAACAAACACACTGGTATCCTAACCCCGAATCGGTGGCAGTCAGGTGGTGTTCTGCTTGTATTTTGTTAGTAGTGAACTATTTATTTAATACAATTTAAAAAATACAAACTATTACAAATGAGCCATTGAGAGGATGCATTCATCTACCTCTAAGATTTTCAGAAACTTTTCGAATCTGAATGGAATTACAGAGTGAATACAGTATGCACAAGAAGAAAAAAATGTAGCCAAACTACATATAACTTGATCTAGACTTAGCCTCTTCAACAAAAGAAGATCGAGCTGAAGTGTACGACTTGAAAGTACAAGATTACCAATGCCGTCCTGTCTGGATGAGGGGAAAAATGTGGAATTTGAAATGGCTTTAATATCAGCAGATACAATTTTGACCAACAGTTAAAATTTTGTATCCCCTTATAAGCTTACTACATGTGTTCTATTGAACATTGAAAGCTTGCAGGTCTCTTTTTACCAAAAGTTTACAATTTTGGAGCTTGGATATAAACAACCTGAGATCCCCACTCCTCCATTCTTTTTAATCACTGTCTTCATATTTATGACTTAGACTCTAAATTGAAGCTTAGAATACAAAAACGAGACCCTCTGACAGGTCAATATAATAGGTATGGTATTCAGGTGACCATCATAGCCTGTAGGTCTCGTTTCTTTTTTCAACAGAAAATATAATTTATTAGTGGCAAATACTAGAATATAGTTTTGATTCATTAAAACATCTGATATCTTATATAGTGTATATTTTGAAAAGAGCAAGGAGCTTATCCTTATAACATTAGGATTAGTAGTTGGTAGACAGTTAAAATTCCGATCAGTCCCGCTTATGGATTCGGTTCCTTCATAGGTAACAATGTAAATAAATATTTTTATGATTTTTTTCGTATTTGAAATTTGCTTATAGGGTTTTCATTAAAGTACTTACGGGATTTGAAACGTTTACTTCGTGAACAACTTAAGTCCAACTACTCATTTGTTTTCCGTCCTCTTTGTCACCTTTGCAATCAAAAAAAAAGAAATCCTAAATTGAGAAGAGACAACTTGAAGTGTTTGAGACACTGCAAGAGAATATGCATGGACAAGTATGCGAAAGAGTTGATGTCGCATCAAACAACAGCTACAATTTTAGACCAATTCCATAAATTTTATTCAAATTGATATCCAAGTTGTGCCATTCAATAGCAATGTTTCAAATATTTTAGATGTTGCAGACAATGATGATATGGCCTTTCATGATCCAAAAATCCATGCTTCCACGGGTGGTCTTGTAATGACACGGAATTCACAACAACCGAAAAGCCCTCTAAAAAAAGCAGTGCAAATTTTGCGGAGGAAGGTCTGTGCAAACAAACTGTTTCCACAATGGCAAGAGCTCTGTGATTCATTACAGACTGCATTACAAATTATTGCAAGATAGTGAGGAGAATGCATTAATCGCAAATTTAAAGTACCCGTGGTATGTGAAAGATGTTTTATTTTAGGAACCAACAAACACACGAAAATCTGACGTGCAAACAGTTCTTTTGAAATACAAGAATATTCAAATTTGTGCAGTTAACAATGTAATACGAGATTAGTCAGTTTCTTTCCTCATTGGTGATTTATACAGAAAGGCTCACATACTATGGCCTATCATGTTGCTCAAACCCTCCTACGGCGTTAGTCCGATAGGAGAACCTATGCGTGACAGAGAAGTGTTCTACAGCGTTCAAATCCTTCAATCAGCTTCTGGGAAGCTAGGGGTTCGAAATGATCGCATTGAACCCACAAAGCATTCATCAACCGAAGTTGGACAAGTTTTTGCAAATACTTTGCAAAATTGGTTCGGGAACGTCAGAATTATAATCAAACCCTCTGGCCAAGGAAATTAATGGGATTTTGATTCTAAGAAATCACAGCCAAGATACCTGATACGGAATAAATGGGGCTTATCGTTAAAATTGCCAAACACTAGGGATAGTCCATTATGTTTTTAAGGTAGGATTCTTCTAACATTTTTAAAATTTTATGAAATTTTCACAGAATCAAGAGGACAGTATCACTAAGTGATGGTATCAGTGAGATTTAATTTGACCGTTTAATATTAGTGGAAAGGTCAGGTCAAGGTCATTCCCTTTTTCCTGGACATTACCATAGGCACTTGGAGTAAGGAACCCCCCCCCCCCCTTTTTCCATTTTTTTTTCTTTTTAAATCTGGGTTCGAGTCACCTTTTTCCTATTTCTCTATTCTAATATGCACTATATGTTATCAAAATGCAACTCTTTTGTCTCTACAAGCTGTTTTTAAAAATGCCGTTTTTCACTGATACATATAAAGAGAGAAGGCTTGCAACTCTTTTCTAGTCATCCGCCTCACCTCGCTTAAACTTCCCTTGATTATTTATCTAAATCAGAATAAAACATGGGATATGCATACATTTATAATTTTGTTATACATTCCTCTTCCTTTTCATATTTCCAGTTAATTTTTATAAATTTGTAAATATTTCGTTGAAATCACCCGCATCTAAGGTAAATTTTTTTTCATGTGCATCAACTGGGGCGGATGTACCCGGTATTTTCGGGCGTCATCATAACGTGTAATGTTATTCGGAACATTATATTCGAAAGGGATTAAATCACGAATTTTCTCTTCATGTAATATGTAACGGTAAGTTTGATATATAACTAGAAAGCTGTTACAAATGTACTTGTAGATTTTGATAGATACAGATTCACTTTTAACACACGATATAATCAACCCAATGTCATAATATTGTTATTACAAATCCTGGATTTTTTGTAATGCAGAACATTTGTAAAATATTATTGAGTCAGTTTCATTTGTCACTGATCGGCGTATTCCGAATTGCGCCGGTCATATGACCGGCGTAAAACGGCTAAGAGACAATTGAATAAACCGGCGAAAACACTTTTTAAAAATAAATAATTACGCTAAATGATAATCAATTAATTAAATTTTATCATTTTTTACATTATATCTTAGTTAGAATAATTCGAAATTCAATTGGTTTGAACATATTTTATTGTTAAGATCTTACAACAAAAGGATTGGACACAAGTACTTAAGGGGGGACCTATGTCGTTGTACGTCAAAGCAGCGTTATGTGACGTCACAATAGCGACGTTTGTTTTTTTCCCGCTGACTTTTGCAACTGTTATTATAGGCAAAACATTGTTATTAATCAATTACGTAACAGTTTACAAAAAGATTTCTTTTTCATCATTTATTACAGTTTTATTTGATTTATGGAGTTTGATAATATTAGAATTCTCTTCCTTTGGTGGATAATTCATAGCTTTCATTTGTAAAGAAATACCTCCATGATATGCTGATATAAAAATGCAAAAAATATAAGATAAAATTCAAAAAAGAACGCGGCTTAAATCTGAGAAATATGTTTAATTTTATGTTTAGTATTAACTGTATTTTCTGGATAAAACTAAAAAAAATTATAAGAAATGTACTTGTACATATATTTACATATTGGTTTATAGCATACATATGTAGATTTTATTGTACAAAGACATTCCTTGGTTCTATAAGGTGTTGGTTGTTGACGAGGAAATGGGGGGTGGTGGGGGCAGAATGATTAGATTGAAGATGAAAAGAGTTTATCTGTTTAAATTATTTCTAATCAAAACAAAATACTTGTTTTTTTGCAAAATAGTTTTAAATTCAGATGTTTGTCGGTGCTTACTTATTTTTTTTTTAGTGCAGAAAGGTCAATATTTATAACAGAAAAGTACGAAAATAAAAGAAAAGGTCATATTTCTCGTTTATTTTATCATAAAGGTATACATTTTTCTTTGTTAAAATAAAGAGAGGGATCTTTTCTTTCAAAAAATATGAATTACAACATTTTCACACAAAGACTTTTTAAGATATTACCTTTTATGCATGTCAGAATTGTAAAAAAATACGACAAGAAAAACGGGACGATACTTACATTGTGCTCCTTTTTAATTTTTCATGCGAGATGAATTACAATGAATTTGCCTTCATTTTAAAGATACAAGTCATATAAATTAAATACCTGTTGATTTTGAATGTGATTTGACATTTTTGGTACTTTTTAGCGCATATTTAGAGTAGAACAATAATGTCTGAAAATAGTCTATTTTTAGCATTTCACACTGTTTTGGCACGTGCTCTTGTGTAAAAATAAGCATATAAAGGTATTATTTTTAATACCTAAAATTTAAGAGCAAGTGGTTAGGAAGGAAATGTCAAAGTTTTGAAAATTTCACACAAAGACTTTTCGGACATAGGTCCCCCCTTAATACTTAGAACGTCCTCTCCGAAATTCAATTTAAAATAAAAACATGGATCTCATGAAAAATTTTATTTTTCAGAAAATAAAAACATTTTTATTATATGAATACAGATTTGCTCAAAATATGCAAACAAATAAAGAACATGTCGATCTGTTAAAAAGTATCTGCATTTTCACAGTTCTTTTCTCTTCCCGCCATATTTCTAAGACCGGCGATCTCCTCGCCGGTCATTTCAGACCGGCGCATTCGGCGTACGCCGGCGAACCTTCCCCGGTTAAATGAAATAACAAGCCGGGTTACGAAAGGTCAAGCGGCGTATTCGGCGTACGCCGGTATGACAAATGAAATCCTACCAAAGTTATCGTTCTTTGGTACTTCCGTCCCGGTTGATGCACATGAAAAAAATTTACCCTAGGTGCAGGTGATTTCATCGAAATATTAACAAATCGGGGGCATATAAAAATTAACTGGAAATATGAAAAGGAAGAAGAATGTATAACAAAAATATTAATGTATGCATATCCCATGTTTTATTCTGATTTAGATAAATAATCGAGGGAAGTTTAAGCGAGGTGAGGCGGATGACTAGAAAAGAGTTGCAAGCCTTCTCTCTTTATATGTATCAGTTAAAATCGGCATTTTTAAAAACAGCTTGTAGAGACAAAAGAGTTGCATTTTTGATAACATATAATGCATATTAAAATAGAAAAATAGGAAAAAGGTGACTTTAACCCAGATTTAAAAAGAAAAAAAATGAAAAGGGGGGGGGGGTCCTTACCCCAAGATTACGAATAAAAAAATTACTGTTTCCAATCGTAAGATCCCTACATTAATTCAAAAGATTGAATGTATTTCTTTTTGCATAAAAAGATCCTACTTTATAGGGCCTATAAGATCAGTTTACCTAATTGGTATATTTAATTAAAATAAAATTGATATTTGCTAATCAGAATTTCCTCTTCCGTTTCTTAAAATTTTTGGATATATTATTTTTATATGCTTCGTATATTTAACTTTTTCTCATTTTCACGTATAGTTGAGTTTGTCACAAAAAGGTACAAAATGCTCCAAGAACTTAAAGTTTGGTCGTGTACTAAAAGAGAACACTTTTTACGGATTTTTGGCTCAAATCTGTACTTAAATTTGAAGCATTTAAAAGCCAACATAGTTCTACAATGTATTATGTGTCAAAAATCTTATTTACTTGATATATTATGAAACTGTAGTCCCTTGTTATTACTTTAACGTACATTTGATTGCATAAAAATTATAACTAAATTCAATGTTCTATATTAATTTTGAGAGACAGAGAAGATATTTTCCTACGCCATCATTCCATGAAAAATATAGTTCCTGCTGGTTTTGAAACACAGTTTACAATTTCTATTTAAAGTTGTACAAGTGAAAATACGGTCTTTTAAATCTCTTACACTTAAATATATAAGCAAATATACTTTCAGTATTTCATGAAGTTAGAAACTAGAGAAGAATCCTACCTTTAAACAATTGAGGAAACTGTTGTGGAAAAGGTACATTTTCAACTTACATGTATCTTAAAATACTTTGAAATGGGGGTACTTTATATCTAAGATTGTTTGCTTTATTCTAATTAGGTAATCAAAACAACAGGCCAATGGGCCTTATAGGTCACCTGAGTATCATGTAACAACTTTCGCACAATAAAATATGGTTCATGTTTTAAACGAGATGCCATGAAATTCACAATTTTGAAAAGAGGCACCCTTGCTTATCACAATTATACACTTAATTTACTTACTCTAGTTACTTAATACCCAGAGGTAGATCAGAGTAACAAAGAAAAAAATGCTCTTCCAACTTATAACCAGTTGTGCACCCCACCCCAAGGGAACCACTGACCATGAGGCCACTTATTTCAAAATTTTACCATAAATTTTATTTCATCATAAATGGATGATTAATACTCAAGAGCAGATTTCAAAGCATTAATTTATTTTCAGACTATGTACATGTAACACCCCCCTACTCCAGGCCCAGGGGAATGTAATTCACCATTTGATAGAATCGCCTTTTTTCATCACAGATGTATATACTTAGATCATCGGCATAATACCCAGGTGCAAAGGAAAAGATTTTCAGAGAATAAAAAGTATTTTCACTATAGAATAAAAATACTCCACATCTGCAAAATGGGTAAACCCCTGACACAGCTGGGGCCATGAAATTTACAAATCAACTTGAGGCACTCGTGCTCATTATAACTATGTACTAATTTAGTTTATTAAATACCCAGGAGCAGAGAGGAAGATTTTCAAAGAAACTTTTTTTTCACTGTATAATCAATGAGCCCCGCCCTAACACCAGAACCCTTGACCCTTGGGCCATAAAATTCGCAATTATAGTAGAGCCACTCCTGCTTATCGTAATTATGTACTTAGTTTATTTCATACCCAGGAGCAGAGAAGAAGATTTTCAAAGAAATAATGAATTTTCACTATAAAATCTATATAGCCCCGCCCAAACACGAGAACCCCTGACCCTGGGGCCATAAAATTCACTATTTCGGTAGAGCCACTCTTGCTTATCATAATTTTGTACTTAGTTAGTTTATTTGATACCCAGGAGCAGAGAAGAAAATTTTCAAAGAAATAATGAATTTTCACTAAATAATCTATATAGCCCCGCACTAAGCACTAGAACCCCTGACCCTGGGGCCATAAAATTCACAATTTTGGTAGAGGATTCAATGCTCATTACATTCATACCAACAGTTTGACTGCTTCATGTCCAGAAGTAGAGAAGAAGAGTTTTAAAGATTTCATTATTTTTCGTGGTTTTGGCCCCACCCCTCAGTCACCAGGGGGGCGGGGACCATAAAATTCACAATTTAGGTTTTCTTTCACCCATAGATGCTGTATGCCAAATTTTGGTTGAAATTGGTTCAGTGGTTTCTGAGAAGAAGCTGAAAATGTTCAAATGTTAACACACGACGCACGACTACGGACGAAAACCGATAGCAATAGGTCACCTGAGTGACTCAGGTGACCTAAAAAAATATATCTCACTCCCAACGTAAGTAAGTAACAATTATATTTTAGTATAACATATATTTACATGTTAGTTTTTATTTTGTTGTTTTCATTTTAGGGTGGATTGTACTCTGCATTTACTCTTCGATTACCATGAAATAGAATTTTTTTTGAAGACACCCCTGTCTTCAGGCCCTTGCTACATGTGGTCCTTCATCTTTTTAACAATATGTAGATTCTACAAAGAATGAAAAGTTTTCTTCTCCTCTGGCATTTCTTGTCCAGTTGACGGATGTCCTCTGGCACTGACGTTTAGTACCAAGGCCAGGTTCCAGCGGCACTGGATGGTGAAGCACCTGCCGGAGATTGTTTCTCATGCATGTGCAGTTGTTAAGTGCAATGTTTCCTGTCGTACACGATACGATATGAAGATGCAATCAATTAAATTTGTTAAAGATAGCATTTGATTCTGTGCACGCTTGCTTTGAGAAAGGGAAAACTGCTAATTCCAGTGTATATTAAACTCGATATTGCGAGAGACGAGAAGGATATAGGACACAGACTTTTGAAAACAGAGTCGAGTGGTTTTCTGACAAGTTGACCGAGGGAAAGAATAAACAAAGTAATTTTTTTCAATCTATCAATTGAGAGGAAATTTTCCTCAAGTTTTCGGGAAGTACATTACATAAACTCTAATTTCTTCTTCAAATTGATAAGAAAATATCAGGATGGCTGTATATGTGTGTGATTTAGGAGAAGAGATGAACTGCAAAAGGCAAAGAAACTGATATTGTACAAATGCCAATTCGCCTCCTTCCATACAAGTACAGAAATTTCATGGTTCTTGACTTATGTAGAGGAAACGTTCAACAAAAATGAGCTACTTATCTCTTTCCCCTAAGCATTTAAAGAAATGCATTTCCACACTTAGACTGGACCTAAGAGAAACATGACTACACTTTTTTTCCGGAAGGCCATGGATTTTCCTAAGCACTGGTAGTAAGGGAATGGTTAAGACTGAGAAAGCCCCATCGTAACAGATAAAATTGATTCCTGGATTTAAATATTTGATTACTAATTTGGACCAATAGGACGTTTCTGATTATTTAAAACAAAATCAGCAAAACGTTATGCATTAAAATCACCCATTCCAAAGACGTTAACGTCTCTTAGCTAAGTTCGGTTTCTGAACTAAACGTCTATCATCCGACATTGACGGGGAAAACATTACCACACACTGCACCCCCCCCCCCCCCAATTCTGAAGTTGAAGCATCTGATGTATTAAATGTCACCTTTGCTTTTCTTTGAAATAATATGTTTTAATAATTTCCTCTTCACAAAATTCATCGATTTTATGTGTAATTTTTGTTTATTTCCTCTTCTCAAAATTGACCTATTTTACGTGCATTTTTTTAATGAAAGAATTACTGGTATCTAGTTTTAGGTCAAATACATTTTTTCGCGACAAATTTATGTAGTTTTACTGACAGCTAAACCATACACATGCATTGTTGCAGGGACTATGCAATATATACAAACTGAATTCTGGAATACTTTTTATGCACAGTACAGAGGGAAACGCTTACAAAATACCAGATTTACCACACGCTATGGCAACCGTACAATTAAAGTTGCATCCGTAATCAGGATGGGCTTCAATTAAGGTATTCAATGTATAACGACCATATTTTGTACCTAATAAATGAACGGTCCAATATTTTTAATCATTGTAGCGATTTGAAGATATTATCAAATGAAAATGCTCCACCAAAGGAATTTACAAAATTTTGATTATTGTCCAATTAATATCACTTTGAATTTTACATTGAAGTCTATGGGCAGTGCATGTTTTTATAAGATATTGTAAAAAGTAATTTGAATTTCAAAGAAATATCTTGGTGAAAATATGCATAAACTCCCTCTTTATTAAAATATAAAATAAAAAAAATTATTTACCGCAGAAATTTTGTGAAATCAAAAATTTTCTTCTTTTCATCAAGGGCAGATAACTCTTCAAAAACTGTAAATATGCAAAATGACCGTCTCCTTACATGTTATAAGTCTTGTGAATTTGGTTTATTTCACTTTTATTGTTTTCTAGCTGTGTGCTTTTAACTAGTTTAAAATTATTTAAAATCCCTTCGTTATACATTGAATACCTTAAGATATTTCCATTTAACTTTCTCCATCTTTCATGCAACATGTCATTTTTGCTTCCATGAAATTAGATCAAAAATTGGAAGTGTTCTTAAATGTTTTGAGCCTGTAGACAACGATGAATTATATGATGCATTGGAAGAGATGCGTTTGTAGTGAAATAGTGTATGTTTAGGTATTCCCTATGACCTATCACCCTGACCTGATAGCCATCCACCCGTGTTGGCCAGCACGCTTCCTATCGTCAGTCAAGTCCAGTCCTACCTGTAGTCACCACGTGTGTTCACCTGTTCCTTTACATCGAGTTGTTTGTTACCTGTACCTTTTACCATAATCATGTAGCATTTGTGCATTCGTCGTCACCTTTTACATTACTTCAAGGTATGCGACATTTATCTATAGTAAAATGTTCATATTTTACTACATTGGTAATTCGGTACGGGGTAATCGAATTACATGTTTTAATATATTCGATCAGTGCATACTATTTATGCAAGATATACATGTATTACTGTATTCAGCGGCGGCTCAAACAAATTGGTCCGACCAAAATAGTTCCATCATGTAGATACAACATTATTGTTTATGATAAGATTAAAGTTGTGTATGTCGTACGTTAAAGAAATAAAAAAATAACGTTAAATCATTATATGAAAGTAACTATCCCCCCGAAATGCAAATGAAAAATATCAATATTCCTACGCTCCCTCCCTCCTCAGCCTTGTTTAGACGGAGGCTTTTTCTTCTTCCTGTTCAGTGCTGGCCTCGATATCGAGTGTAATAGCACGTCGAACACAGCTAAAAGCCTCTTATTTACAATTAAAAGACGGTTAAAAACAATGTTCTGCATGTCACTTAAGGGTGATAGGAAGCAGCTATGGTGTTGGTTAGCTGCTTCTTGAAGCCGTCAATGGTACTGGCCTCTTTAACATCATCTGGCAGGCTGTTCCAGACCCTGATGGTCCTTGGGAAGACGGAGAATTTGTACACGTCTTTGTATGTTGGTGGTTGACGGTATTTGCTGCCCCTTGTCCGAGTATCCCCTGGTGTTAAGTATGATGTTGCTGGTATATCAATGAGGTCATTGCTGATCTTATACATCATGATGAGCCGTGATCTTGGCGTGTTTCAAGGGGCTCCCATCGTAGTTCCTTCATCATAGATGTTACACAGCCTGGTTTTCTATCATAATAGTTGCCCTTAACAAACCTTGCTGCTCTTCTCTGGACACTCTCCAACATTTGTATTTGGGTTTGCTGATATGGGTCCCAAAAAGTCGCTGCATACTCCAGGGTGGGCCTGACGATTGTACTGTAAGCAGCAGATTTAATGTCGGTTCTACATCCCTGTAGGTTGCGACAGAGAAAACCTAGGGTCTTGCTTGATTTGGCTCGGACATTGTATATGTGTTCCGTCCAGTTCAGCCTATTGTTTAATGTTACACCTAGGTACTTTTCACTGCTGACTGACTCTATAGTGTGTCCATGAAGGAGGTATTTGTTGGTTATGGGACGCTGTTTCCTGGAGACATGGATGACTGTGCATTTTTGGGGGTGGAATTCCATTTGCCATTCTCGTTCCCATTTCTCTAGTGACTTCAGGTCTTTTTGGAGCTATTCGGCATCTGCTCTAGAGTTAATTCTTTGATAAAGCAGGCAATCGTCAGCAAGTAATCTTGCGTCTGATGATGTATGCTCCGGCAAGTCATTGATAAAGGTGAGAAATAGTAACGGTCCCATCACAGTCCCCTGGGGAACCCCGGAGATGACATCAGCTCTGGTAGAGGACTGACCCTCTAAGGTGACTCGCTGTGTCCGTTTCCCCAGGAAATCCTTGATCCTGTATGACAACCTCTGGGTATTGAGATTGTCAGGCCTACAAATCTAGGATTAGAGGGAAAAGATAACTAACCGTTACCATACTTGAAGAGTTAGTAGACAAAGACATTGAATGTTTTAGAGAGTAAAAATAATCGAGTTTTTAAAGGGATTCCAACGTGATGAATCAAAATGCGTTGACTGAGTTTGGAATTTTCTATAAATTTTTAGAACCGTCATATGTTTCTAACTATTTTTATAATTCATAATTATTTTAGGTAAATTTGTCTTCAAAAGCAATGAGCATCAGATGTTCATTTCCGCTGCTTAAAGGCCGAGCTTGACCTACTTGAAAATCCGGTGGTAGTGCAATTAAGCAAATTTGGTGTAGGGCGGCGCTTACTGCTGCAGCCAAGTTAAAAATAAACTCCAGCATGCTGATAACAGAAGATAGCACACGTGTTTATACTTGGCTAAACAACTCGTGTGATCCACAGTGATTATACAAAGCAGGATTTACAGCACACACTGCTGATTTATTGACCGGTTATTAAATTTATTTATTTAACACTTTTAATTTAAAAAAATCTTAATTATTATTTAGAATATTATTAATACTCAAAATGTACACAATAATCTTGGCTCAATATTTTTACAGTCCATTTCAATAAAGGTTTCCTACATATTTACACCCGATATTATCTCTGTATTTTAATGTTAGTTTTTTATACACTTTTTTCCCTCTCTGGTTTCGTGGTGCATTGGGGTTTCTCGAATGATATACAGAGGTGTGCTCTCGGTCAACATTCTCATTCCATTGGCACACAGCAAGGTTTGATCTTAGTTTATATTGGTCTTCTCCAAAAACAATTCTTTTGTCCTGAAATATGTTCATCACATTATTAAAACTCTCTACATAGAATGTATCTTTTCCCAAAATATAATCCTCAGGATATTTGTAGATAACAGATCCTTTGAGAGTATTTTCTAAAAGTTTTTTGGCAATTTTACTGGATAATACAACTCGTGAAGGCTCATAATTTTCATCTTTGTTGCATCTTGAATCTGGGTGACACTTTTCATGGGAATTTTCGTAGTGAGGAATTACATTCTCTATACACTCTCGTAGCTTTTGGGGGTTTCCATCACAATGTCGAACAGCCCAATGAATATGAGTGGCTATAGGTTCAGTTTTGTCCACTAGCTGCTCACTTCCAGGTAAAAACCCTCAGACTTCTTGCTACCACTGGATATATTTTTTAGTGATTTCTTTAATGCCTTTATCGAGTGCCATAAATCATTCTGATTTGTTGTTTCTTCTGTGTCCTTAATAAATTTATTAATACTAAGGTTTCTGTCATGGGAGTGAACCTTGATGGTGACATCTTGGGAGGTGAAATTTTCATAAATTATCTCTGTACCAATTCTTTCATGTCGTTGAGAAACCGGATCTTGTTGTTTTGTTACATGGACACAATCCAGAACTTTGTGACATTTCTCACCGATGGCCACTACAGAGGTGTCTTTTGCGTTTTTACGCCATCCATGTCTAGCATCTGTTAAAATGTTGATGCCATCCAAGTCTTCATAACTCCCGATTTCTTCATGTAGACCGTCTTGGATGGACTCTTTATATTCAGCCTCGACAGAATTTTTATAAGCTTCAAAAAATTGTTTCCTTCTTGCCCAGTTGATGCATCCTATTCCACTTCCATTGGAAAACCTTGTGTAATGGGATGGTAACATTCCACTACACATAAGGCCATGACCAATTCTGTGATTGACCAAATACTCATCATTAGGTAAATATGGTGAGGATGACCAGGCATAACTGTGAAATTTTTCCTTGGTACATTGAAGGCGCAAAGATAGAACATGTCCTTTCATGGTTTTCTTTAAAAATTTTAATTTTCCATCGCAGGTTTTTGTGTGAGCTTCACAAAGTTCACATATATTTAGATGTGATGAATCTGCACAAACAAACATTTTCTGATTAACATCCCTCTTCCTGACTTGCAGATATGTTGATGGAAATTGTATTAAATCCTCCTCGACACTTTGGTCCTCCAAGTGCTTTTTTAACCAGAAGTCTAAAAGTTCCTCAATTACTCCAGCATTGTTTACAGGTGCATTGTTCTTAGAAGTGAGAAATGCTTTCACCTTTTGCAGTTTTCCTTGAATTTTACTTCTAAATTCCCCGTCACCTGGAATTTCAAGCCTAAAATTTGGTGGACGTTTCTTTGATGATTCTTCGTTTTTTGCCATGATTTCTAATAATTCAATACAAGATTTCTGATATTTCTGAGCAAAATTGTATAAATATATATTGGTTGTCAGTAACACAATACCTTCTAAATTCGCTGTGGGTTTTCTATAGGGGGCAAAGGGAGGATAGTACATGTTACAGGTAACAAAAATAGAGATTAGTGCATCAGTCCTCAAAAATATTGTAAATTTTGAAAAAAATATTCATCTAATTTTAATTTAAAAGTTATATTTTTTTCTTTAAAAAATCTACAAAGTAAAAAAAATATTAATATAAATAAAATTCTCCTTTGTTTGACCCTGTTACAAAATTGCATAAAGTAATAAACCATTCTCTTATCACCTATTTAATCATGTGGGGGGTTAGACTTCACACAGCAGCATCAATTAGTACCTAATCAAATTAGTACCTACACTGTAATCAGTGTCCATCAATGTGTTATTTTATTTTGTAAGCAAAATGGGGGAAAGACAGAGATTAATTTTGGATGTGAGTGAAATGCAAATGGAAGCCATAAAACATTTCTATCTGCATAGCGATTGGGATTTTCAGCCTCTTGACTCATCACAGGAAGAGAAATTTGGCGGGAACACATGTGTAAAATGTGTTGACAAAGAGGTGCAGACAGATGTAGCATTAGCAATAGATACTGGACTTTTGGAAGCAGAGAGCAGTGACAATAATGATGGTGTTGAAGAAAATTTTTTCATCCTCCAAGACGTAAACAGAGAGGAATGTCCATTCTGCCTCTGTAAGCCTAGCTGCATCACGGACGACATCAACAGGCAATTATGGTGGGAAGTGGAACCCTTTAGACTGCCCCATCCCAGGAATTCCAAATTGCGCAAGGAGAAGTACAAAAGGTTTTGGACAATGCTTTTACATCGTGGAGTATGGAGTGATCCCCGATATGCTGAGAAAAAAATGCGAGCGTTGGAACATTATCAGCCAGGACAGGAGTGGCACAGACGTGACATAATGCCCACATGTGTAGTGAACCTTGTGAGAACATGGCTACCAAATCCAAAAGATGTTCAATACATGGGTCATTTGTGGGAATAATTTTCATTGTTGACCATCATATTTACATGTTCTATCCTTTTTTGTTTGGATAATTTAGACTATTTGGACTTGCCGTATGTGTAAATCTTGTGAGGATTTTAAATCTTATTAATTATTCTGATGTCAATACAGAGTTTAAAAAAATCTGAATTATTGATTTTATCTTTTGGAGGTTGGATTTATCTAAAAATGAATGTAAGTCAAACACTTCAGCACCTGGCTTTCTTGCCGCCATGCAGGCATATATGAGATAAAACAACATCTGGTGTAAACAATAACAAACTAAGTCACGCCCACTGCTGCCAAATTTGAATTTCAAATAGAAATAAAAGCCCTGCTTCAAATGTTTCAATACAAACTAGAACTGTCCAATAGGGACAAATACCCCCGCTGGGTTTTTCAGAGTAGGTGCCAATTCAGAAATATTTTATGGATCTAGTAAGAGGTGTTCACTATTGTCTAATTAAGTGCCCCACCACAGCATGATATGCCCATCAAATATTGTTTGATAATCATAAATTGGTTAGGGTGCAAGAAAATCAAGTAACCTTGATTAACAGATTGACACAGAATTCTAAGTGAGACATGACTGCAATTTGCTGCAAATATATAAAAATTGAAATGTAATTTTTTTTTCAATGAACACATGTATAATTAAATTTAATTATATTATACAATAATAGTTCAGTTTTAATCATACACTATAACATCAATTTGTTTTAATAACATTATACCAATTGAAAGATCTTTTTCTGAACTATAGCCATCAAGAACTCTTAATTAATACAAGCAACTGTAAGGCCATTTCTTTTTGCCCAACTCCCAAGAGATGAATTAAGATAATACTGTATGATGCTCTTGCCAGTTAACTCCCGACAATGAACTCATTAATTTATCTCTAATTTGACATGCACATTTCTGCTATCAAAAATTCTCCTTGACCAGTGCTTGATAATTATGCCCATGGGACAAACTGAATTCCTCTCAAATCATTAACATTTTTTACAGAATTTGCTGTAAAGTATATGTTAAAAAATAAGTTTTTACTTAATTTAGCATTTTTTAAAAAGGATACAACTATATTTTTACATTTTTTAGGATGATTAAATTAAAAATTTTAAAGAATTAATTTTTTATATAAATCACTTAAATTAAAGGTCACAGTGACCTTGAAATAGGTCGGGACACACCGTCTACCCAAAATGCATAAATTGTCCAAGTTTGATGATTGTAAGTCTAATAGTTTTCTAGTTATGAGCCAAACAAAATCACAAAATAAAAAAGAAAAAATGCCTGTAAAATGCAGAAAAATCGTCCAATCATGATGAAAATCCCAGGTGCACACCTTTATATGATGAATAATAAGTGTATAAATTTTCAGACAAATCCATCCAACAGTTTCTGAGAAATGGTCCGGACAAAATCTTGTCTACAGACAGACGGACAGACGGACAGACAGACGGACATGGTGATTCCAATATACCCCCCTAAACTTCGTTTGCGGGGGTATAATTACAGCTAAGAAAATTTTTTTGAGTATATTTAATTTGTGACCAAAGGTGCACACTGTTGAGAAGAACAAGCATGACAAAAATCTGATGATAAAAAAATTTCAGTATTTTAGTATATTTGAATAACTCTCTGCAATCTGAATGTGGCCAGAAAAATCAAATATACAACCATTTTTCTCATTGGCTGCTATTTATACTCCTATGTCCTCCTTTAAGGAGTGAGAATATTATCAATAGTAAAGAAAAAGCTAAACGTGTTCTGAGACGAAAGAAAATGACAATGGTCCGAGTGTAGAAGCTGTAGGTGCACAAATTTCCTTTTTGAACATTTTTTCCCTAGACCAGCTAAACGATATTAACTGGACGAAAGGGAGTGCGAATATCCCACCGTCAGCAAGCATTCTTTTCGAATCTAAAATTACGAGTATTTTGTGTTTGTCTTATCTTTAGTATTTGTTTATTACCATGAACAACTCGTTTTCGGAATATTCGTACCCTGACAAATATATAAGGGCCTGTTAATAAGAAAACGTATAGAGGGCGAGGCTTTCTTACGTTTTCGATCCGAGTCAAAATATCGCTTTTACAAGATTTCCTTATTAAGGTCTTCCGCTCAGACGAAAGACCTTCTACCTATTCTGATGGTTAAGTTTATTCCCTATAATTCTTTTTTTTTGTTAAGGTCTACTTTCTGATTTTGAAGAAAAAATTCTTTCTGCAATCATGTTCTTTTGGATTCTCTGTATCCGCAGCCTTATCGACACTTATTACAGCGCACAGCATCACTCAACAATTTTCCAGTATTTACTCCATTCATACTTCTATGACCTGGAAATAAAAAAAATGTATAAATACATTTACAAACAGTTAAACATGCATAATATCAAAATTGCAATAAAAGTTGGAACAAAAAAGTATTTTAAATGTCATAGGGTGTAACTTTTCTAATAAGGCACAATACGTGAATTCGTATATCTCCAGACCAAAACACAAACAGCTCACTAGTCAATAAGTATATTTTAATAATGATTCTTCAAATGGAATTATGGCATGGTATATATCATCAACGGTGGTCTACAATAAATATGAATGCCTTACGTACAACGCGTTCATTTACACATTAAATATTTTAACTGAGATTTATATCATTATTTAATTCAGAATTTAATTTACTGATTATAAAATAGTTTACTTAAAATAACTTACCATGTAGACAGAATGTATACATTCCTATTTATTTGATAGGTTACATTGATGCAAGTCAATAGTAACGTCTATCTCTGCGAGGGTTTTCATAAGAAGTGAATAAAATATTATTTCATGCAAGGATTAATAAAATTCGCGCCAGCCATGCGCAGTGACTGGAAAAACCAGTCAAACACACCCATACGCATTCCATACTCACCGTATGACATCAGGGGTCATGAACTTACAACCAATGAATGGATGAATGAATGAAATGACGCATGCGCAAATTAAGCCATAATAAATAGTAAATAATAATCCTGTGACATAAATTCACACCAGATTAACTAGCCTAGTCCCTTCCACCTCCCCTGGTTTGCCAGCCAGCATTGAAGGATACGGCCTCATCTTCACTCTGAAAACTGAAAATGAACAAACGTTTCTCTCAAATGAAGCAGGAAATGAAAATATGTATCTATAGTTTAATTTGATGCATTACAAAGTATAACTTTCATGTAATAAACGTAGATTATGCTTTTATTATGTATTTTTTTACTTCTGTACCAAAACACCTTTGACACAATTTTTTTTACCTTCTACTTTCAGCTGTAATTGCATCACTACATGTCTCAGTAGCAACTGCTTCAAATGCAGATCCTGCCTCTCGTTTCCTTCTTTTTAGAGTGGATGGGGAATGTTAGCGAGTTCCAAGGCAGCCAGTAAATTGTTGACGATACTCTCACCAATACCGCAGAATATATACATTCGGAAACTGAACCTATCATGCAGGAAACTATTTCTGCAAATAGAACGGATTTTCTAAAAATAGAATTATCTGTGACATTCTTTTAAAATGCTACTCCTCCTACAGTTTTCGTCTGATTTCTATATAACTTGGCACACAAGTAGACTACACTAAGATACATAAGTCTGTATAACTGTTTTTGATTTAGATGAAGGGTGTTGCCGTGGTTACAAAAAATAGAAATGTCTGTAATTTTTTTTTCAAAATGCTTCTCTTACTGTTTTGCTCCGATTTCAATATAACTTGGCAAACAAGTAGACTACACTTAGAACATAAAAAGACTTTATCAAGGATCATTATTCTATTTATTGCTGTTGTTTAAGGACAGATGATACAAACAATTTCTTTCTTTGAAAAAGATTAAATATCATGTTTCAAGTTTAGAAAAGTGGATGGTTCTTAGATTTTTTTTCTCCGACGAACTGGAATATGAAAAAGACTTGGTAAATATTAGTAATATTGCAATGAAAACACAAATATAGACAAATCAGATTCAGTAAAGGTTTACAGGTGAAAATAAATTATAGAATATGGTTTCATGGCGCTAAAAGTGTAAAATAAACGTAAGAAAAATATTCCGAGCCAGGTGAATTTTATTAGGAAAAGCTAAATGGTTAAAATCAGCTTATGTGATATTGCCAGTTTTTTGTAATTTCGATCTTCCTCTTAAAATTCACCTGGCTTGGTATATTTTTCTAAGGTTTATATTACACTTTTAACCCCAGGTAAACATATTCTGAAATTTATTTTCATCTGTAAACCTTTACTGAATATGATTTCTTTATATTCGTTTTTTCATTGAAATATTACTATTATTTCCCAAAGTTTTTTCATATTCTAGTTCTTAGGAGAAAAAATTCTAAGAACCATCCACATTTCTAAACTTGTGACATGATATCAAATCTTTCTCAAAGAAAACATTTGTTTGTATCATCTGTCCTTAAGTTTCAATTCCCAACTACCGGTCACGGTAGCCTAGTGGTAGAGCGTTCACTTCGTGATCGGGAGGCCCGGGTTCGATTCTCGATCGCGGCGCCGCGTCATACGTAAGACGTAAACAAAGGTAGTGATTGTTCTTTCGCCAAGCGCTCGGCACTAGAAGTGAAAATCACGGGTCTTTCGGATATAACCTTAAAAACGTAGGTCCCGTGTCACGGTAGGCGTTGGCACGATAAAGAACCCTCACTGCTCAATGGCCCTGAGTGCCGAGTATAGGTCTAAATTTGAAGCCCTTCACCGGCATTGGTGAGTCTCCATATGAGTGAAAAATTCTCAAGAGGGACTTTAAACAATATACAATCAATCAATCAATTCCCAACTTGTTTTCTCCTCCTTTGCTATTAGTACAAACCAGTAGAGCTTCAGTCTTGACAGAGACTTCTGGTATTTTCATTGTTTTCAAGGTATGAAGAGACGCAAGACTTTATGTCCACTACGAATATGCAATTGTTCACATATATTACTACTGAACAATTCATCAAATCATCTCCCCATGAACCAATATATTTTCGTCAAGTCACAAAAATTTGACCTCACAAAAATATTAGATTTAACAGTATAATAGGACATAATATCATAAGATGTGATCAGTCATGACCAAAAAAGAAAAAAAAATTAAATGGATTCCAAATCACTTCAACATATCCTTAGCATTCGAAATATCAGTGTAGAAGATATAAAAGTTCAAGTTTACATATTCATTACGTTTACATTTCTCAAGATGGTCATCATATAAGCATCCAAGATGTATATAATACATGTAATCATGTATGACGTAATAATTTATTTCTTGTTATTTATACAAATTTCTTGTAATCAGTATTTCAAGTACAAATTTTAAATGTAATGATTTTGCTGAATGAAATAGTTACATATCAATTAGGATCTACGGCAAATCAAATGCTGATTTGGAGATCGCCAAGATTTCACAATTTATTGTCACGAAATTTTTGATATGTATTTAGAAGTGTGAGAAAACGTGAACAAATTTAGGTTACTAGTATTTTTCTTGGTGTGAAGAATTGAACAGGATAATAAAATTTTCAGGAGCATGGAAAAAAAGATAGTTCCCACAAATAAACTATATTTTTCAAAAAGTGGCAGAATTGTTCTAATATATATGAAGGAGTTAGAATATTACTACCTAACCTAGCTACCTCATCTGAGACTTTTATCTTTCAATGCATGAGAAGCAACCGTGTTCAATCGTAGCCCCTCACAAAGGGAAAATAGATAGTCTTCCTCTTCCACAGAGCATCAAGATCTTATGTCAAAAAAAGATTAAAATTACAAGGTTTTCACACATGCAAATATATATATATATACTTAAATAAAGAAAAACAGAATGCTGCAGTCCAAATTAAATAAAATCTTTACTGTTAGCGCTTTCAGCCATGTTGGCTCTTCAGACAGTTATAAAAAATTCAAAACGTTGTCAATAACGTTGCTAATGACGTCGTGAAAATTTAAGTCATTATGACGTCACAATGTAGTTTGTGGAAGCGGCTGCATGAACTTTTTCAACGCAGTTACGCTTGGAGGAATTTTTTCAAAATAAAACCGATGATGATATATCTCTGGTTAAAAATAGGAAAGGTTTCAGGCCACCGCCTAATAGAGATAAACATTTGGAGGATTATATCTCATGTCTCAAAAAGGCATCTGACTCCAACATGGCGGATAAAAAGGTAACGTCAAATATTCCACATAATCAATATCAAGCAATGCAAAATCTTAAAAGTGACCAAACAATTGTCATAAAAAGTGCAGATAAAGGAGGAGCTATAGTAATTCTGGACAGAGAACATTATAAAGAAATGTCCCTATCTCAACTCCAGGATAATCAGTTCTATAAGAAACTAGAGCAAAATACAGATCGACAAACTATGCTCAAAATAAAAAAAACTCACAAAGAAGTACCAAGGTAATCTCACGGAAAATGAAATTGAATACCTTACGGATTTCGAAGTTAAAACTAGCCATTTTTATGGTCTTCCCAAAATACACAAATGTAAAGAAATCCAGGAAAATGTCAAGAAATGTAATTCTACGTACATAAAACTTCCTAGACCAAATGATCTTAAACTGAGGCCCATCATTGCAGGACCCGCATCTAGTACACAAAGATTAAGCAATCTACTCTTGTTTTGAATTGTTTTATGGCTTGGAGATTGAATAGAGTTCGTTATCTCCATATCCTTCTAATATCTGTAAAGTATTATATTGATTTTTTGAATCTTTTTGTATGAATGGTTTCCCATATAATAAACATACTCTCCCACAAGATGAAATAATTTATTTTCAACCTTCCATTTCTTTCTGTTCAGAGATCATCTACTCCCTTTTAAGAATGATGATACCTCATTCTTCCAGCTGAAATACCATGTCTTCCAACTCCTTTCTTCTTCTTCATTGATAGAGACCAACGTCTGATGAATTCGTTGCTACGTGTGTCATCTTCTCTGGGTCATCCAAAATAAAATCTTCTGAAGTGGTTTTCGGAGGAAAGTTACTTGTCATCTTATCTACAATTTGGTTCAAATTTTGGCAAACTACTTGTAATATTTGGCTACCCTTGCAATTGTATGCATAATCTTTAATAACCATTTATTTTAGTGTACTTTTGCAGGTCTAGTTTTACTAGGCAAGCTAATATCATGGACCTGAGACTTTTGGTCTATCGCAATTTCAGTTCTATATTGCTCATCTAAGCAACTGATTCCCTCCTGAGGATCATGTTCATGAGCTGGGCAGGAGTTGTACTCCAAAAGAACATCTTTATCAATGGTAAGGAAGTGGTTATTTCTGTATTCTTGAAGTTAAAGGCGACTAAATGGGGCGGTCCTTCGGAGGAGAACGTATAAACCGAGGCCCCTTGTCACAGCAGGTGTGGCACGATAAAGATCCCTCCCTGCTCAATGACCCTGAGTGCCGAGCATAGGCCTAAATTTGCAGCCCTTCACCGGCAATGGTGACGTCTCCATATCGGTGAAATATTCTGGAGAGGGACGTTAAACACTATACAATCAATCAATCCAACTGTGCAAAAATTATGGTCAAGGTTAACATGCGGTACTTTTTGTAAAAGTAGGTCAAACTCCTAGTCAAAGTCAATAGGTCAAATTTGGTGGTACCCATTTTAAGGTCTTGTCACAAAGAATACACATGTGAAATATGAAAGCCGAAGCTCCGCCTACTCAATAGTTATGAACAAAGTTGACAACTGAGAGAAAGAAGATCTTACAGACAGACAGAACAAGAACAATACAACTTTGGTTCTTCCGATCCAGCTTAGGAGAGTTACAAAGTGATGACAAACTGATTGAGTGTCTTCAGCGAAGGAGAGTTATAAAGTGATGACAAACTGATGGAGTGCCTTTAGATAAGGAGAGTTATAACGTGATGACAAACTGATGGAGTGCTGCTGAGCTTGTGCATAAATGATAATAAAAAAAGTCATTGTAGGTGGAATTATGGGTTGGTAGATGGACAGTATTTGTGCTTATAGCTGCTTGGACAGTTTTTCCTCATTTAATACAAGTGGATTGGGTCCCTTAGCCCCTGTCGAAAAATGATGGATCTTTGAAAAAGACGATTTTCTGCAGACGATTTGTGATAGTGACATTGAGAATGATTCTTCAAATCAGCCATAGCATCCTTCCAATTATGATATGGCTCAGTAATTAACTGCTTAGATCGCAAGCCTTCTTTTGGGAATAAATCACAAGCTAAATACTGCAGTAGTAGACGCTATCATCTATTGTTAAGTATGGAATAAAATCAAATTACCGAAATTATTGATGCTGACAAACCTCCAACCGGTATCCATTTTTTGTCGACGTACTTTCCCAATTGGATTTTATAAATCTCGGGGGCACCCGAATTAATGTTATGTTTTTTTTTTCATTTCATCATTCATGTTTTACTTATGGTTCAACACCAAAAGAAAATGAATATTTAAAGGTATCGACTGTGAAAGGACACACGTCTCTGGGGTTTCCACATGGAGCAGAATCATCTGTTTCAATGTTATCTGAATTTGTTTTCCGTCTAAATAGAAACAAATAACTTATTTTTGGCTTTCTTTTTGGGTGCAGATGATGGCTCAGTCAAATGATAGTCATTGCGTTTTGGTTTTCCTACTATGGCCATCGTCTCAAGCCACTGTCCGGAGTCGGCATTTTGCTCTCTCCTTCCCGTGGCTGCTTGCTCATAAAAAGTGTCGTAATCTAGAATATTTACGCCTTTCTATTTAGACTTCATATTCAATCAATGACAAGTTTTGTTTCCATTGCAATTGAAATCAACAAATTACATAAGCATTATTTCCTACACTTCGATTGGGTATTCAAAGGTCGCATGAAAGGTCAAATTCCGACTATGCTTTACTCGCATTGGTCAGTACTTTAATGAGCTCAAAATATTTCCGTCTGATGCAACCACGGCCAATTTGGGAGAGAATCGAACATTATGGCCGTAGTTTGCTACGATGGCTATGGTCCATCCCGAATCTTTAACATCCAAGAGGACAAAGTGATTTGGCTGAAAAGCTCCATTTGGTGCATTGATGGATCTTGGGTCTTTGAACAACGTCAACTTAAAAGTAGGTCACTGTGACCTACTTTTTGAACTTTATGACTTATCTTTCTTAAAACATTTCATCCCATTATTTAAGACACTGAGAGGGTTAGAATCATCAAATCTTGCAAGTTGCTGCATCTTGGGACCTTAAAACATTTAATGTCACTGTCCTGTGCAACTTTTGCCATGGTAGCCTTTTTTGCGTATGTGGTAACGTGTACAAATGTTACTGTCGATTTGGAGTACAAAGGCAAAATAGAATTGATCTACACATGTGGAATCTGAAACACGAAATTCATTGAACCATGGTCCGGTTGGCCGCTTATATAGCGGTTCCAAATCTGAATCAAATGAGAAATTTAATGGCGGATTTTAAGAGAAATATAGCGGACGAATTGTGTCCAGCTTTAATCTAACTGGTCATTATATTTTTAAGACAGCACTGTTAGCCTATAATTTAAGCCTTGATGCCAATTATTTTCTCAAGTCTCTTGCTGTTTGTGGGACTGCTCCATGAAAGATATCATTATTTTGTTGGTTGGCTGCTGCGCAACCTTGTCGCAAAGGCATTTTCTCGACAATTGCCTCATTGTGCAATGTTGACTTGTTCATGTTTATGCAATTGATAAACTTGCATGAATCCTGCCTTCAGGACACCAACTGAACGCTCCACCACATACATTGTCCTGCAATAGGCCTCACTGTCGCGCCCCTCAGCAGGTGTTGAAGGGTTCCAAAATGGGGTCATCGGGTTCGTACATCCCACTAATTATTTCAAGAATTGGCAGGAGAAGAAAGTAGTGAAGAAAAAATGACAAGTTCCTAAACTTGCAAACCTGCATAAAAATTGTGCAGATGTACTAAATTGAGCCTCACACTCGTTGATAAGGAGTATCTGGACTACCAAAAAAGCTTGGCAAATGTAATTTATCAAGAAGATCAACAGTGAGAATTTCCCCTACTTTTACTTTTTAAGAGGGTCCCGCAGGCAGACGCATTCTGTTGGAAAACAAATCTGACATGCCCCCTCGAGATTTTAACAAAGGAAAGACAACTTACTTTATGTGCTCCGATTTGAGTGGTCACTCACTGTTTGACGAAAATTAAGACCCTTACCCACGGTAAGGCTTGCCTTATAATTTTTGAAACTTAAGTTCTAGCCTTATAGTGTGATCACGCTTAATACATATTTTCCCGCCTTACAAGTCTGACTTACGAATAAAAACAAGATGAAACACACCCTTTAAGTCCGGCTTAATAGTGGCTTATATGTCCTTAATGGTGGATTAATGGTTGTCTTTAAGTCACCATTAAGCACCTTTAATCAAGTTACCATCAAGCCAACTCAACGTCCTTAATGGGTGCTTAAATGAAGCTTAATGGTGGCTTACAGGTCCTTAATGGTTACTTTTAGACCACCATTAAGTCACCGTTAAGCTAGACTTCCAGGTGCTTAATGTCTAAACTACATTAAGCTACCATTAAGCCATCATAAGTCACATAACGCAGTGGATAATATTGTTTATATGGGTGAAAAATTATTTTTATAGTGATTTGTTATCAAAATTATAAATGTATAGTTCGCTTATATCTTGATTTGGTAAAAATAATGAAAAAGAACGAAATTCAAAATCCAAAAAGAAAAACGCCACAGGCGGGGCGCGATTTCTTGACCTTATGGTTGCAAGGCGAACGCCTTATCCGTTAGGCTATCGCCGCTCTTTATAATAAATGAAAATATTCAATATTTAACCTTTATTTTTTCAAAATTTGTTTCGACTTGTAAAGGTACTTACCAGTATTTTGTTGAATGTTTCCAAAAGTCTTGAATTGATTTATTAATCAAAATATAAACAATTTTATTTGTGGACATTAATATATATTTTGAGACTGAGTTCGGTTTTTAGATTGATGTAATGTGATTGAGTTCTTCCCTCTGTTATTCGAAAATTTTCGAAATGTAAGCATTAAATCAAGATTGAAAAATTAATTAATAAAACACAAAACTCTTATCAACGAAAAAGAAAGAGAAAAAAAACAGACTTTTCCTATTATTTTTTATATACTGCGGATATTAACGGTTTCTGTGTTAACAATTTAGTGACAATCCTCGCCTAAGAGTTACCTGGTTAATTTCGTTTACAAAAACTTTATTTTAGAATATATTCAGTTTCAATTCTTTTTGTATCATAATGGGTATCAAAATAATTGACTTTTTACGATGAATCATAATTTTTAATTTGTTATATGCTTGCGTTAAATTTAATTTTTTTTAAAAAATAATTGATCATTAATATCTGCCAGTTTACGTTGTGTATGTATAGTTTCCTGTTAGTTAACCGGGGATGGGGGACACCTAATTAAGGTCTATTGTATGATCAGTCGGTTTACTGTACACTGATCATCTGTTAATCTTACCCCGTTTCTCAATGTGTATACATCTGGTTGGATGTCATGTTTAGTCTGATCGGCCGTTCCTCTGAAAATCGATTTTGAAATAACATTCACGCAGTACTGTTAAGGGTACCCGGAGCTTAAAATGCATTTAAAACGTAACACTGCATTGCCAAGTTGATTTTTAGTTTTATTTTTAAGTTATGTACTTCAGTGCGCCTAGGCTATATATAAACATATTTGTTCCGATGTCACATTGTGACGTTGTTGATCACGTGACGGTCATTTCTTCTTATGCGTATCAATTTCTGCGTAATAATTTAATTTTTGAATTTGCAGAGGTTATTCTTTTTATATCTTAGACTCTTTACTAAAACTGTACGGATTTTATTGTTTTTATTTGTTGTAATTACTATTGTTTTTTTCAGAACAATAAACAATTTCAAATCATATGAGTAAGGCCATAATAAATAAATTGCTAGATTCTCATCCGATTTTTTTTAAAAATCGGGGCGGGCGGGCGGCATTTATTTTATATTTTTTATTTTTTCAATTTTGCAGATTTTTTATTTACCTAGTCAATCGGTGTAATTTTATCTACAATACCACAATAAAAGTCATAGTAAAGGTTCCATTATCTCTTACTTCACATCATCACCAACGCGTGACCATCTTTTCAGCTGTCAAAATCATGTTGACATTCGCGGGATTTAAAACGAAAGTAGAATGATAGGTGAATACCGATCCCGATCAGAATTAAGACGAAGAAAAACAGAATTAAAAAAAATCGAGGCGAGGGTTTAAAATCGGGGCGGGCGGGGATGAGAATCTAGGAATATTTTTATTATGGCCTAAGTTATTTACCAAAAATGTTGTTGAGGGTGTGGAATTATAGATTCTTTGACCCTTGAACTCGTTTGCCGCCTTGATATTATAAATGAAGTATGTATGATTTGCAGTTATAAAGGACTGGTCCACACTTCATTTCACTATGCACCTTTATATATAAACACAACACCTTAATATGCATTGTAGCGCACCGAGCAGGTTGACGCCAGGTTTATTGTATTGAATATATTCAAACATACAAACAAAGCAGTTCTGATATAACATTTTGCCAACAAACAAACAGGCAAAAACACATACACACATCGACTTTTATATTGATGCAATAGAATCTAAGCCTTAAAGCCTCCTCTGCCGCCCAGGAAAAACCATAGATAAAAAATATTTTGAAAAAACTATGGAAACCTGTGTATCCGCGGCAAATGCAGAGTAAGCGAAAAAATTGAGTGGCGGACCCTCACTCACGTTTTGAACATCTAAATAGCTTATTTTAATTTTAAAAAAAATTATAAATTCAACTATTGCATTTAAAAACAAAATTTAAAACACGACTTGCTCGGGAAAGCGTGCGCTAGAAAGTGAATCCTTACTAACCACCCGTATATACAATCGAACACGTTTTCTCAATACTGACATTTCATTGGCTGAAACCTACATAGCAATTTTACCTTAGTAACACCACACTTTCGTATTCGTTTACATGTCGTCAGGACAATTATTTTTCGCTATACTTCGTAACGCGAAAAAATGTAAGTCCACACTTCATTTCACTATGCACCTTTATATATAAACACAACACCTTAATATGCATTGTAGCGCACCGAGCAGGTTGACAATAGACATTACCAAAGAAAGGGAGAGAAAGGAACTAGAAAAAAAAATATATATATATATAACTCACAACAACAATTGTTTTGATACATGTAACCTTTTTTCTAAAGAATCTTTGACATAAACATTTTTACTAGACACCGATTTCCATCGCCCGTGCCTTTGTAAACACCTTTCGTTAACACCAACATTTGCAGCAGCAGTTGCACCCCCTGATCTGAGAGAATGGAGACCAATATTTAAATTTGGAGCTACCGTTTTTAAAAGAGTAACAATATTTTGCTTTGCTGCAGTATAACTAAGCTTCTTGTTTTTAAATATCAATTTTGAAAAACCATTACTTCTGAAAGCGGGCTTAAAAAGAAAATGATCAGAACATAAATCAATTTCCGCCTCTTTTGTATAACGTAGAAACATAGCATATGGACAAGCACTTGTGACACCTTTTGCAATAAGTACTTCATTTCCATCTCTATATTGATCGTTTTTGCATTTTTCAATAAAAATTTTTAAATAATTTTCTTCAACTATGATATTATTGCATTTCAGAGAACTCAGTTCATCAAATCTCAAAAAACCAGTAAAAGCTATCAAAATCATAGATAAATTTCTCAATAAAAGAACATCTGTACTGTCAATATACAAATCACACAAATTTTGTAACATCTGCCGGTCGACTGGGTCTTTCCTGCGCACCGGTCTACCAGTTAAACGTTTTGCTGATTCTTGTAACGATTTCACAAAAGAATTTTCGGTAGGATCTGGAAAGACCACTAATTTCATGCATCCATTTAATCGAATAAATGGCACTGTTCACTGTAGAATATGACGCACCAGAATCTAGCAAATAAGTAATATACAAGGCAACGTGTACCGGCTGCGCTGGAATTTCACTTTGTTCATGCTCATTTATGAACTTCTTCCATCGTTGAAAACTATGTTTGTAGGCCTTGTTGGTACCGTCACTCTTCGATGATAAGAGATATCCACACATATGCTCACTAAAAGATCCCAACTTGCTGCCCAATGAAATGCCACTATCAGTAACTGCTTTGTTTACATGCGACTGCACTCCTAATCCTGGAAAAAATACTCAGTGCCATTAGAATATATATTAATAATCTTGCGCACTGACTGTCTATTTTTAAAATTGAATCCTCAATACCAACATCTTAAATTTCAATGGAAATTTTGCAAATACTGATTTGTTACTCTTGCCATGCGTTATTAATTTTTCATTAAGTAAATAATCATAAAATTTTATAAAATGTTTGAAACAGTTTCCCTCAAATATCAAAGACCAATATGGAGATGACTTCCACTCTGGAATAATCAACGTACCCGAGGCCTTCTCCGCTACCATTTTGTTAATAACTCTAGGTATAAAAATGGGCGGGGGAACTAACCAATTATTTTCACTTACCCATACCTGTGTAAACGCATCAATTGCCTCTGTACCAGGACACCAATATTTTGAATTAAATCTTTCGCATTTTTTATTGTAATGAGTTGCAAATCTGTCAACAGTATGAACTCCCCACAATTTCTCATAAATGTCAAATACCTCATCCCGAACTGACCAATCGTCCATGTCAGTTACACGGCTCAAAAAATCTGCCCTTTTGTTTTCATTTCTAGGCTTCCATACATTGCAAACCGGAACACTATTTTCACAGCAAGTATCAAATATTTGATTTGCAATAATTTGTAAATATGGCTTTTTGCTCCCAACTTGCATAATTTTTGAAACGTTTTTACTGTCCGAAATTACATTTAACTTTGAGTTTTCAATGATATTGACTTTACTCTTCATAACTCTTTTAACAGTTTCAAGTTCTCTCCATGTTGAGCTTTGTATTGCCTCTTCTTCTGTCCAATTTCCAACTACACTACCCATAAACACATTTTCATCTCTGTCATTCAAACTTTCAAAATAACCACCAAAGCCTACATCTGAGGCATCGCAATATAAATACAAATTGCATACATCTGATGCGCTTACCAAATCAATTGAACAACCATTTTCGTTCAATGTTGACACACTTTTTCGCCAAAATTCAATTTCTTTCAAAGCTTCCGCACTTATTTTTACCTGAGCTTCCCAGCTAGCTTTGCTTGATATACAGTAGTATAAATATCTTGTTTTCATTCTAACCTTTTCACCGAAAACCACTTTCATGGATATTACTTGACCAACAATTTTAGCCAAAAATTTTACATGAAAATAAGATACATTTTTCTGTACCTCGCAATGTAAAGCGTCTAAGCAAGAATTTAAACGTTGAATTCTGTCACCACTGATGTAAACTTGACCTTTTTCTGTATTCCACTGCAGACCTAACCATAAACAATTTTGACTTGGAACCCAATTACATTTTTCTTCTGCAAACAAGAAACCCAAATTTTGAAAAAAATTCTTTATTGAATTACTTGCCTTTGATGCCTCATCAAAATTTCTGCCTGCAGCTATACCGTCATCTAAAAATGTTATAATCTTTATACCTTCTGACCTTAAGCGTTTCACAGGCTCTCTAAGAACTTTAGAAAATATGTACCCTGCTGTTGAAATGCCAAAAGGTAGTACATTAAAAACAAAATAAGACACTTTTCCATTTTCTTTCCATGAAAACCCTAAATATTGTCGATGTTCCTCGCATATTTCTAAATGGTGATAAGCTGATTTTAGGTCAAAAGTAAACATGAAATCTCCTATCTTAAGCATTTCCTTTGCTGTTATAGCATCTTCGTATCTAAACTTAAATTTGTGTAAATGAGGATTAATATGCCTACAGTCAAGCACTAACCTTGGCTTACCGCTTTTATTTTTAGCCACAGTCAAATGGATTTACAACTGTAGGTTTTTCTGACACTCTTGACACGCACCCTTTTTCTACCAAATTTTTGATCTCACCTGTAACGAAATCTGGCTCATCTCTCGCTGACCTATTGTTGTTTAATTCAATAGCCACAGGATTAGTTTTGAATGGAATTCTATAACCTGTCTTTATAACATCTAAGACTGTTTTACCTGTTCCAATTTTCTCCCACTCGTCATAGTGTGATCTTAAGCGACCAACTGGAGATTTTTTATTTTTCATATCATCAAAATGTGCAAAATTTGAAATAGATAAAAAATTATCTAAGTTTTCACTTATCTTGTTTGACTTGTCGTCTTTCTTTGTGCAATCTCGGCTCCAGTGCCCTTTTGCCCCACAGTCAAAACATCTGCCGGGTTTTCCACTGCCTGTTGACTTCTCGTCAGTCTCCATGCGAGTAACAGTTGCCGGTTTCTTTTGATAAGGCTCGAATCTAGATTTCTTCCTTCCGTTGAAAACTTTTCTCTCTGCCCTCATCTGCGCTCTGTACATCTTTTTCTCATCGTCTGAATCGTCTGCTATCGGATTGGCTTCATACTCTTGAACCACTCTCCAACCAAGCTGCGACGAATCTGCTAACTAAATGACTTTTTGGCGATTTTTAACCAGCTCAATACCTTCATTTATGCTGCTTTTGGCTAAATCTACACCGTCGTCGCTGTTCAAATGCTCCCTGGCTTCCTTCAGTTTTGTTAGCACTTTTGCCTCATGTTTATATTGATTCTCGTTTCCTTTTTTCCGGAAAACATAATGTTCATTAAGATTTTCTTCTATTTTACTAATCTGGGAAGTTGAAATTTGTTGAATATTCTGCTGAAACACCGTCAGACGACTGTCCATCATATCTTTTAGATTGTCCAACAATTCCGACTGTTGACGCGACACAACTCGATTAACTTCTTCAGAAATTGCACCCTGTATCTGCCTGGCGTCCATGACCGAAAACACGACTTGCTCGGGAAAGCGTGCGCTAGAAAGTGAATCCTTACTAACCACCCGTATATACAATCGAACACGTTTTCTCAATACTGACATTTCATTGGCTGAAACCTACATAGCAATTTTACCTTAGTAACACCACACTTTCGTATTCGTTTACATGTCGTCAGGACAATTATTTTTCGCTATACTTCGTAACGCGAAAAAATGTAATTCTTCCCCCCAAAGGGTTAAGAGGGCTGAACCGCCCGCTAATGCTATTTGAACTTCTTTCCGCATGCTCGTGCTAGTTTTGGATACTTCTCCAATCTGCAAAATTGTAACGTGTGCAAAACTATGTAGTCGTTTATTTAAAAAGAGTTAGTCGTATATAAAACTTCAATTATAATTTTAACTGATTTTTTTTCGTTTTGCCGTGTAAAAACTTATTTTTTAATAATTAAAAATATTAAAAATATATATAAAATAAATATATAGTAAAAACATAAATGAACATACATGCTGGACAACAACGGGTCCTAGAGAAATTCTCTCGTACAATGCGACGGAGGCAGCCTCTGCCATTGTCAGAATTCTTTGTGTTAAAAACCCAGTCTTAGCTGCCTCTTCCTTCTCATTCATCTTCCAATTCGTATCCATGACCTTTATTATTAGGTCACCTGAGTAACTCAGGTGACCTATTGCTATACGTTTTCGTCCGTCGTCGTGCGTCGTGTGTTAACATTTGAACATTTTCAGCTTTTTCTCTGCACCACTTGACCAATTTCAACCAAATTTGGTATACATCATCTATAGGTGAAGGGGAACAAAATTTATGAATTTTATGGTCCCTGCCCCCCTGGGGCCTGGGGGGTGGGGCAAAAACCACTTAAATTATTGCAATCTTTAAAAATCTTCTTCTTTTCTCCTGGACATCAAGAAGGCAAACTGTTGTTATGAATGTAATGAGCATTGAGTCCTCTACTTAAATTATGAAATTCATGGCCCCAGGGTCAGGGGTTCTAGTGCTAGGGCAGGGCTATATAGATTATATAGTGAAAATGCATGATTTCTTTGAAAATCTTCTTCTCTGCTCCGAGTTATTAGATAAACTAACCAAGCACTTAGTTATGATGAGCAAGAGTGTCTCTTCCAAAATTGTGAATTTTATGACCCTAGGGTCAGGGGTTCTGGTGTAAGGGCGGGGCTCTATTGGTTATGTAGTGAAAATGCATAAATTCTTTGAAAATCTTCTTCTCTACTTCTGGGTATTAAATAAACCAACTAAGCTCATAGTTATGATGAGCAAGAGTGCCTTTTTCAAAATTGTGAATTAAATGACCCCAGAGTCAGGGGTTCTGGTGTTAGGGCGGGGCTCTATTGGTTATATAGTGAAAGTGCATAAATTCTTTGAAAATCTTCTCTACTTCTGGGTATTAAATAAACTAAGTACCTAGTTATGATGAGCAAGAGTGCCTCTTCCAAAATTGTGAATTTTGTGGCCCCTGGGTCAGGGGTTCTGGTATTACGGCGGGGCTCTATTGGTTATATAGTGAAAGTGCATTTTTTCTTTGAAAATCTTCTTCTCTACTTCTGGGTATTAAATAAACTAACCTAGCACATAGTTATGATGAGCAAGAGTGCCTCTTTCAAAATTGTGAATTTTGTGACCCCAGGGACAGGGGTTCTGGTTTTAGTGCGGGGCTCTATTGATCATATAGTGAAAATGCATAAATTCTTTGAAAGTCTTCTTCTCTGCTTCTTGGTATTAGATAAACTATGTAATTAAATAGTTATGTTGATCAAGAGTGCTTCTTTCAAAATTGTGAATTTTATGACACCAGGGTTAGGGATTCTGGTGATAGGGCGGGGCTCTATTGGCTATATAGTGAAAATGCATTTATTCTTTGAAATTCTTTCCTTTGCTTCTGTGTTTATGCCTATGATCCAAATATATATATTCATGATGAAGAAAGGTGCACCTAGCAAAATGGTTATTTTTTATGCCCCCACCCCTTCCCTGGGTCGGGGTTAGAGGGGGGGGGGGATACAAAGTCTAAAATTAATTAATGCTTGGAAATTTGCTCTTTGGTGTTAATCTATCATTTTATGAGAAAATTTGCAAAGTTCCTTTGGGATGAGGTGTACAAATGGTTATAAAGTGGAAGTGCATTTTCATTGTACTATGATCTACCTCTGGGTATTGAGTAAATAGAGTTAGCATGCTAAGTCTAAATTATTATAAGCAATGGTACCTCTTTCAAAATTGTGAATTGCGAATTCCATGGCCTCTGTTTTATAACATGAACCAAATTTAATTGTTTGAAAGTTGTTGCACAATACTCAGGTGACCTATAAGGCCCATGGAAATCTTTCAAAATCTTCTTCTCTGCTCCTGGGTATTAAATAAACTAACTAAGCACATAGTTATGCTGAGCAAGAGTGCCTCTTCAAGATTTGTGAATTTTATGGCCCCAGGGTCAGCGGTTCTGTTGTTAGGGCGGGGCTCTATAGATTACATAGTGAAAATGCATTTATTCTTTGAAAATCTTTTACTCTGCTCCTGGGTATTAAATAAACTAACTAAGCACATAGTTATGATGAGCAAGACTGCCTCTTCAAGATTTGTGAATTTTATGGCCCCAGGGTTAGAGGTTCTGGTGTTAGGGCGGGGCTTTATAGATTATATAGTGAAAATGCATTATTTCTTTGAAAATCTTCTTCTCTGCTCCTTGGTATTAAATAAACTTACTAAGCACATAGTTATGATGTGAAAGAGTGCCTATTCCAGATTTGTGAATTTAGTGGCCCCAGGGTCAGGGGTTCTGGTGTTAGAGGGGGGGGGGCTCTATAGATTACATAGTAAAAATGAATTATTTCTTTGAAAATCTTCTGCTCTGCTCCTGGGTATTAAATAAACTAACATGATGAGCAAGAGTACCTCGTCAAGATTTGTGAATTTTATGGCCCCCGCTTCAGGGGTTCTGGTGTTAGGGCGGGGCTCTATAGATTATAAGTGAAATTGCATTATTTCTTTGAAAATCTTCTGCTCTGCTCCTGGGAATTAAATAAACTTACTAAGCACATAGCTATGATGAGCAAGAGTGCCTCTTCCAAAATTTAAAATTTTAAGGCCTCAGGGTTAAGGGTTCTGGTGCTAGGGCGGGGCTCTATTGATTATATAGTATAAATAAATTCTTTGAAAATATTCTCCTTTGCTTCTGGGTTTTTTGCCAATTATCCAAGTAAATATATATTTATGATGAAGAAAGGTGCTTCTATCAAAGTGGTTTTTTATGCCCCCAGGGTCAGAGAGGGGGGGGTACATTGTCTGAAAATAAATTAATGTTTTGAAATCTGCTCTTTTGTATTAATCAACCATTTTATGATAACATTTGCAGAATTTTGAAATATGTGGCCCATGGGTCAGTGGTTCCTTTAGGGTGAGGTGCACAACTGGGTATAAAGTGGTAGTGCATTTTCTCTTTGTTACTCTGATCTGCCTATGGGTATTAAGTAAATAGAGAAAGCATGCTAAGTTGATAATTATGATAAGCAAGGATGCCTCTTTCAAAATTGTAAATTGTGAATTTCATGGCCTCTGGTTTAAAACATGAACTAAATTTAATTGTTTGAAAGTTGTTACACAATACTCAGGTGACCTATAAGGCCCGTGGGCCTCTTGTTTAGGTCACCTGAGTAACTCAGGTGACTTATTGCTATCCATTTTCGTCTGTCGTCGTGCGTCGTGTGTTAACATTTGCAGCTTTTTCTCTGCACCACTTAACCAATTTCAACCAAATTTGGTATACAGCATGTATGGGTGAAGGGGAACAGAAATTGTGAATTTCATGGTCCCTGCCCCCCCTGGGGCCTGGGGGGTTGGGCAAAAACCACTAAAATTATTGCAATCTTTAAAAATCTTCTTCTTTACTCCTGGACATCAAGCAGGCAAACTGTTGTTATGAATGTAGTGAACATTGAGTCCTTAACTTAAATTGTGAAATTCATGGCCCCAGGGTCAGGGGTTCTAGTGCTAGGCGGGGCTATATAGATTATATAGTGAAAATGCATGATTTCTTTGAAAATCTTCTTCTCTGCTCCAAGATATTAGATAAACTAATCAAGCACTTATTTATAATGAGCAAGAGTGCCTCTTCCAAAATTGTGAATTTTATGACCCCAGGGTCAGGTGTTCTGGTGATAGGGCGGGGCTCTATTGGTTATGTAGTGAAAATGCATAAATTCTTTGAAAATCTTCTCTACTTCTGGGTATTAAATAAACTAACTAAGCACTTAGTTATGATGAGCAAGAGTGCTTCTTCCAAAATTGTGAATTTTATAACCCCAGGGTCAGGGGTTTTGGTGTTATGGCGGGGCTCTATTGATTATTTAGTGAAAATGCATAATTCTTTTAAAATTTTCTCTGCTTATGGGAATTAAATAAACTAATTAAGTACAAAGTTGTGATGAGCTAGAGTATCTATACTTATGAAGTGCAAGGGCTCTTCCACCAGAATTGTGAATTTCAAGGCCCCTGGGTCAGGGATACCAAAGAGAGGAAGGGGGTACTTATATACTGAAAATGAATTGTTTGAAATCTGCTCCTTGGTATTAATCAAACATTTTGATAAGCAAGTGTGCCTTTTCTAAAATTGTGCAATATGTAGACTTAGGGTCAGGGGTTCATGTGTGATAGGGAAACTCCTGATTATTGCTGAATATTACTGATTAGTTTGTTCTTCTACCCTGGTTGTGGGTATTAAGTAAACAAACTAAACAATTGCTTAATGTATAGTTATGATTAGCAATGGTGCCTCTTTCAAAATTGTGAGTGCCTTAGCTTAAAACCATAGTCAATCATTTGAAAGTTGTTGCATGATGCTCAGGTGACCTGAGGCCCATGGGTCTCTTGATTATAGGATTCTTGACAATTTTAATTTTTTTTTCCAAGTTCTTTTCAATCGGTTTGCATATGTTTTCAATCACATGTATCAATAAGTAACGAAACTTCATCAACATTTTTCTTGTCATTTATAACATTGAACTGTTTTAACTTAAACGGAGTGGATAGTTGTTCAAATATAATCCTAACTGTCAAAGGAGAAAAGCAAATTACTGTTAAAAGATATGAACATACATATACAAAAGAAAAATATTAATCATCGTCAGCATGTTAAAACCCAGAAAGTTTTGCACCGATTTTCTCTCCGCATAAATGTCATCACAGATCTTGAAGTACGCTACAGAAGAAATCTCTTGCTCAATGTAACGGCAATCCTCTGCTGAATCTTAGGGATTGTGACTCTGGTCTTGACGACCCCAGCCTCTCTACTCAGTAGAGGAATCAACTGGTAGAAAGATAGGGATCGTCCACGTGTTGCGCACATCGCTTTTCAGGGCTTCTTGTCGTGGGCGGAACAGTTTCCTGCAAAACACATAGTTATCTGAAACAAATCAGGAAAGCTACATCAGATTAAACTAGAATCAAGTTTTAATATATTCAATCGCTAAACAATTATATTTCTTTTTTTATATTCAATCACTACAGTTTACAAAAGAAGCTTTATTGTTGTAAATAATTAAATAAAAAATTTCTTTTTTAAAAGGAGAAAAAAAAAATTAAATGAAAAATAACCCATTTTCAATCATACCTGTCATTGATGCTGCTATGATTATCATGGGAGAGACTGAAGTATGTTTTCAGAAATCACGGTATCCAAATGTGTATAGGTTCTCCAAGACTGCAATATATCCTTAGCGAGGAAATACACACTGTGGATAAAAATCGCCATGCCTTATGCACTGTCCGTCCAGAGCGTCTTCCTACCATTATTTATAAATTGTGGATCCATTGATAAATGGCTTAACTTTAAGCATAACTTGTTGCGACGTCAATGTGAAATACTGAGTATACATGTCAGATGTTGTGTCTAAGAAATTCAATCTGTGAACTGTTACTTTGACTTCTTTTCTCCTGAAACATGGTTGGTATCAGCCATAACTATCCTTATAAATAGAGCCTGCCCATTCATGACAGAAAAAGAGGTTTGTTTTCTGCGCTAAAGCAAGAATAATATGTTGAATTTCCTTGTCGGTGAGAGGTGTGTTCTTCATGTGAGCCATGTCGACCTAAGTGTAAATATGTATTCTTTTACAGTTAAAATCTGATAACTGCTAATGGGTAATCTATTAAATACATGTGCAGAACATATAATCTACATGTAAATTAAATAAGTAAGTATTAACAACATGTATGGACTGATCTTGAAAACAAAATGCAGTGTTCATTATCGGAGTTACCTTCCTTCCCTTGATGACAAGTAAAATTACATCCCGGAAGTTTGATTATTGAAAATAAATATGGAAACTTAACACTACGACATTTAACTTGCATGAACTGATGAAAAATAAAGAAAGGATGCTCTTAAAAATCAATATTCTTCACATTTATATTTCAACTAAATGCGCTTTGTCATCGACAACTGTACAGCTTACCATCATGAATTAGCATGGTCATAATACTATGGAAGTGTTCTTGCGTAGTTTAGATTGAAATTTTTGCAAGTTATTATGCCTTGAGGTAGAGCGAGACTACAATGGAAAGAGAGTTAAAGTTTAACATAGCTCTACTATATTATATTTATAGTATGTATTGTGTCAATTGATATTATAGTGTTTCTCTCCTATACTACATTCCTGCTGATGTCGGATTAACAGAGAAACCACTATGAGTGTAATTCCGCACTTTTTTGTCGTTGCCTAATGTATACAATCTGACAATCATTTTCAGCTAATACAAAACCTCCGATCTGTACAGCATTCAAATCAAGTAAGAGAGAGAGGGTGTTACGTCACACTCCTTGTCATCAGTAACACACGTAACCGGAAGCTACAGGGGAATTTGTCCCCTGCTCCTCCAGGACCACTACACTATGATGAGAAAGAGAAGGAATCATTGAAATCCTATACTAAGGTTGACATGATAATGTTTATTGCGTTTCAGTCTTTTAATGATAATTTAACAATGGTTTTCATAATTAGTTATGTGTTTTGTAGGTTTTTTTAAGTTACAACATTCAGAAAAAAAGGATATACAGATTATGCACAGGTACTCACTCTTGATCCCTCTTGATTTGGTGGTTGAAATTCGTCGTTATGACTGCCTCTGATGGCACCTGGAAAAATTCACCCCTGTTCCTTGGAAAGGTTCCATCAGATGATATCACGATGACACGCCCTGTCTCTATGTTGAACACTAAGGTCAGAGTTCTGGAAAATTCTGCCCCAGTATGAGAAATAAACTTTCTGGCCTCTCCTTCCTCCAAAACAAGAAAGAAATGAGATTAGATGCATTCCTACACAGTTAGGGTACCCATTATAAATCAAGAAAATTCCATAGCAGTGCAAAACTTACTTGTCATAGCCCACGCAACTAGTTGCGTGAGGTATAATGTTTTTGACCAGTCCGTCAGAGTGTCAGTCAGTCAGTCCTTTTTTTGTCAGCGCAACTCCTCATAAACCGCTGCACAGAATTTCATCAAACATTGCAGATCTTTAGGACACAATTTGTAAATGTGCATTTTACCGGGAAATTCCGATTCTTTCATTTTTTCCGGGATTTTCAGCACTTTGAGTTTTGGGGGAGCGTGGGGTATGTTAGCTTGCTCAGTCTTTCTTTCATTGCATTTGGCCTGTGACAGTAGTGTATGTATCGATTTCTGCGGTCGCAAATCCTTTCTTGTTACCTGCTTTCCACGGATGTTTCAAGCTCTCGATAAAATTATTTCCATCAATTATAGGATTTTATACAAGCCTTAATTTATCTAGCTTGGATAAGATACTTTAGGCATAAATGAATACACTATTCACAGTGTATATGTATGCACGTGTTCTGGTTTATATGCAAATATGAGAAAAAAAATGTAGTAATTTATTATTTTGCATCTTTTTTAATTGCTCCACTGAATATTACTTGTACATAATATCTGTTCATAATTTCATAAGTAATAATCAATGCATATGTTGTTAAAACGAAGTAATTACCCAGTATATTGGATTTCTTAATGGTTTAGTTAGGGAGACATCAAGGATCACCGGTGACCATAAAATAGGAGGCGGAGCTTAACTAGTGCCATTTTGCCGGGAAATATTTTTAAATCATAGATCAACACATTTTATAGAAAAGAACCTCCAATTTTTGTGAATACGCGTAAGGAATCTGGTTAAATGACGTATTTCCAAAGCTGGATCTCGAATTTGCCATATATCTAAAGCTTTGGCAGATTTTGTTGTGTAATGGCTTTTTCCCTTCTTCTGTAAAGTAAGATCAGACAGTTATTGGTAGTATTTTTATGGATTCTCCTTCCTTATTTATTGACCAATTCTTCTGAAAACTGGCTAGGTTGTTTCTCGAATGTGTGTTCACAAAACAGTATCTCGGGTGCTTAGTTTTGGAATTATATGGGGACATGTTAAATTAGGCCATTAAATTGAAGTGCAAGTGGGTGAAAGTTTTGAATGAGATTATAAAAAATTTGAGGTACAGTGTATAAGATCAATCTTTAATCTAACATGAGGCAAAAGAACAACTTTTATGGATAGAATACAAAATAAGTTGATTTATGAAATAATGCATAACATTTACTTTGAAATGTCATTAATTTTTAAACAAGATAACAAAAAGTTAAAGTTAGGATAATTAGAAAGTATAATATTAAATAATCTTTCAATCGGTAAACCCTGGAACTGTCAGACAGATGGTGTCACCAAGGAATATGCTTTGGCACAGAAAAAAAATGTTGATCGTGAACATGATCTTTAATTCTAATAGAAATTAAGTAACTGAATGTTTTCTTCTTGATGCGCGTAACAAAGTCCATAACCCTTCCTTGATTAGATACTGTTAATAAGGTACATTTTGGCGTCGATTCCTTTTGCATTTATTTTTGCCTTTGTTGCTTGCTGCTTCCTGTGCGTAGGCCCCAATGTCTTTGTCATTTAGCTGAATGTCTCTTGCAGCAGAGGTGGAAATACATCTTCCGTATCAAGGACAACAACCTTCTCTCTCTGGACTGCTACGTTCCTTAGCTCTTCTTGGTGTTGTCTAATAAAGAGACTGATAAGTTCTCTCTCGTCACCATTAATCTCCTCCAAGAAGCAGGGGGCTAAGTTTGGGAGATGTTGTTTCAGATGAGCCGTCGCCTTGAGAAGTATATGGAGATTACGAACAGTATTCAATCTCAAAGTCCAATAAACTAGATACAAAATTTTTAGTATTAAATGATGAGACAGAATTTATTTTAGATACACCTTTATCAGCAGAACTCTGATATTATAAATTTCGTTTCTAAATTGTGAAAACCGCAGGATAATAATTTTATAATAGCTTTCGAAAGACATCATTTTAAAACTTTTTTACATGAATAGAATAAATCATTCATACATGCCTCTTGTAGGAAAAAAACCCCTAAATATTCTAGACTTTTAGCTTTTTAAATGATTCTGTTTTAAAATTATTAGGGCCCCGCAAGGATCTGCGGGTGTCCTATAGTAATCACTCTGTCTGTCACTCTTCCGTCCAGAAATTTTGTTTTTTATGGTTGACCAATTAAGTTATGTTAGTTCAGTAGGCAGTAAGACATATTTTGATACTAAGTTTGTTTCTCTGTGTCTTCTGGTTTGGAGCTGGGATGGTGGGGTAGATTTCAAATGCTTTCCTTTATAAAACATTACTGAAAGCAAGCGTTTTTATAACTGTATGAATACAGCTTCGGGGTCAAGGGGTCATAGATGTTCGTATGGATAAACGTTGGACGTAATTTCATTCATGCCGTTGGGTTTGAAAAATAGTGCAATTCACACGTTAAAAGTCACAACCAGGCAAATTTAAAGTCTGAATAAGTCACAAATGTTAATATAAGTAATAAGGTATCATTTTTTGAATTTTATTGGGATGTAAAACAGGTTGGCACATGAACAAATCTTCCATAAATCCCGTCTGATCACGTGACCAACCCGTTTTACAACTCAATTTTGCTCAAAAATACCTTATTTCTTTAAATGAATTGGCAAAGAGAGATAACTGCTGAAAATTAGGAATCCTCCTGAAGAAAATCCAAAGCATTATCTTCATCTGTCACATTTAGATGAATTACCACCTCTGTCTGCAAATTAAATTTGTTTTGAAGTTAAATCAATTTGGAATGCTATGAATACTCTGAAATGTGGATTTAAGTATAAAATGTTCATACTTCATTTTCGTTAAAATATCTTACACAATGAGTTCTGATTACAGTTTTAAGAAAATATATATTTTTTATTTTTATACATAATACTATATATTTATGGTACTGTGTGGTAATTGAGAGTGATTAAGTTTTCTGTTTCATGCTGCATTGTATGCATTTGGTGATTGTCTTACCAATTTCAGTCTCGGGTATGGTTTTGAAACAGCAGCTTCACGTTTTTGTTACCAAGATCGATGCAGCAAGGATGAGGCTAACAAATCAGAGAATTTCTTCAATGATATGCTCTTGTCTCCTACAACATTTTTAGCTCTTCTGAGCCAAAGGCTCAAAGAGCTAATGCTATGGCCATAAGTGCGGTGTGCATTAGCTTTTAACAAGTGGAGATTATCAGGAAAACAAAGCCAAAAATACTGGTTGCTAAAAACTAGAACGATAAGGCAGATTTTCATCATACGTACATACAAGTATAAGGATATATCGAAGATTAACGGAGGATTACTACCAGAAGTTTCCTTTGTAACTTTGTTATTATCATAAGTCTCAAACAAAATCTTGTCCCCAGAATCGCCCATGACAGATCCAGAATATGAGGAATGATGAAAACGTGTTGACTGCACGAAACAGAGCCTTCGTATGGCTTTCGCTATACAAAATTTCTTTCATGGTCACTAATAACCCGTGCTATGAATATTTATGTCACCTGACTAGGTGACCATCCTAACAACCAATAGATGACGAGAATTAACGACCACAAACACGCGTTTGCGTAACATTAATAAATACATGTTCTGTGGTCTTTTGCAATTCCCCATACTTGTGACGATACTGGTAGTAGGCTGTCTCCAAGACGTATATGTCAAGATAAACGGATCGGAATCCAGGGTGTTCTGTGATGCAAGGCAATTCTTTCTGATAAGATGTCCTCTTTTCCTCAATCCTAGCAATTTCAACGCAGTATATACTTTCTCTGAGTGTAGGTTTTCGAGTACAAAATCCACAAGTGCACCTACAATATTCAAACATACTTGGTACATGGAAGTTACATTAGAAATAACGATTATTATTGTTAATTTAAAAAAAAAAACATTTAAAAAGGAGTCCCATTGTGCTAGATGTTGATAATGTGCCTTGCTTTATTGGCTTGTTTTGTGATCATGTATAAAATGGTAACAATTTTTGATATCACTTGAAGACGTTCATACAAATCCTCCTCAAATAGAAAAGTCAACAAACTTCAGACAAGTAGTATATCTTAGGGATGCATGTTAACACTAAAGTTATTTCCTTCTGATGGAAACAATTTTCAAGATTGTATCATTTTATTCCTAAATCTGCTAGGCCTACAAGTATTATTTAGAGTACGCGACGGGTTCTTTTTCTTAGATACAAAGTTTGGGGTTGGACGAGTGCGTAGCACGAGTCTCCACCCCAAATTTGTGTCTACGATACAGAACCTGTCGAGTTGTGGCGGGGGTTGCTGGGGTTGTCCTTGTTGTGAATGGGGTTGTCCTTGTGATTGGGTTAGGAATTGTGGAGTCGTGGCTGAGGTAGAGGCGTATGATGAGGGTGACGTTGTATTGGATAATAAATGCATTTCAGTTTGCTCTTGAATATTCAGCATAGGGCAGCAGCGTTTCAATATCTTGAACATCTTCCTTAAGACAAAGATTAAGACAGCACTTGTCACTGCAATAGCCCAAATTAAGAGTCCTATTTAAAAAAAAATAGCAAAATGTATTATCGATCCATGCTGTATTATAAAATAATATTTAACATCAAATAGAGAGTTACATCCTCATCGTCATCAAATTTGTTTTTTTTTTATTTGTAAATACGTTTAAGGTTATACTGTTGTACATGTTTGGGTTTTGAAATGTATTTATTTCTTTTGCAAGCATTAAAATGTTTCCTATTAAAAAATAATAACAATATTAATGTTAAACAACTAACAGTTAAAATTATATAAGCAATCAGATTAATAACAGTTGCTACATCGCTAAATCTGACAGCAATAGGATTAGAGGAGAGTGTAGTTTTTTCCTCTTTAGCCCTTGGTTTTTTATAGATCGTGCAGATTTTCCCATCTCGGTTATCTTGCGTTCAACGGACATGTCAGTGTTTGCTCCTGTCACAGATGTTATGGTAGTTACTGGGTTGGACGATATCGCAGGTTTTCCCATCTCGGTTGTTTTGTGTTCGATGGACATGTCAATGTTTGCTTCAGTCACATGGTAGTTACTGGTTTGGTCGACATCGCAGGTTTTTCCATCTCGGTTGTCTTGTGTTAAAAAATATGAATCCGGATAAATTTTGATAATAATACAAACTCACCGGCCCCTAAAATATGGTTCGACCTAGAAAATATTTTACATATTTTCTAATGAGGAATTAACGTCTTTTAAACATGTCAAACAATTTAGTCTTTGTCATCTGACTCCAACACCAGACACAGTTTCGTTATTGGACGCGTTAGAATATTGGACACAGTTTTCACTTTCACAACATGCACATAATCATGTTCGCCTCTTCAACCTCAAGTATTCGTCGGAGATTCCAGTAATTCCTTGGGCCATTCTCAACGATAAGAACCAGCTCACCTGTTTTAACATTGCGTCCCTCCTTTTACCACTTCTGTCTGCCCTGAAGAAGGGGTAGATACTCCTTTATCCATCTTTTTCCAAAGATGTCTGCGAGATATTGGAATTTGGCGCCATCTACGCCGATAGTAGTTATCCGTCTTTGAAAAAAATTCAGGTGGGCAACTTTCTCCAGATCTAAGAAGTAACAGATGGTTTGGTGTCAAATATCCGGGGGGGGGGCAGGGGGGGCC
>PRKT01000726.1:70334-88677 GCA_003671525.1 Saccostrea glomerata
TTTGCTTATCAACTTTTTTAGGTGGGTAAAACAATTTTTCTCAGGTTGGCCCCCCACTTTCAAAAACGATGCTACGTGCCTGCTTCAACAAGTGAGAATGAATTTGGTCAACTTTTCATGCCTTGAAATCTCTTAATTCCCTCTCTACACCCACTAAATTTGTGCCATTTTCTGATCGAATAAATAAAGGTTGTCCTATCCTTGCGATAAATCTACGGATAGCATGAATACATGAATCAGTATCCAAAGAGAATGACACTTCAAGATAGTGGGGTCTCAACTAATTTTTATCTGTCTAATTTATTTTTTTTTTAAATTTAAGTTTGATGTTATGGGCAATTTGGAAAGACATTTTGACTTCTATTACCAAAGTACGAGGGCTGTTCGGAAATTATTGAGACAATAACATTTACTCCATAAAGGACGGAGGTAATTTCATGAAAATTCAGCAACATTTTATAAAGAATGAATGAAACGCGAATGCAAATTTTCTATTTCCTGTGATAATAAGAAAAGTTTTGGTGAAATAATAAACATGCATATGTATATCGACCTGCAGCAGCATCACTACGTCATTTTAACGTCACAACAGCTAGGGATGGTTTCGTATGTAAAACGATCGGGAAGCGTTTAACCTCTTTCCTTTATTGTTATTACATAAAACAGTACAAAAATCAAACAGCCTCTTGTCTTAAACTATTCCTTAAAAATGTATGCTGTTGCTACCCAAGCGTAATATTTTCATTTGTGGAAAAAGATAACTTAAAATCATGCATAGCCGATTTATGAAACACGGGTCAACGATATTCATACCGTAACGATATTAATGCCGTGCGTAATAACTCATGGTTGTCCAGAGCTTTTAATTTTACTCCGGTTGCATTAATTGTAAAAAAAAAAATTATAACAATGAAATAACAAACTCTATCACATTATTTTTTTTCTCATACTTATTATTTTAGCAGGTCGTTGATTTTGGAAAAGAGTTTTATATTGCGCTACACAAAATTTAAAGTATTTCGCTGCTCCGCCCTTGACGTCAAAATCCATTTTTTCGTTCTGGTCAGATTTCTTTACCGCAATTAATATCTTTATTATCTCCGTATTCCGGATCAAAATTCTGTCAAACTTGCACGACATGAATTTAAATTAAAGCTGAAAAATTATACATATAAAACGAATTATTTTCGCTCTTATTATTGGTCCACGAAGAGTTGGAACGTGGGTGATCTCGAGACTGCTCCGGGTACCCCTACTGATGACGCATTTATAGATCATTGTACAGAAAATATTTAATATTTGTAAAATATTTTTTGCTTTTGTTAATTATTAATGTATGTCAAACGTATATGCAAATTTTTACCGAATGACGTTCATTAAAAAGCAAAATATACACAATGTCTCAATAATTTCCGAACAGCCCTCGTAAATATAATTTAATAGATTTATAAAAGAAGTTGTTTATGATTACTAAATTAGTCCGAAACAAGTGATATGGTTTTAATCACTTATTTCCAAATTCATATGATTTAAGTAACAACGGGAACAATGACATGATGTCCATTCAATTTCTTGCAAATTTTAGCACATTCTGATTTGTGTTATATCTTTATCATATATGCAATCGAATTTGTTCTAAATGTAAATAACTAATGCAATTTGACGTTAAAGGAATAGAAAATGTATTTTAAACCTAGGAAAGTGAATAAATATGCAATGCAGTGTTGGCTATTATTCTTAAGTCAATGCCAGAATTTCACCGCAATTTCTTACGGCAATGTGTTTATTGTTGGCCAATGCAGGTTGCACAACTATCAAAATGGCCAAGCAGGTTGCACAACTATAAAAAGGGCCAATGAAGGCAATGTGAATCGCTCTTTCGTTATCCTTTTCCCTCTCTCTTTCTATCTATGGTAACTCGGACATTTTAAGGCTCTCAAGGGCCAATGCAGGCATTGGCTGACTCTCTCACGCTCTCCCGGGATATTGCCGACTCGGCGTCAATCAATCCTCCTGGGAGGTCTGTATCCAGTTCAAGAAAGGATGGACTTCCTGGAGAAACACTACAGAGGGTAGTGTGGGAGCGACAGGGCAGATGCACAGAATTCTTCATTTCCATGAAACATCCCCTCCTAATGGATGGTTCTTCACTAGAGGTCTGAATCCAGTTCAATGTGGGCGAGATATCCTGGCAACATACCACTGGAGACTGGAGACAGTGGTGAAAGCGACTCTGTAAGCCTGTGCTCCATACCTTCACCTTCCAGCATGCACTCATCTGGCTCCTGAAGTCTTCCATCATCAGATGTGGTAGGCTGGACAGAGCTCTGTCGCCATGACAGGGCTTGCTCAATGTCTGGGAAGAAGACCACTGGGCTGGGCGGGGGGCAGACGGCCAGGATCACAGGGTGCATCTCATCTGGGGGTAGAGGGTCAGGATCACAGGGTGCGTCACACCTCTCATCTTCTAAAATAGAAACTGGAATCATAATTATCTTTATGAAGGAAGGATATGGAAATAACGAACAGTATTCAATCTCAACGTCCATTAAACAAATATACAAAATAAGAGCTGAGCAAACACGGAACTCCGAAACATCAGAGGTGGGATAAAAGTGCCATGGAGGAGTGAGCATCCCCTGCCGACCGGTCACACCCGCTGTGTGCTCGTTGTCATAATCAGGAAATAACGGAAAAAATCCGTGGTCAATTCAGTGTATAAATAATGGACTAACAAATGGTATGACAAACGTCAGTCAGCATCTCATTCAATGATGAATTGTATTTGCTGACAAGGTCATTGTATCGATCATAGACTAAAACAATCGTTAAATATTGGCTATTTCATCTTAATGTGTTTTTGATCAAGAGTCATGGAGTAATCCACATGAACGTTAACTAGAAATAGGTCATATGAATGTCCCCGCAAGGGTATATTAGTAAAGAAACATGAAAATTTGTATTAGTGTTTGAAATTTGATCAGAATATCTTGAATAGTGGTGCAGATGAATTGCTTACATCAGTATGTATCAGCATCTGAAGTTGACACTAATTTCATTAAAATGAGGACAAGGTCAAAGGAAATGCCAAGGTCAAACAAGAGGCCCATGGGCCACATCGCTCACCTGAGTAACTTGGGTGATGCAGTTCTTTAGCAGATTTCCCCTCTTGCTATACCTATCATACCCCCTCCCCTCACATGATTTTAATACTTTAGAATCTACACTACCCAAAGATGCTTCCTCATAAGGTTCAGCTTTCCTGGCCCAGTGGTTCTTGTCAATGAGAAGAAGATTTTTAAAGATTTGTTCTATACATTTCTATGTAAAACTTGTATTCCCTATTGAGGCCCCGCCCTAACCCCGGGTGTCATGATTTTAATAATTTAATATCTACACTGCCCAAGGATGCTTCGACATAAGTTTAGCTTTCCTGGCCCAGTGGTTTTTGAGAAGATTTTTAAAGATTTGTTCTATATATTTCTATGTAAAACTTGCATTCCCTATTGTGGCCCTGCCCTAATCCTGGGTGTTATTATTTTAACAATTTAATATCTACACTACCCAAGAATGCTTCCACATACGTTTCAGCTTTCTCGGCCTAGTGGTTCTTGAGAAGAATTTTTAATGATCCCACCCTATTTTAGTTTTTCTTGATTATCTCCCCTTGGAAGGAGACCAGGCCCTTCATCTTCACAATTTAAACTCCCCCACACCCAAGGAGGCTTTGTACCAAGTTTGGTTAAATATGATCTATTGGTTCTTGAGAAGTCGAAAATGTGAAAAGTTTAGAGACGGACGGACGACGGACAAAATGTGATCAGAAATGCTCACTTAGGCGAGTTAAAAAAGAGACAGTTTAGTCAGAATTTTGAATACAGACACATAGTATCGGGGAGGAATTACCCTCTTCCCCCCAACTTTCTGTTGCAGGGTTGTCTAAACTCCAGGAGATGGGGAATTCCCCCACCTATATTGCCTTAATTACATGACTATTTTTCCATTTCAAACACAATGTAGCTATAAGCAAGACCTCCAGACCCACTTCTACTTTTTCATTTCCTCCTTCTACTTCAATTTTTTGAGACAACCTTTTGTTGTATCAAAGATTTCTTTAATTTACAATAAAGAAGTGAATTATCAAGGAATTAGTCTACTTTTTTTTTAGATCAATTGAAAAATTGAGGAAGTAAAAATTATAGAAAATGAACAATAAAATTTAAGTTATAGGTGTACTGTGCTTCCCTTGAAAAATACAAGATCTTATTGAAAGCTATGAATCATATATAGATGTATTTGAAAGAAAAATAAAACAGTCAATAGTAAATAACCATTTATTTAATGAGAAAGAAAACACAAAAATATGCACATTGCATAAAAACAATTTTTCTAGTCTAAATAAAGATAAGAAAAAAACCAACAACAACAAAAAATTCGAATATTAAAAGGTATATTTTACATATACAGTAGAAATGTAAAGAAAAATGAAATAGGAAACGTTAGCTGACAAATAAAAAACAAAAGAACGAAAATGTTACCTGACAAATAAAAAATAAAAAAACAACAGATGTAATGTGTAATAAGGAACAAAAAATATGAACACTTAATTATGAGTTATGAAACATAAAAATAATTGCCTGTAATTACAGATAACGAAAAAAAAAGAAATATAAAAACAATTTCACATGAATAATACCAAAATGTACAGTTCTAGTAGTATAATGAAAACAAATGAAGCAATTTGAGTTACAGATTCTATATCAATAGTTTGATGTCCAACAGTTTTGCTATCCTGCGTAAATGATAAATTGAGTGAATTTGACAGCAAATATGAAGTTGTTGGATAGATAGGGAACAACAAAGTTATGTCATAATTTGACATGAATAATACTAAAATGCAGTTTAAGCAATAGTATGCAAAACAAAGTTCTGTTGTCCTGTTCGAATATCATCTGGAACAAATTTTAGAGCATGTATGAAGATGTTGGACAAATATGGACAGCAAAGTAATGTTAAAAAGGAACATGAATCATATGAAAATGCAGAAGTTCTAGCTAAACTGTGCAAAACAAAATTAGCATTTTGATTCATGTGTTTGGAACCGAAAGTTTGATGTCTAACACAGTTTTGTTGTCTTGTGAGAAAGAGATTTTGAACGAATTTGACAGCAAATATTCTTCAAGTACCTCATTGTCATCTGAATCTAGATTGTTTGTCGTTGCTAATGTTAACAAGACTGAAGAAAAAATAGTGAGTTTGTATTTTTCAAATCCAGACGAGAAACACAAGGTTCCGCTGATGGACCTGTGCAATGACTCTTTGGTCATTTTTAGTTTGCAAGACTGGCATCTGACAAACTTTTCATTAGTGAAATCAACCTTTGATTTACAATTGTCGCACAGGTAACATAGTGCAAGTCCTGCTTGGGTGATTTTGCCTTCCCTTGTGATTTCATCAGAGTGTATCGCTGGCGCACAGTTGATGATGTCAGGAATCTGTGAAATGGTCGTCTGTTTTGTAGAGGTCATTGATTTTGCATTTTGGAAGAGTCTTGTGGATAAGTGAAGGATCTTGTAGCTTTTGTCAACTTCTAGTGTGGATACCAAATCTTCCCAAATGGTGAGCTTCATAGCAGCGGTAGAATCAGCAACTGTAATTTCTTGGCGTTTTATGGGCGATTCCCTCACTACTTGTACCGTTTCTTGAGACACTGATAAGACTCTGACCTCTACAGCAACCTAAGGAGACAAACACAGATGACATAAAATTCTAAAAAAAAAAATCTTTTTACATTTCTGAGAATGACACAAGTCTTGTATTTCAACTTGGTATAAAAAGTTTGTCTACCAAATATTTTGACTTGTAAACAGTGTGTGTTTTTCGAGGGTTGTCAATTTCATACTTAAAAATTTGGTACCACTCTTTCCTCTAAATTTTAGATATAAAAAAATACTATGCTCTGCATTGTCTGATTTTGGATAAGAGGGCAAAAGTGGGCTTTTTAATTTAATATTCTTAATAGCAACTAAACATTTTTTTTAATTTTTTTTTTTTAAAGAAAGTCTTGATAATACAAAAGCAAAATTAAGAACTATTTTTTTACAGACCAATGCTAACCGGGGGTGCACAAGAGGCCTTATAACTTCGAAATCATAATAGAATCTAGTTTTTTCCAATGAATACCTTATTGAATTCCGGGGTGGCTTGAACTTCTGCAAGGGTTTTGACTTTTTCACCCGTGTTGTCATCTTCGTCTGGAGATTTTTTGTAGTTAAAGTCCAGAGTTCTACACACTTCTATCTTGGTTTTGTAGTTTAACAAAACTTCAGATTTTGAGGAATCAATCCTGCTGGGTACTAGTTGTACATCCGACAATTTAAGGGGAGTTTGTGCTCGACTAGCATCCGTAAGTACTGAGTGTTTTGAAACATCGAAACAGGCGATTCTGTTGAACTCATTCCTTTTGGTTTGAACAACAGCATTGAAGTACCGAGAATTCGTCCTACTCGTGCGAATAGGAGAAATGTTTGGGACGAAACCCGATACAGTTGTTTTATCCTCTTCTAGCTTCAACTTTTTCGATGCTGACATCTTGATTTCGTTCGCTGAATTGTGGCGGGAAAAAAGGGACGCTATCTTCTCGCCAATTGATGCGTCGATTTACCCAAAAGGACCCCAAAGAACCCAAAAGAATTCAAAAGGACCCAAAAGGCCTTGAAATAAAGAGAATAAATGGATGTATAATAAATAATTTCATATTTTATTAAAACTAAAATTATTTTTTTGAGGGGGAAAGTGTGTTTGGGGTTGGGGTGGGAGGTCCCCCACCGACCTCCACCCCACCCATCCCCGATAATATTTACCTAGAAAATATCATAAAATAAAACTTATTTGTTCATTTATCAAATATCATTTAGTAAATTTATGTTTAAACAGAAGGAGACAATAATACTTTATTAATTTCAGCTAAAAGAAATTAAAGCATATCTGACCAGATTTCGTGTTTGGTGTGTTATAAAAGTCGTATGTTTAGTTATTTCTTTATGAAAAGTTGCAATTCTTGCCAACTTTTAGGTAAACATATAATATAATATTCATAATCAAATTCAAATTTTTAATTTTCAATGTATCATAATATATCAATTAATTTGAGTTCTTTTGATTTCCTTTTGGATTCTTTTGGGTAAATCGACGCAATCGCCAATTCCAAATATGTTAAGTCGGACTTTAAAATGTCGGATTATATCATGTTATTTTACACCTATATTAATCAATCTAACCATTGCGTTAAAGAAATAGAAATGAATAGTTCGATTTTGTAACAATGTGCATTTGTGTAGTCGTTAAATGCCTTGATCAAATTTTACGAGATTGAGTAAAGGAAAATATAGATCTAGACCAATAGACTCTAAACACACTTCATTTTACTAAAAGAGGGTGCTATAGGCGTTGTAATTTTCCATGAAGTCTACCGACAGATATATATTTAACAGCTGTTTAAGGTCTTCCACCCGTAATGACATCGGCAATTTTCGTGCAATTTCGTGTTACTTCGGATTTCGGGAACCGCCCCCCCTTTCCCCCTTCAAATGCCCGTATAATAATGGTAAGAAAAAAAAATGGCGTCCTCTATGCAAGACCGGGATGGCCGAGGTAGATTTATAAAATCACGGTCACTTTTAACAAAAAAGAAAACGTCAAGAGTGATAATTGACCATAATTATTCTATTGGACGTGTATATAATACGGGAGGTGAGTCTCCACCAAAGATCCCTGGAAACGCGAGCAAGGACAGCTGGAAGAAAGGTCGGCGGATCATTGAATTAGACTGTCTTCTGTCTGCATTGTTATACTGTAAAAAAATGTTTACTTGGTCCTGTCCCGTTGAAATATGACACGATAGTAGGAGAACTAAAGAAAGGTCTAAGCGGATACCTGTATGTAATGTGTTAAAATGTTGATTGTCGACACGTAAACAACGTACTGTACCATACGGGAAAACATACAGGGTGACAAAAAATGGAATGCCTCGTTTTTCTGTGAATACAAAGCTAGGTACAGGAAATGGATCTCATTTAATTTTTACACGTTTGTAATAATATGATAAAAAAAAACACACATGTATGTTGCCCAGTTATGCATACTAATTTTGTATATGTGGTTTCTAAAACATGTACATGACTTTCACAGCTATGATAGACAGCATAGGGGGCTTGGATAAACTCAACAATATCTTGTCAACATTAAATATACCAACAATAAGTTCCAAAAATCTGAAAAGTATGGAAAGGCGTGCTGGTGAAGTGAAAGAAGAGGTGGCCAGAAAATCGACAAATAATGCAGCAGTGGAAGCATTCAAGATGGAAATGCAGTAAGAATATTTAATGTAGTATAATGTATCACAAAAATAAATATATTTCTGACACAATTTTATGGATATCTTATTTTGTCCTCTGTGTATAATTTGATTTTTTTTACAGAGAAATTGCGAAAGACGAGTCGGAAGAAGTGTTAGCAGCCATGGGTCCAGTAGTTGAAGATCTTGGTGTTTGTCCACTCCCAGATGCTTCTCCGTCAATCAGGTTCATAGAAATACGTAAAGCCACATGACAAATATCAAATATTTATAATCAGTGATTCGGCATGTTATTGTAAAAAAAAAATCTCCGTCATAATAAGAATCAGGTACAAAAATTTTATAAGTACTGAAAGCTTTACATTCAATTTATTGTAACTTAACCATGTTAACATTTTAATTGCAGACAAGTATTTTCTACTGCCTTCAATGAAGTGACTGGTGATGATGCTGCAGACCAAAACAAAGGTGATATAGTTGATGTTGGTGATGATGAATGGGAAGATTTGCCAAATGAAGGGTGATTATTATTCTTTAATTCTTAACTTATGTGTTATGTTAAAAAGTGCCAAAGAATGTACTGTTTTAAAGTTTTGTAATTTGTTTGAAATTATTTTGTAGCATTTTTTCCACCAATGAAACCCCATTATAAACTGAAGAAGAAATCAGCCAGGAATCAATAGATCATCAAAAGGCACAATAAGAGCATTATATTTTCCATGTAAATCAAGATCAGGCATGACTGTTGTTGTGGATACAGCATGGCAGAAACACAGCTTTGACAGTCTTTCTTGTAAGTATAGCAACTAACATAAACTGAAACAGAAATTAAAATTAATACTGCTGAAATATATGTGGTAACATATTTTCTCTAATTATTTTATTAGCTCATACATTCTTCATGAGTAAATCTAAATACGGTAAGAAAGTTGTTAAGTCTGTTGTAAATCATAGAACCTGTGGGGTATGTAAATGGTGGCAGAGAAATAAAACATAGGTGTGTACGCAATCATGTAGATAGTACGAAACTCATGGAGAGCACAGGCGGATTGATTGGTGTGAAAGAACTTGCAGCCCAGGGAACACCTGTAGAATGTATAGAAGGGGATGGTGACAATATGCTGATATCTCAACATCTCTATGAAGAAGAAGTTTGATTAGATGCATGTCCTGAAAAATATTGGGGAGAGTTTATATGCACTGCATGCAGAAAAAGCAGTAAAACTCAGCAAGACTGTTATTTTACATATCTACAAGTGTCTCAAATATATCTTTCCCAAAAATGCTGGAGATAAGGACAAGTTACAAGAAAATTTGAGAGCCCTTATTCCCCATCAGTTTGGAGACCACTAACTATGTGAAGATAGATTTTGTGGCTTCAAATGTACTCCAAGTGAAACCTATGTTCACAGAAGCCTTCCATACAAGGCTGCCTTGAAAGATGACATACTTCATTCAAGACTCGAGATTTAGTCCAGCCTATAATTGCTAATGCAGAGCAATATGCAGACCTTGGCTCAAGCCAGCAATGTGAACACGCTAATAGAGAAGTGACTCTTAGGGCACAGAAATCTCTTCATTATGGTTATTCGGAATCGCTAGATTTCAGAGTGCATGCAACAGCAGCATTTATAAATGAAGGACGACATTACATCTCACAGGTTCATTCAGTTGTTCACAGAGTTTTCTTGTGTTGGGTTTGTTTAGAGTTGATTATTTTTTTTAATAGCATTTTATACTTTTACAAATTTATGTGATTTACTTATTAAACATCTCTTTTAATTCTTTCATTATTAAAAGAATAAATAAAAACAGCTAAATGCAGTATTTTAGCCCTAACAAGTTTATTTGTATTTTTCAATATCTAAATTACATTCAATAGAAGAATACGACTGCTGGGCTATTTCCTGGAACACACACTGAACAGTATGCCACAAAGATGACAAAGAAGAGGAAGGCCATGCAAGAGAAGTCACAACTACCATCAACGAAATGCAAGAGAATGATCCTTAAGCATGAGCGCGCTATTGTTCAGAGTTCATCTGAAGTTCTGGAGGGAATTTTGTACCAATCAGGTAAGTTCTCTGCTATTGAATCTACAGTACTTACTAACAGTATAATTTTTTTTAATTTTTCTCTGTATTTAAGTATTTCATAGTCTTCACGAAAACTCACTGGTCCGAAAATCAAAATTCAAGAAGTCTGATGGGCTTGTTGATTACAAAAATCATACACAGTCAATATATATCTTAACTGACTTACTTGCATACATTTCATTGATATATAATATAAAAAGAACAAGCACGCGTTGTTGAATGGTATTATAGACGACTTTCACATTTACAAAAGTTATTCCCCTTTGCGGGGTCAATATGGGGTCAACTGGCATAAGACACTGTTTTCCCTATATAACCTTACCAACTTTATGGGTCAGTATCTCTGAATTAGAATCTGTATGAATATTTTCATTGCATTTTTCATATTGCCCCATATTCTGGCAATACAGGTGCAGATCGAATTTTCAGATTACGTTTGAAGATTAAAAATATTAACAGGTAAGTTACAAAGGACAAAGTGGGAAAAATGAGCGTTACCCCGACAACGGGAGATAACTCTTAGGAATGTGAAATTTGTCTATTGTAACTTGGATGTGTTACGTAACAACCGGAACTAACTAGTTACTATTAACTAGTACGTAAAATGTGCGGATTTCCAACGAACAGCTTACCAAAACGCGACAAATGACGAAAAATAGCGGCATTGAAAAGTCGAAGTACGTAAACATGTATAAATTTACAGTTATGAAAATGTATTTATTTTATTTTATAATTTAGGGGTTAGTAAATATTTGGTGGGCCAGTAAATTTTTAAAGTTCACTGGTCCGACTGGCCAGTTAGTTTGAAAAGTTTTCGTGAAGACTGATTTCAAGACACATATATTTCCTATACTTTTAATTCGAATATTGTAATTTGTAAATAGGTATTGGACATGATGCTGATACTGATATTGAAAGTTTACCAGAGGCCATACCGAGGGGCATTTTTAAGTCCATTAGTTTGAGGGAAGGAGACATTGCATCCTTTGTAACATTTGACTTGGAAACTACTGACCTCAGTAAGATATATATATTTATATGTATATTATTAATAAATGTATATCTTTTTTTAATTACTACTTGTAGAAAAAAATATATAACAATTATATGGATTTGTATATAATTTTTTAGTTCATGGATGAATATTCTCTCATATGACATAAATTGCAGCCTATGAACTTCATTCTGGAGCAACTTTTTCTGTTTATGTGACACCAAGATTGCCAATATCAAGTTCTGTTTCGAGGGAGGAAAAAGCAAAAAATCTACCATCTCTGAATCCTCATATCAGCCATGGAGTGATGAAAATGTGCACTGCAGAAAATGTTGCTGATTTTTGCTTACAGCTCACCCATCTAAAAAAGATCTTTGAGTGGGATGGAGAAGATGGACTTAGAAACTCGGTCATTGCACCAAACTCAGAGGGACAACCACGAGTAACAAATGTAAAGAGAACTCTTGAGAGTGTTTTACCAAAATTGGTAGATTATTTTGTAAAGAATTAATCTTCAATTATGTGCTGTGAAGAGATGTATATGCATTATCTGTCAATATATTTGATGCATGTACTTCTTTTACATCACTGTACTCTTGTACATAGATTGTATATTTGTATAAATTGTAGACATTTTCGTTACTGGCTAATAAGTAGATACAGTGAAAGAAGATTTGACAATTTTTATTCATGCAGTTAGTCATATTTAGTGCTTTGTATACATTGTATACTGTATAGATAGATAAATGTTTTTTATAAGGTGTATATATATATTTATAATATGTGCCTAAATCTGTGTTGATAAGACAAAGGAATGCTTACAAATTACTGGAAAGTATGTTATGTTCTAAATGTATATAGTTGTTGTGGTAATCATAGTAACATGCATATTTTAATGAATTTAAGCTATAAGAATTGTCCCCCCCCCCATGCTTACACTTAAACACTTATGATTGAATGATATGATTATTTCCAGAAGTTGTTTTTGTCCAACAGAACATTGAAAAACTTGAAAACAAAAAAGTTATGAAAACACAAATTTTGAAAATTTTGTCGATTTTAAAAAAATTCATTGTCAGTGAAAATGTCAACAGTAAAAATTATTAAATCATTGCTTTTTTAAATGTATTCTTTCTAGATTTTTCTGTAATAGAATTATCAAGGTCCCGTCATAATTATAATCAATATTCAAGTTTTATTTGGTTGGTGCGAGTCAATCTCAAAATAATGTAAAATACGTTGTAATGTTTTAACCTGGGTAATTTATAATAAATGCAGTAAAAGAAAAATTTTGTTATTATTTTAATAAAAGACAACTTTAATGTTTTTCTCGATTATTTATTTTTGCTGCTCATTGAAGACAAAAAAATATATGAGTTGATTTTGATCATAGCATGAAAGTTTTTGATGGATTGGGGGTGGGTATGTTAAAATCCAAACAACTCTAGAAATAAACCGTAAAAAATTAAAACTCGATCAATAAATGGCTAGAATGATACTCTTTAAGAAAATATTAAGCTTGGTTGATTTCTCAGAATCGTTCATGCTTGGCATTGAGTACTTATAGGGACAACTCAAAGTTTTAACTGACAGAAATGGAATTTTACTTTTTATTATTTTTTGGAAGGCTTTTCTGAAGGAAGACGTTTTTAAATAATATGTTTTATATGTGTGACCGTTGCGGTGAGGGCAGGAGGAACTACTCATCTTTCATCGTTGTTATATGCAACCCGTGGACTTGCCCTAACCTAAAACTTTGGCTTTTTTTTTTGAAAACTTTTACGGTTACCCCTGCAAAGAACCCGAAGTTATAAATATTTATTCCATTTGTCCTATCCTAGGCTAAAACTAATAAAAACTCTGACTTAGCAATAATTTGGAAAATGAAAACTTGTATTAAATTTCATTTCATTCCTTTTGCGAAAGCGAGGGGACATTAAATCTCATTTGTCTGTCCGTCTGTCTGTCTGTCCGTCAGTGTGTCCGTCCGTCACAAAAACTTTAACCTTGCCCATAACTTTTGATTTAGTGGAGCTATGACTTTCATATGTATATTCCTTAAGACAAGACGTTTCTTTGGGTACCACCAAATTCGGCCTTTTGACCTTGACCTTGGAGTTTTACCCAATTTTACACAAAAATTCCAAACTTTTACTTTGGCCATAACTTTTGAACAGTAGATACTAGGACTTTCATATTTCACACATGTATTCTTTGTAGGAAGACCTTTTATTGGATACCAACAACTTTGACCTTTTGACCTTGACCTGGGAGATTTCCAAACTTGTAAGAAAACTTTAACCTTGGCCATAAGTTTTGAATGGTAAGAGCAAGGGCTTTCATACTTCACATATATAATTCTTGTGAGAAGACCTTTCATTGAATGCCAAGAACTTTGCCCCTTGAACCTTGGAATTTGACCTACTTTTCAAAAAGTTTTACCTTGGCCACAACTTTTGAACAGTAGATACCAGAACTTTCAAATTTCACATACATGTATGTATTCTTTGTGGCAAGACCTTTCATTTGACCTTCTGACCTTGGAGATTTATAGTACTTATGAGACAACTTGAAGCTTGACCATAACTTTTGAATGGTAAGGGCTAGGGCATTAATTCACGTATGTAATCCTTTTGAGAAGACTTTTCATGGATACAAGAATATTACCGCTTTGACCTTGACCTTGGAGTTCAGTGATAATTTCTAAATAGATGACTTATGATAGGGCTTTCATATTATACGCAAAATGTCATAAAAAATGACATCTCACCCAAAAAGACACCGAAAGCAGGGGACCACAATTCTTTGAATTTGCTTGTTGCATTTAAATGCAGACACTTTTGAATATGCTATTCTTTAGATTAGTTCTCAAGATAGTTCTCAAGACTGTCGCAGGTTTCATGAAATGAATGTTTATAATCAAATCATTTTTATGCTTACATCAATAAAAAAAATGTGGTTTAAAGGCTGTATTTAAAATTTTATTTGATTTCAAGAATTATAACAAATCTTTTGCATTATTAGAAGTAAAATGTTATACATGCATTTACATTAATTAGTACAAATTAAAAATTGAATTTTTATACATTTTGAGTATATAAATTGAAAGTTGACACTTAAGCTTTGTTAAGAAGCTATCTTATGAAGGAATGTCTAACTAGTGACAATTCAAGAGCATATATATATTCAGTATGGATTTTAAACAACATTAAACTCAAGAATGAATGTTTCATGAAAAATAAAACAGCATCAAAACTTTAAACAATGCATTCATGATAGAAATATTCTTAAATATGCAGTTTACATTAAGAGAATATTATTACCACTCAATATAATAATCTTTTCCTACGAAAATCGAAAAAGGGAAAGATTATGTGAGTGAATTAGAAAGGGAAAATAACTTTTTAATATATCACAAATAAAGATTTCTAACCTCAGATTCATGCAATATTGTTGGATACATGAATGAAGAGAACTTTTTTTCTCTATTGGAAAGATGTAATGAAGGGAACTTTTTTTCTCTATTGGAAAGAATGTTAGTCATTCAAATGATTATCATGTTGTAGAATATTTTGATAGTACAGAGCATTTTTCTTCAATACATTTCTTAAATTAAAGAGGTAGGTTTACCTCCCTTTACGGGCTGGCCATTGACCCCCTCTTTCCATACTTACCTGTAAATGACACTTTTTAGGCTATGAAGTTCATATAATGGCAGTCACATTTTACTTCATATATAATCACAAAATTCCACACGATCCATGATAGAATATACAGAACTTTTCAATAAGCTCATTAGAATATAAACTGAATCTGAGGTTTTACAAATAATTATTATATCTGCTGTGTTACTAATACAAGCATTGAATTTCATTTACAAGGGTTATTTTCAAGAAGCAGGTTTTTCAAAAAAAAAAAGTTACTATATAAAAAAGATGAAATTAAAGTATAATGTCTTATATATAGTTTACAATTCAGTTTTATGATACAAATAGTTTTAATAGAGTTGACTAGCATTATGGCATGAATAAACATTCAAATACATTTGAGCATATTAAAGTTAAAAGTCCATAAATGAAGAGATCCTGACTTTTAAAATCACATTATCACAGAAGCCTTACATGACTATGTCTGAGAAATGTCAAAATCAAACGGCTATTATATAGCGTCACAGCAAGCTTATAGCAATGTCCGAATCACAGCTAGCTTATAGCAGTGTCAAAATTACAACCAATGGCACAGTCCAAATCACTACCATGAGTCAAAACTGTGCAAATTTAAACTCCAGTAAGAGTCTCCTTCAATGTTACTATTATAATCGTCATGATCCTTGATTGTAACTTCAGTGTAAAAACTATACAACACAATTCATTATACATAATCTTAATTGTTTAAAGATTGAATATATTAATTATTTAGTATACAAGTATGATATTATTACATCGAATGGAATGGACATTTTGCAACACGAAGTGGATATCAAAATGTTTTATCAAAAATTCATATTTCTAATATCTATATGAAAGTAAGGCAATTGAAACACCTGACTGAAATAAATACAGCAATATGTCAACTTTTATGCCACATAGAGAAACACTAACTTTCAAGTTCTAATTTGGTTACATCTTTTGAAGTCACTAAAAGACAACAAAATATCAGAATAATACCTCCCTATTAAAAATATCCAGATATTCAGCAATACAATTATTAATTACCATTGGAAATATGCAGAAATAAGCTAAGAATTGAAACAGCAAGTCTAATTTAAGCATGCAAACATATTTTTAACATATAAACATTATCTCCATAAAAAAAACCAAGAAACAGAAGTCTCTGACAATACTGAAGCTCTACATATAATAAAGAAAGGCGTAGACTATTAATGTAAAAAGTCATTTCATACCAAATTAAGGTAAAGGCGGAGTGAGCTTTTTGGAAAATAAAAAAATGTCTGCCTTTGGTGGCCATGACATGCAATTTGTCAAACTGAGAATTATGCATCTTAGCATAGTCTACTTGTTACCAAGTGTTGTGATGAGTATTGTTCTGCAAAAAAAAAAAAAATCAGATGCACAGACAGCAATATAGACAGATGAGCAAGCCAATTAATGCATATGTTCTTCTGGTTTCTTAACAGTACATGTGTAGTTCTAAAAATATACAATAAGTACTGATGCAAATTAAAGAACAGCCAGATTATTATAGGTGAAATGTTCCATAACATATACATATGTAAAACATTTTGTAAAAAATAAAATCTTTAAATTTTCACATGCTTTTAGTATTGCATCCAAATAGGACTAATACAGCAATGGGACAGCTATATACAGTGTAATTTAAAAAGTAGATTTAAAACAGCTTTAAAAACAGGAAAATGTCATCTTGCGTAAGTCAAGTAAAAATGTAATTGGTTGAAGATGATTAGAAACTGTACAATCTTAGTGTACGTTGATTAAAAACATTATCATGATTGCATGTTACAAATAAAGCATAAAAATGCCATGGTCATGATAGTGCTTAAAATGAAATTGGTACAGCATCAAGACACAAGCACATTTTTTATCAAAAGCTACAATTAGTTTGTATTAAATATAAGCGTATGAAATTTCTCAATTTCAAAATTTCTTAACAATATCTCAGAAATAAATGCTGGACAAAAAAGTCTATAGATAGACTCACAGGCAGACATGATGATACCAGTGTACACCCAAACAAGAAGGTGGACATGGTGATTCCAGTGTATACCCCAAATTTTGTGGGGTATGACTGGGACAAATGGGGTGAGGGAGGGGGCACTGTTCAGCATCTCCCTCGGCTGTGTTTTTATTTAGGCGCCCCATCATATTTTTAATGGAAACTAGTCATATCAAATGCACAAAACACTACTTTATGATCAGACCAATATGCTTCAACCACATCTGTTTCACATGGGGAAATATTTGTAAAAATCAAATCAAGCTTCGAACCGGAGTCATGAGTAGTCTTACTTACAATTTGTTTACAGATAAAGCCCCTTTCCATAAATGTTAAAAAGTCTACATGCCCGGCAAACAAATCAAAATTAAAATCTCCCAAAAATACCAGGTCTTTCTGATCATCAATCAAAGGCTTTATATACATTTCCAAAAGATGTTTGAAATTTTCCAAAGAACAAGATGGATATTTGTAGATAACTATGACTTGTACATCTCTATATTGGTTTAATAGTATGTTTGCCTTAATAAACTCTATGGGACCACTGTTCACCTTTGAGATGCAGGTTGTCTTGTGAATGTATTTCACATACAATACTGTTCCATGATGTGGACGTATATCAAATCTATCTGTAGTCTCATTGTTAAATATTGCTGTGTATCCCTGAAGTTGATAATTTTCAACATCTGCATTTGTTAATCTTGTCTCTGAGAATCCAACTACATCTGAAGCAAGAATGTTTGGCTCATTTTGAATTTGTGGGAAGTGTTTGTGAAGGGATCTACAATTGTTAAAAGCAATCTTTAAACGATGCACATCAGCCTGGTATATTGGGACATAACAAAGTTGGAGTGGTACCTCTTTTTTCATTATTTCCATTTCATCTACAACTTGTTCATCCAAAGCTAATGCCTGCTCATTGAAGTTTAGAATGTGCAGATGATCTACTGACCTTACCCGACTTAGTGCTACATAGTGGATGTGGGGAATTTTCCTCACTTTTGTTTGAGACAAATCAATTACAATTTCATCAACTGTGCAACCTTGGGCTTTATGAATTGTTTTTCCTGCAGCTGGCCGTAATGGAAATTGAATTCTCTGAAAAGTATTGTAGTTCAAAAGAAAAGACCGTTGAACTTCAAAAATTGGTGTCCAGTTCTCAGAAATTCCATCATGAAATAAATGTCTGTATTTCCTTCGAGT
>PRKT01000726.1:93167-124037 GCA_003671525.1 Saccostrea glomerata
TACTAGTACAAAGCAAGACTATTGATGATTTGGTGTCATATTTGTACAGTATGTATAACAGCATGCATATAGATTTTACAATGCAGGTTGAAATCTTACCAATCTCAATTAAGACTTTGCATCATAGTTTTCCAGAGAAAAGCCCATTGCAGAAAAGATTTTACAAAATGGATGATCATCTCCCATCTGTAACAAAATCGGATCAAAACCCATGCAGAAAAGTGTATATGAGAGATTACATGAGGAGAAAAAGACAGAATGTACAATTTAAGCAATTAGAAAGAAATAAAGAAACACATGCCAAAAAGTTACGAAGACAAAATGATGATATAAAAAGCAGAGAAACTGAAAATGCAACATTTGCAAGGAAATTGAAAAGGCAGAATGCTGAAATAAGACAGAAAGAAAATGAAAGAGAAGCAGCTGCTAGAAAGTTGAAGCGACAAGATGCTGAAATTAAAAAGAAAGAAGAGGTAATGGATAAGCTTGCAAGAAAGTCAAAGCGACAAGATGCTGAAATTAAAAAGAAAGAAAGGGAAATGGATAAGCTTGCAAGAAAGTCAAAGCGAGAAGATGCTGTAATTAAAGAGAAAGAAAGGGAAATGGATAAGCTTGCAAGAAAGTCAAAGCGACAAGATGCTGAAATTAAAAAGAAAGAAAGGGAAATGGATACGCTTGCAAGAAAGTCAAAGCGACAAAATGCTGAAATTAAAGAGAAAGAAAGGGAAATGGATAAGCTTGCAAGAAAGTCAAAGCGACAAGATGCTGAAATTAAAGAGAAAGAAAGGGAACTCGATAAGCTTGCAAGAAAGTTGAAGCGAAAAGATGCTGTAATTAAAGAGAAAGAAAGGGAAATGAATACTGCAGGTAGAAAGTTAAGGCGACAAGATGCTGAAATTAAAGAGAAAGAAAGGAAAATGGATAAGTTTGCAAGAAAAGTAAAGCGACAAGATGTTGAAATTAAAGAGAAAGAAAGGGAAATGAATACAGCTGGTAGAAAGTTAAAGCGACAAGATTCTAACGTTAAAGAGAAAGAAAGGAAAATGGATAAGTTTGCAAGAAAAGTAAAGCGACAAGATGCTGAAATTAAAGAGAAAGAAAGGGAAATGAATACTAAAGGTAGAAAGTTAAAACGTCAGGATGTTGAGGTGCAAGAGAAAGAGAAAGAGGGCAGTAGAGTTTCTAAAAGAAAATGCCGAGAAAATCCAACTGTTCTTTAAAAGGAAAGGTTAAGAAAGCAAGCTAAACGAAGTGACATTTCATACAGAGAAAATGAGAGATTGCTAAATAGGGAACAGAAACAGAAGCAAAGAGCAGATAAAGAATATTGTGAAAAAGTAAATGAACGACAGAGACAGAAAAGATTTGGAGCAGATACAGGAGATTGCATTCAAAATTTTCATGAGCAGATTAGACATGGTCCAATTTTTGTATGCTCATGTTGTCAGCAAACATGGTTCAAAGAAAGTGTTTCTAAAGTGGAAAACATCAAACTAGATGATAAATGTAAAAACAAGTTTCTTACAAGCACTGTGTCTGTTGAAAATATGGAATGGATTTGTAATACTTGCTGTTCATCAATAAGACAAAACAAAATTCCGAAGTTGTCTGTCTTAAATGGTATGATGTGGCCACTTAAGCCAATGGAATTAGATTTGTTTCCTTTAGAAGAAAGGCTTGTATCTCTGAGAATACCTTTTATGCAAATAAGAGAGTTGCCAAGGGGTGGACAGTATTCTGTAAGAGGAAATATTGTGAATGTTCCTGTTGATATTCAACCTACTGTAAATAGCCTGCCAAGAAAATTAGATGAAAATGTCACAGTTCCTGTCACTTTAAAGAAAAAGTTGTCATATCAAAAATGTGATTATCACGAAAATGTACGACCAACAAAAGTATTGATAGCGTTGCACTGGCTTATGAACAATAGCGACTTCTACAAAATGCAAATATCAATGTTGATGACAACTGGTTTCAAGAAATTACAACGTCAGCAAGTGAAATTGTTCAGGAATTAGTGAAAACACAAGAGAGAAACAACCAAAATGCTGATGATGTTGAGACGGTTGATGATGATGATGAATTATGTGAAGTAGATGGAGTTGGTAGAGATGGTAATTGTGATACTCTTTTAGATGATGCTTCACGAGACATGAATCAGGTATACACATTTGCTCCAGGTGAAGGACAACGTCCGCTTAGTTTATATCAAGATCAGACGGCTGAGTATTAATCATTTCCAACAATATTTTGTGGAAAGGGAAGATTACAAGATGATGAAAGACAAGTTCGTGTCTCGTATGCAGATATTGCTAAATGGGAATTGAGAGTGTTGATAGACGTGTTGCCCAGTCTGTTCCAAATTTGTTTTTCAAGTTGAAAAAAATACAAATGAAACAAGTTACAGACAAGTTACAGACAAATGCAATCTGGCTCTTAGAAAATGCAAAACCAAAGGAAAATCCATGACAGCAAATGAAATGAAGAATCCTGAAAATGTGAATAATCTTGTTAGACATGATGAAGGTTTTTTTGTGTTCAGGCAGTTACGAAATTCACCAGCATATCTTGAGACTAGAAAAAAGATGTATTTGCTATGATCAGACAGCTAGGTCTACCAACATGGTTTATGTCACTGTCTGCAGCAGATACAAGATGGAATGATCTCAAAGCAATTGTAGGCATTAGAAATAGTACAAAACGGACATAGTTTGTATATAGGTGGTCAGGCAGGCGTGGGGAAAAGGTATTTGGTGAAGCGCATTTTTAATGATGCTAAGAGAAGAGGCAAAGCTGTTCATCTGACCTGCACGACGGGGATTGCTTGTAGCAATTATCCGCAGGTAGGGCCATAATGTTTCAAAATAAAACAAAACACCATGACAATGTGTATCAGAAAAAAATGCCAAATAATTTTACATGTATCAGCTGTCATTGCTCAACACATGATATATACTGCAGCCATACTCTTCTTATTATTGTGAATACCTCTGCTCAAGGGGATGAGTGTCTATACAGGGACGTAGCCGGCTGCCCCCCTCCCCACTTTTTTCCCAAAAAACCTTTACTATTGAAAATGTCAATTGAAAGGCTGGTTGCCCCCCCCCCCACTTCTTACCATGGTATAATGATATATATGCCGTATTGTATGGTAAAAGATGCAAGTTGAAGGAATTTGGCCTTGAGTAGCCAAGGGGGTAGGGGAAAATCCAAAATGGGCCCATTGTCGAAACATAAGGATTTTGTGTGTGTGTGGGGGGGGGGTCAAACTTCAATATCTGTTTATAATGCAAACACTACCACTTATCCTCTTTTGACCGACACTGCAACATGCCTGTTACACACAGATGTTCAATGCCTATATAATTTGTATCTTTGCAGTGGCGTATTAAACGGGGGTGCACCGGGGGCACGACCCCCTTAAGTTTTCAAAGTTAACATAAACAGGGATTTTCCACTGCCCCGTGAAGGGCCGAATATGGGCCCAATTCCCAATTGCAAAACCCCTCCCTTTTTCCAAAAATGAACTGCATGAATGCAGTGAATGAATCTTGAATGCAGCAGATCTTAAGAAATTAACTTGATCATAATTCACAAAATATAAAGATGGTCAGGTATGAAAATTGTGTAAATCTTTATTATAATGATCAATTCTTTGTTTCAAAGCTCTATAATACATGTAACTATGTAAAACATTAATTTTATTCATCTTCGTGTTTATTTTTGAAAAAAAACATCAAACAATAGAATTTCCCAATTAGTGATAAAATGTCGTTAAATTCCCAATTCCAAGGGCCTGGGCCCCATTCCCAGATAAATCACAGTTTCATCTAGAAAATGTAAATATGTCTACATGTAATTGGTAGACCTCATTTTAACCTTACAAAATCTCTAAAATCCAGGAGCTTCCGTGGGCTTCGCCCCTTGGGCCCCCAGACCCCTTGCCTACTTTTGGCGCCCCCTCTAACTTCAATTCCTGGATCCACGCCTGCTTTATATTATATAGATATGAATATTACTATGACTGTACCTAATACATGTGAATTGTTTTGTGTATTTAAATAGATGATACATGTCGTAACTATTCATAAATTGAGTGGTATAGGAGATGGCAGATATACTGGTCGTCAACTTTAAAGTTACTTAATGATGATGAACAATGTTATCATAGATGAAATTTCTATGATGAACCGTGCAATGTTTGAGAACTTGTATACTGTATGTGCAGTAAAGAACAATACTGAAGTCTCTGGAGGTATCCAGATTATTCTTGTTGGGAACTTTTTACAGCTGCCAACTGTCAGAAAAGTAAGATATGGGGACTTCGTTGAATATGCTTTTGTCAGTTACTAATGGCCAAATCATTCAATTTATTTGAATGAAGTTATACGCCAGAAGAATGAAACTCTAATAAACTGCATTCAAAGCATTTCCTTAGGGAATCTGAACTCTGAAGAGATTTCATATATACACTCACTTTCAAGGCATCTTCCACCACAGCCAGATACTGTGTGTTTATTTGCCTCAAATATCTTGGTGGACATGTTTAATCGAGATTGCTTACTGAGAATGGAAGGAAAATTGTTCATTTTTTATGCAATAGACTCTGGAAAAGAAAAGTGTCTTAATGAATTAGTGGTGCAAAAAACACTGTGGCTCAAAATCAATGCAAGTGTTATGCGTCTTCGGAACCTTTTTGAAATAAACTGGTAAATGGGTTATGTGGCCAAGTGAGGAATATTTCAGATGAATCTATCACAGTTTTTTTTCTTTCATTGGATGTTACAACAGATATCAGAAGAATTTCATTACAGGTAATTGTAATATATGAATTAGTTTTTACTCTCATGTACATTAGTTGAATCTAATTCTTCAAGAAATATTTGTTAAAAAATTCTATTATCCACTGAAAAATGAAGTCATGCCCTCCAGCGTATCAACAGTTAATATTGCTTGACGATGATGGTGATCCAAAAAAAAGTGACAACGCAGCATTTATGCATGCAAGGTCCACTGATAAAACATTCAATATATAAATTTAAGGTTGTATGAGTGTGAAGTATTTGGGTCATTTCATCAAGGAGATGCAAGGTTTTCATCATTTTCTAGAGGAAGTCAGTGTACCTGCAATGCGCTTACTATGCTGATAAAAAGTTACGAAGGATTTTCATTCTCAACAGAATTTATTGATAGCACTTTAATAGCAGGGGATCAGGTTTATGTTATGTTGGTCAAGAATTTGCAGCAAAGACAAATGTTTCTTAACAAACTACTTAAATTTGATGAGTTGCCAAGTACCTTAACTTTAGGAGAAAATCATCATGTCATTGAGAAATTTGAAACCATGTGGGGAATACTTGTCTCTGAAGAACAAATTACTCAAGTGAAATCATTGCATCAAGCTTTAGAAGAGGCATTTCAGGTTTCTAGATATTTGCTGATAATGATAGGGGCAATTTGTTCTGGTATATACAAAGTGTCAGACAATGAATTTTACTTTTTTGACTCTCATTCACATGACAGTGCTGGCATGTCTGCCTATGATGGTAAATCAGTACTAGTACAAAGCAAGACTATTGATGATTTGGTGTCATATTTGTACAGTATGTATAACAGCATGCATATAGATTTTACAATGCAGGTTGAAATCTTACCAATCTCAATTAAGACTTTGCATCATAGTTTTCCAGAGAAAAGCCCATTGCAGAAAAGATTTTACAAAATGGATGATCATCTCCCATCTGTAACAAAATCGGATCAAAACCCATGCAGAAAAGTGTATATGAGAGATTACATGAGGAGAAAAAGACAGAATGTACAATTTAAGCAATTAGAAAGAAATAAAGAAACACATGCCAAAAAGTTACGAAGACAAAATGATGATATAAAAAGCAGAGAAACTGAAAATGCAACATTTGCAAGGAAATTGAAAAGGCAGAATGCTGAAATAAGACAGAAAGAAAATGAAAGAGAAGCAGCTGCTAGAAAGTTGAAGCGACAAGATGCTGAAATTAAAAAGAAAGAAGAGGTAATGGATAAGCTTGCAAGAAAGTCAAAGCGACAAGATGCTGAAATTAAAAAGAAAGAAAGGGAAATGGATAAGCTTGCAAGAAAGTCAAAGCGAGAAGATGCTGTAATTAAAGAGAAAGAAAGGGAAATGGATAAGCTTGCAAGAAAGTCAAAGCGACAAGATGCTGAAATTAAAAAGAAAGAAAGGGAAATGGATACGCTTGCAAGAAAGTCAAAGCGACAAAATGCTGAAATTAAAGAGAAAGAAAGGGAAATGGATAAGCTTGCAAGAAAGTCAAAGCGACAAGATGCTGAAATTAAAGAGAAAGAAAGGGAACTCGATAAGCTTGCAAGAAAGTTAAAGCGAAAAGATGCTGTAATTAAAGAGAAAGAAAGGGAAATGAATACTGCAGGTAGAAAGTTAAGGCGACAAGATGCTGAAATTAAAGAGAAAGAAAGGAAAATGGATAAGTTTGCAAGAAAAGTAAAGCGACAAGATGTTGAAATTAAAGAGAAAGAAAGGGAAATGAATACAGCTGGTAGAAAGTTAAAGCGACAAGATTCTAACGTTAAAGAGAAAGAAAGGAAAATGGATAAGTTTGCAAGAAAAGTAAAGCGACAAGATGCTGAAATTAAAGAGAAAGAAAGGGAAATGAATACTAAAGGTAGAAAGTTAAAACGTCAGGATGTTGAGGTGCAAGAGAAAGAGAAAGAGGGCAGTAGAGTTTCTAAAAGAAAATGCCGAGAAAATCCAACTGTTCTTTAAAAGGAAAGGTTAAGAAAGCAAGCTAAACGAAGTGACATTTCATACAGAGAAAATGAGAGATTGCTAAATAGGGAACAGAAACAGAAGCAAAGAGCAGATAAAGAATATTGTGAAAAAGTAAATGAACGACAGAGACAGAAAAGATTTGGAGCAGATACAGGAGATTGCATTCAAAATTTTCATGAGCAGATTAGACATGGTCCAATTTTTGTATGCTCATGTTGTCAGCAAACATGGTTCAAAGAAAGTGTTTCTAAAGTGGAAAACATCAAACTAGATGATAAATGTAAAAACAAGTTTCTTACAAGCACTGTGTCTGTTGAAAATATGGAATGGATTTGTAATACTTGCTGTTCATCAATAAGACAAAACAAAATTCCGAAGTTGTCTGTCTTAAATGGTATGATGTGGCCACTTAAGCCAATGGAATTAGATTTGTTTCCTTTAGAAGAAAGGCTTGTATCTCTGAGAATACCTTTTATGCAAATAAGAGAGTTGCCAAGGGGTGGACAGTATTCTGTAAGAGGAAATATTGTGAATGTTCCTGTTGATATTCAACCTACTGTAAATAGCCTGCCAAGAAAATTAGATGAAAATGTCACAGTTCCTGTCACTTTAAAGAAAAAGTTGTCATATCAAAAATGTGATTATCACGAAAATGTACGACCAACAAAAGTATTGATAGCGTTGCACTGGCTTATGAACAATAGCGACTTCTACAAAATGCAAATATCAATGTTGATGACAACTGGTTTCAAGAAATTACAACGTCAGCAAGTGAAATTGTTCAGGAATTAGTGAAAACACAAGAGAGAAACAACCAAAATGCTGATGATGTTGAGACGGTTGATGATGATGATGAATTATGTGAAGTAGATGGAGTTGGTAGAGATGGTAATTGTGATACTCTTTTAGATGATGCTTCACGAGACATGAATCAGGTATACACATTTGCTCCAGGTGAAGGACAACGTCCGCTTAGTTTATATCAAGATCAGACGGCTGAGTATTAATCATTTCCAACAATATTTTGTGGAAAGGGAAGATTACAAGATGATGAAAGACAAGTTCGTGTCTCGTATGCAGATATTGCTAAATGGGAATTGAGAGTGTTGATAGACGTGTTGCCCAGTCTGTTCCAAATTTGTTTTTCAAGTTGAAAAAAATACAAATGAAACAAGTTACAGACAAGTTACAGACAAATGCAATCTGGCTCTTAGAAAATGCAAAACCAAAGGAAAATCCATGACAGCAAATGAAATGAAGAATCCTGAAAATGTGAATAATCTTGTTAGACATGATGAAGGTTTTTTTGTGTTCAGGCAGTTACGAAATTCACCAGCATATCTTGAGACTAGAAAAAAGATGTATTTGCTATGATCAGACAGCTAGGTCTACCAACATGGTTTATGTCACTGTCTGCAGCAGATACAAGATGGAATGATCTCAAAGCAATTGTAGGCATTAGAAATAGTACAAAACGGACATAGTTTGTATATAGGTGGTCAGGCAGGCGTGGGGAAAAGGTATTTGGTGAAGCGCATTTTTAATGATGCTAAGAGAAGAGGCAAAGCTGTTCATCTGACCTGCACGACGGGGATTGCTTGTAGCAATTATCCGCAGGTAGGGCCATAATGTTTCAAAATAAAACAAAACACCATGACAATGTGTATCAGAAAAAAATGCCAAATAATTTTACATGTATCAGCTGTCATTGCTCAACACATGATATATACTGCAGCCATACTCTTCTTATTATTGTGAATACCTCTGCTCAAGGGGATGAGTGTCTATACAGGGACGTAGCCGGCTGCCCCCCTCCCCACTTTTTTCCCAAAAAACCTTTACTATTGAAAATGTCAATTGAAAGGCTGGTTGCCCCCCCCCCCACTTCTTACCATGGTATAATGATATATATGCCGTATTGTATGGTAAAAGATGCAAGTTGAAGGAATTTGGCCTTGAGTAGCCAAGGGGGTAGGGGAAAATCCAAAATGGGCCCATTGTCGAAACATAAGGATTTTGTGTGTGTGTGGGGGGGGGGTCAAACTTCAATATCTGTTTATAATGCAAACACTACCACTTATCCTCTTTTGACCGACACTGCAACATGCCTGTTACACACAGATGTTCAATGCCTATATAATTTGTATCTTTGCAGTGGCGTATTAAACGGGGGTGCACCGGGGGCACGACCCCCTTAAGTTTTCAAAGTTAACATAAACAGGGATTTTCCACTGCCCCGTGAAGGGCCGAATATGGGCCCAATTCCCAATTGCAAAACCCCTCCCTTTTTCCAAAAATGAACTGCATGAATGCAGTGAATGAATCTTGAATGCAGCAGATCTTAAGAAATTAACTTGATCATAATTCACAAAATATAAAGATGGTCAGGTATGAAAATTGTGTAAATCTTTATTATAATGATCAATTCTTTGTTTCAAAGCTCTATAATACATGTAACTATGTAAAACATTAATTTTATTCATCTTCGTGTTTATTTTTGAAAAAAAACATCAAACAATAGAATTTCCCAATTAGTGATAAAATGTCGTTAAATTCCCAATTCCAAGGGCCTGGGCCCCATTCCCAGATAAATCACAGTTTCATCTAGAAAATGTAAATATGTCTACATGTAATTGGTAGACCTCATTTTAACCTTACAAAATCTCTAAAATCCAGGAGCTTCCGTGGGCTTCGCCCCTTGGGCCCCCAGACCCCTTGCCTACTTTTGGCGCCCCCTCTAACTTCAATTCCTGGATCCACGCCTGCTTTATATTATATAGATATGAATATTACTATGACTGTACCTAATACATGTGAATTGTTTTGTGTATTTAAATAGATGATACATGTCGTAACTATTCATAAATTGAGTGGTATAGGAGATGGCAGATATACTGGTCGTCAACTTTAAAGTTACTTAATGATGATGAACAATGTTATCATAGATGAAATTTCTATGATGAACCGTGCAATGTTTGAGAACTTGTATACTGTATGTGCAGTAAAGAACAATACTGAAGTCTCTGGAGGTATCCAGATTATTCTTGTTGGGAACTTTTTACAGCTGCCAACTGTCAGAAAAGTAAGATATGGGGACTTCGTTGAATATGCTTTTGTCAGTTACTAATGGCCAAATCATTCAATTTATTTGAATGAAGTTATACGCCAGAAGAATGAAACTCTAATAAACTGCATTCAAAGCATTTCCTTAGGGAATCTGAACTCTGAAGAGATTTCATATATACACTCACTTTCAAGGCATCTTCCACCACAGCCAGATACTGTGTGTTTATTTGCCTCAAATATCTTGGTGGACATGTTTAATCGAGATTGCTTACTGAGAATGGAAGGAAAATTGTTCATTTTTTATGCAATAGACTCTGGAAAAGAAAAGTGTCTTAATGAATTAGTGGTGCAAAAAACACTGTGGCTCAAAATCAATGCAAGTGTTATGCGTCTTCGGAACCTTTTTGAAATAAACTGGTAAATGGGTTATGTGGCCAAGTGAGGAATATTTCAGATGAATCTATCACAGTTTTTTTTCTTTCATTGGATGTTACAACAGATATCAGAAGAATTTCATTACAGGTAATTGTAATATATGAATTAGTTTTTACTCTCATGTACATTAGTTGAATCTAATTCTTCAAGAAATATTTGTTAAAAAATTCTATTATCCACTGAAAAATGAAGTCATGCCCTCCAGCGTATCAACAGTTAATATTGCTTGACGATGATGGTGATCCAAAAAAAAGTGACAACGCAGCATTTATGCATGCAAGGTCCACTGATAAAACATTCAATATATAAATTTAAGGTTGTATGAGTGTGAACATTTTACATAACACAAAGTGGAATGAAAGTCGCATTCAATAAAACGTCAGGTGACGTGTATAAAACATTAAAAATTGATCATGCTATTTATCTAACTTTCCTGTATATTATTTTAGATAAAAATAAGAATTAAATTATCTGCATTGTCATTGAATGCCCCTGTTTATTTTACGACATCAGACCCGTTTCCGTCCCTACATAGTAACAACAACGCGCAATTTCCCGAACTGACAGACGCCAGAAAATGGAATGCGCAACGGGTGGCTTTGCTACCCGTAAACGGAAATTATTATATAAAAGGCAGTCAAAAGCCCAGAAGCAGCAATGGACACATGGTCATAGTGACCATATGTATATAAAAACCGGTAAGAATACTTAGAAAAGCCATTAATTAACAGTATCGGCAAGTCATAGTATAGTCTACCAAACGACGGAAACGGAGGCTCAGAATTATACACATCCCTAATCGATCCCAGACAGTATGTAAATGTATTTAGTCATAATAGAAATGTTGTTTGAAGTTATATATTTACAAGGAATTGGTTGTTCTGCCATTATCTGATTCTCATTGGTTTGTTTATCTCTCCAAGAATATTCCTTTCATGTGATTAGAGTTATCCCCCGTTGTGAAATAGAAAGTACAGACGTGTGTCAAAAGTTAAGATAAATTTTATATTTTCTCTATATTTAAAATGAAATCCACATATATGAACCAAGTAACATCGCTGCATAGCAAATGGCCAATTATTTGGGACCAGTGTCATCATTTATTTCAGTAATTGAACCAGAAACTACTTACACTCACACTGTATGTCATGTTTCGCCGAGTTGTAGACCTACATGTATAATAATATTTTTTTTTTCTTAAAGATTATTAAATACAGTAAATGGCCATAAGTGAGTCATAATTGCATATTTACACTATACTGTCAGTGTGATATCACCAGGTTGGGGGGAAACGTAAATTCCGCTATAATAGTGGTATCTCACTATTATAGTGAAATTACGCTATATTTCCTGCCTTGGATACCCTCAGTTTCATCCGATAACATGCAAGGTGTTTGAACCGCAAGTAATGATGGGTATTAAAATGAACAAAAAACTGTCATGCTTTTATGTTTTGAATTTTAATAAATTTTCTACCGTTGCGTTTAATAATGCGAGCATTCTTTTTTTAACGGAAGTTGCATTTTTTAACATAGCAACCGATGATTGGGGGGGGGGGGGTATTTAAACCTGTTTGAATCTCACTTATTGCTCATAAATGTGCACAAATTAATGCTTGTTGCAATTGTCAACTCGCACTGGAAAGGGTTTATGGAATTAAAGAAAAGATAATTTTTGTCTGCATGGTAACGGGTATGGAGGCTCGTTATGGTAAAAGGAAAGACCTATTATTATCCGACGCTACTGTGCATGTTTGTGTTAGATAGTGAACATGGGACTTGGAAAAAGGTGTAGTCCTCATTGAAACAAACTTGTATCTTCTTAACCCAAGCATATCTTGTGGCAAGCTTGGTTGAAATTCTCCCAGTGGTCCTTGATAATAAATGACAATGGGAAAAGTTGACTGTGGCAACAACAACAGACACATTTCAACAACAGACACATTTCAACAACAGACACATTTCAATCAAAAAAGCTCACTTAAGCCTTCAGATGGGGGGGGGGAACTCTTGCACTTCATCATTAAGTAAAATGTTTAAATACTCTCAATATTTTTATTTATAATTTCCAGAGAATACGGCTACATAATAGTTGATGGGGTAACACTGAAGATTCCGACATCACAACTTGTTTCGACACAACTTAGGCAGCTATTCACAAATAAAACGTTCCAGGAAGGAAGGGGAAATCCAGAGGGTTGATAGTTATTGAGATGTAAGGCATTTTGGTGTACTAATGCTGATTCAGAACTTTCTACCTACTTAGATGAAAAAATGATTGAATTCACACAGAAATTACTGATATTATTATTTAAAAGGCATAGAAAGATTAATATAATGCTACTCCACTGATTATGAAAATCTATTTATTCCACACGATACAGACAGGAAGAAATCTTTTACTCATAGTTTAAAATACCTTATTGCATTTACTTTGGATGTTAATTCAGTCCCAAAAGCTGCAAAATATCAAAATATGTACAGCAATTTGTTGTTAATAACTTTTTTTTTAATAATTTCTTTACATTGGAGAAAAAGCTTTGCATTTATGCTCTTTTACGTATGAATTTGACAAATTGTATTTTCTACTTATCGCAATGAATGTCAGTTAGTAATCATTCAACTCAACAAAATCTAAACTTGAGAATTAATCAATTAATTACGTTCAAACAAAAAGTTTAAAATACCGGCTTACCTTATAATCTTTTCCCTCCTTTTTATTGAGCAGTACAATCCAGCAAAAAGGGCAAAGAAAGCGGGGAAGCCCTGCCAAGAAGGCTGAATTACAGATAGAGACCTGAAGCTTTGCTAGTTTCTCTTGAAAGCTGGAAGTACTTGTAAATTACACAAAGATAAAGTTTTAATTGTATGTTCTGATATAAAAATTAACCATAGATGTCACATTAGGTAAGTGAATTAAATTTTAGAATAATTTCACAATGTGACTGTCTTCTACAGATTTACACCAGTCTTGATATTTATCATGTCAATGATATTATAATCCAAGTTTACTTTATTCTGTTCTTTAAACAGAAAAATGTATTTTTAATCAGAAGTCGATAATAAAAAATAAAATAGTTAATTGCAAAAAGTGAATCTGTTAAATACATGTAACAACTCATTTGCATTTATGAAGCGGTGCATAACAAGAATGGCCTGAAATCTTCACATATCATCAAAATATTTATACTATATCAAAACATGTTTACAAACGTACACTGTCGACTAATACAGACAAAACAGCCAAATTCCATCGGTAACAACTTGCTGATCTCCACGCGGGAAAGAGGTGTTTATAGTCCCAGTTCTTGGGATTAAATCCCGGTTACTGATCTGAAGTGCATTATGCGCATGCGCCATCACAGAACCCGCATTTGATATCATCATGGCTGATTCCTCGGAGGACAGCACGGCTCAGCCTCAAGCTACATCCAGTATTATTTAGAAAAGGTTTAAATTTTGAAATATTAGATATTCATAAGTCTTTTGATGGAAGAATGATTCTTATTAACTCAATTTTGGAAGAAAAAACGCTTACAATAATAAATATATATGCACCAAATAATCAAGCAGAGCGAAAGTCCTTTTTTGATAAAATCAATAAATGGATAGCCAAACATTCTTGTAATACTGACAACATTATTTTAGCAGGAGATTTTAATTGTAATTTAGAAAAGACTGACGACTCTAGTATTAAAAACTTCAAAAAAATATTAAACAACAATAATTTGAAAGACCTTTGGCGTGACCTAAGGTCACATGATTTAGGATACACTTGGTGCAATGGGGAAAACGTACCCACAAGCAGAATCGATTATTTTCTTATATCAAAATCCCTAATATTTCCAGTTGAATATATAATCCTCCGAGAAGTACCTGGGTTACATTCAGGGGGAACAAGAATGTCAGATCACAAATGTATTAAGGTTAACTTTGACATTAATTTGAATATAAGAGGTCCCGGATATTGGAAATTCAATGCCTCACTTCTACAAGATAATATTTTTGTAAAAGAAATGAGGAATATTATTAAAGATTTTAAACCAAACGAAAATGCTCAAGCATCTTGGGAGGCATTAAAAATTAAAATAAAAGATTACTCTATAAAATATAGTAAAACTGTTAGTAAATCATGTAAACGTCAAATCATTCATCTAGAAAATGAAATAGCAACTATGGAGAAATCAAACTCAAATGATATCGATATGAACAGAAAAAGAAAATTAGAATCCGAACTAAAAGAACTGATCAATAAAAAAGCCAAGGGTGCCCAAATTAGATCTCGTGCGAAGTGGATTGATGAAGGAGAAACAAACTCCTCATTTTTCCTTAAACTTGAATCAAATCATCAAAATAATAATACTATAAAGCGTATAAAAAATGGTGACCATATAACTACTAATAGCGGTGATATCTTAGGGGAAATGTGTGATTTTTATATTAAATTGTATAAATCATCAAATATTGATAATAACGATATCAAAACTTACTTGGAAGCAACTAACATAACTCAGGTAGTTCATGATAAACAGAAAATAGAATTAGATGAATTTCCGACAATGAAAGAATGTGATGAAGCGGTTAAAATGTTGAAATCAAATAAATCGCCAGGCCTTGATGGGTTACCAGGTGAATTTTATCAAACCTTCTGGAATGAACTAAAGCCGCATTTTTACAATAATCTAATATACACTTTTAACAACAAATGCATGACTTTCTCTCAACGTCTATCTTTAATTACGCTTATTCATAAAAAGGGGGATAAATCAGACCTAGCAAACTATCGACCAATAAGTCTCACAAATACTGATTATAAGATATTAGCGATTATACTAGCTAATAGACTTCAAAGAGTAATAGATCTACTAATTAGTAAACATCAGTCTGCATATATAAAAGGAAGATATATAGGAACAAATGCAAGAACAATTTTAGATATATTTGAATATTGTGAAAATAAAAATTACGATGGAATTCTACTTTTCTTAGATTTTCAAAAAGCTTTTGATTCAGTAGAGTGGAATTTCATTTTTGAAACATTGAAACGTTTTAACTTCGGGGAAAATTTTCTTCAGTGGATTTCAATTTTGTATAAAGAACCAATCTTTAAACTTAAAAATTATGGATGGGTTTCTAAAACGTGCAAAATGGAAAGGGGCATAAGACAAGGATGTCCTATTTCTTCGATGATCTTCCTATTTGTGGTAGAAATTTTATCAATAAAGATAATGTCTGACAATCAAATTATTGGATTTAAAACTCCTAAGATGTCAACTGATATTAAAATGATACAACACGCTGATGATGCTACATTAGCACTCCGCGATAAAGAATCATTTAAACAAGCAATTACATGTATAAATAACTTTGGAAATATATCTGGGTTAACTCTTAATATTAGTAAAACTGAATGCATGTTACTAGGCAATCTGAAGGATACAGCTCATAACATAAATGGGATAAAAGTTAACAAAGAATGTATTAAGGTTTTAGGAATTCACGTAGGTCATAATATAGAGAAATGTATAGAGAAAAATTGGGGAAACAGAATTAAAGAGCTCGAAAGACTTTTTGAATCATGGAAAAAAAGAAAATTAACTATATTTGGAAAAACTTGCATCATTAATAACCTTGCTGTATCCAAATTAATTTACAATCTCTCACTCTTGCCATGCCCTAGTGCTGACATCATGAAAAATATAAACAAAATTATATTTAACTTTATTTGGAATAAGAGAGACAGAATAAAACGAAAAACTTTAATAGGAGACATAGAGCAGGGTGGTATAGGAGTTGTGGATTTAGAGTCTAAAGCGAAAGCAATTAAATGTGCTTGGATTTCCAAGTTGATATCTAACGAAAACAACAATATTAAAATCTTTCTAGAAAACTTTAATTTAAGAAAGCAAGATATTATCTATATGTTACACACAAATGAATTAGCAATAAACAATCACAATATACTTAAGCGTCTTCCGATATTTTATAGAGAAATTTTTGAAGCTTTTAATGAATGTAAGAGCTCAATAAAAATAAGTAAAATGACTACACCAGACTTTTTGAAACAATCTATATGGGGAAACAAGATTTTTAATTACAAAAATAAGGAAATTTTCTTTGAAAACTGGTATGACGCTGGAATTTTATATGTAAAGGATATTGTGGATGAAAATGGTTTAAGGCCACTTGAATACTTTTCAAATTTACTTGTTAAAAAGAATAATTTATATTGTGAATACTTGACATTAAAGAATATTTTTCAGAAATACATGAAGCAGTTCGATTTCAGCTTATCAAAATATACAAATATTAGAAATACGTACTTTTTCCTTTTTAACGATAATCAATATCACTACATCAAAGACAATAAATGCAAGTTCTACTATGAAATTTTTAAAAACAAAAAATTTATAAAGCCATGCTACATCAATAAATACAAAAAAGAATTCGGTATCCAAAGTCAATATTTTTCTAAAATATATTTTTCCAAAATTGTCAAAGCTTTTGACAAAAAAATTTCTGATTTTAACTACAGAATTCTTAACAATCTTCTTAATAATAGGAGTTACTTAAGCAAATGGAATGACATATCTAATCTGTGTCCATATTGTAAGGAAAGTGTTGAAACAAACAAACACTTAATATACGAATGTCAAAACGTGAAAAGAATATGGAATACTGTCAGTGAAATTTTAAAATTTAATATATCATGGAAACTTATAGTTGTAGGATTCTACAATGAAGTTAACGAAAATACACTATTATTAAATAATCTTATATCATTTATAGCCCTTAGAATATATAAATACAAAATGATGTGTAGACTAGAAGAAATAGCTGAATCCCCATCAGCAATTCTTTGTCATGTTAAAAAATCCTTAAGTATGTTTTATTTTGCTCTTAAAAGATCAAAATATAAGAACTGGAAAATAAATATATTTAAAAAAATTGAAGAAAATTTGTGATACAAATTATTTAATTGATCAATTTCTATGCATGTACATATGAATATATGTTTAGTATTTATAAGATGTGTTTATATCATATAACATTTTCTGTATTATATATATAGAATACAATATTTAAAGGGAAAAAAAAATCAAATTTGTCTGGAAAAAATTGATACCATCTTTACATCCAAAGGTGACCTGGCCTTTGGAGTGTGTAATTGTAGGGGGACTTTTGGACTTGTTGCGTTGGTGCCCCCTACTATTATTTATTGTAAAATTGCTACAGTTTGATATACATAAATGTACTTTAAACAAACATGAAATATGAAGGAAACATTTATTTTTGTACCCATAAAATGGGAACTGTCATGTATGTATTTTTGGTTTATTCTATTCTACCCTAATGTATTTAACCACATTATTATTATCTTTGATATGTACAATTATTTTCTTTTTCCTATCCGATCCAGGGAGCTCCTGGCACCCCAGGTGAGGGTATATATGCGAGGGCCTCTGAGGAGGCATTACCTCCACAGTTATTGTTATTATGTTATTGAATAAATCATTTTAAAAAAAAAAATAAAAAAAAAAAAAAATTCTTATCAAGTTTGGGCAAAGACACAAATCCTCGAAAATAACTATTGTATCCCTTACTTCAAACCCCTCATAACTTGAACCTTTATATAACTGATGATTAATGGTATTTGCAGTGGTTTAACCTGTTAACTTTTGAAAACTAACAGGTCCAGTAAGCCTACAATCTCGCTTTTTTAGCTTTGTGGCGTTATAATAGCTATATCTTAATTTAGCTATTTTACTACATTTTCTTCTTAAAGGTGTAATTTTCGCAATATGTACAAAATAGCGCGCCTTGGTCCAGTGATCACCTCTAGTACAATCTCTTGTACTAAAAATCCATAGTCCTGACGTAAAATTTCAGATTTAAAAGACAATAATAATGTTTTACGACTGTTGGGGCGCCTTCACAGCTTTTACTTGCACTGCCAATGTATCCTCAGTTCAAAAAAGAGAAAAACTTGAAATTGAAATCACTTCCGAGCCATCAGGATCGGGATTCCAAATTTCTCGAAAGTTTTCATCAAAAACAGAAATATGACGATAACGAAGTTATTATTAAGTGACGAAGGTATGACGTCAAATAAAAAGTCCTGTTGACTTAGGACACAAACGATAGTATTGTGGCAAGGAGATTGCATTAAATCTTCAACTAAGCTGTTGCTATGTTTACCCACCTTGTTGCTATGCTCCGCTAAAGATTTTATTGGGAGTTTGGAATTTTTTCACGTGGTACGATAAAAATTTCTTGCAACAATGTGCAGATTTCAACCTCAATTTTCTCCGTTCGTACACGTTAGTCTGTTGAGCTCCCTATGCGAGCGTTGATTCGTGTCGCCTTGATGCACTCGCTTTAAAAAATAATTGATTTTATAAATATAATTCATCTGAAAGTACACCATCCAGAATAATGGTGTTCAGTTTAACACTGCTCCACTTAGCTCTGCAGCATTATGGTTTTATACAGTGTATTAGTCTTTGACCATAACGCTACAGATCCCGTAATGCAAAAAATGTGCAATTTACGGCGCAAGATTTTTATCGCACTGTTTGGAAAAATTTCTCCCCTTTCCAAAATTATCAAGTTAATACATACATGACTGCACCCATACCAAAATAAAAGATGATGCATTGGGATATTCCCATTGTTCATATTTGTTTGTTCTCAAATTTTCTAAAATTCGCAACTTCACCAAACTCGGTGCTTTTATTTTCCATTTGTTCTATTGTTTCTTGTCAAATAACATGTTTTTAACACTTTTAAGGACTCGTCCATTAAATTATGTTGCATTTTAAATATTCATCTCACTTAGGAAATATGTGCTTTGTTATATCCACAAATCTGAGTTATATAGGTCAGAAAAGAGGAAGAAAAAGTAAAGAGAAGGAGAAGAGAAAAACTGCAGAGATTGTCAAATAAGGTATTAATAAATCATCAATTTCTATAATGTATCAAATATACTCAATTTTGTAATAATCATCTAAGAAATATGGCATGACTTTTTGAGTACATAAAGTGCCCAAAAATCCTCATATTGATTTTATATCCGTGAATTTATCCAGGAGGAACCAGAAATTCCTGTTGTCTTCCTCTTCACTTTAAATGGCAAGACTGAGGGACAAGGTAAAAATTATTTTTATGCCCTACCATTAGGTACTTGTATCTGAAATCACCTTGAACCGCGGAACAGTTAATTCAGGTCAGGTTCTGATTTGTACATCAGACCTAGAGTAGGTTTAAAGGCCGAGATTTTTAATCGTACAGTTTTCTTTAAAAAAAAAAATGGCGTTTAAAACGTAAGGTTCATTTAGTATATTACCATTATAATGTGATTTAAATCAATTGGTTAAATTATTTTTCTAGTTAGAAAACTTTTTTCAACCAGTCATTATATTGCTGTTACTTAGATTTTAAAAAATGAAAAAGAAATTATTGAATATAATTCAAATCATGTGTTTTTAATCTTTTATAAACCGTTACCCAAAAACGTGAAACGGAACCTAAAAGATTTACGACCCATCGGATCAGAAAAATTATGGAACCATGATAGTTCTACCTGCCATGAATATTTTTGACCTTGACTTTCTTTTGACCCTAACCTCACTTTTTTTTTTAAATAAGTGTTAGTTCAGTTTTAAAGAAACCATCCATGTGGCAAAATAGTGTTATCAAACGCTATATATTTGTACATACTGAAGAGAACTTTTCAACTACATCAACTTTTTGCACTTGACCTTTCCTTTGACCTTGTCCACACTTCTCTTAAATTTAGTTATTTGTCTTTAAAAACCGGTACATGTGATTTATGTTTTATCAAATCATGACTTCCGGAGGTTGGGCATAACCACAATGGGAGATCTAAGTTTTACATACAGAGTATATAGGAAAATTCTTTAAAAAATCATCTTCTCAAGAATAGCAAAAACATGATTGATCATTGGACTTCGTCTGGATTTAGACTTTTCAATAATAAACCAATTTCTACTTTTCCTTGCAACAAAACTCAGGTGAGCGATGTGGCCTATGGGCCTTTTGTTTTTAAATATCAAGAACAATGGGCCTTAAAAACATAAAACTTACATGAAAGTTTCCTGATTAATAAATTTCTGGGTAAGTCAATGTTAAGAACAAGAGAACTTATTATAAGTTATTAAGGAGATTAAGGAGATGTTGTCATACACTTGTACGTGTACTGTATTGGTAAATATTTAATTTACCGGAAAAAATTACATCATGACAAGAAATAATAAATACTGTATGTAGATTGACAAATTACCGGGTATCACGATGGTTTTAATTTCACTATGTTCGCGATTCGTCATTTTTCCGCGAAATTAAACCCATCGTAAACGCTGTTCTTGGTTTTAAAAAATGTTATAGTGCGTATACGAAATTGAAATCAAGTTCTTGCAGCGTGAAATTAAAACCATCGCCATTGGTACTTTTTCAGAAATCGTGAAATTTTACCACCGTGGAATTAAAACAACTTACAGCATTTACACTGGTTTCAGTTTCAGAACAGAATGTATGTACATTAGGTACCAGTCCTAGCTGTTTACAGTCACTTCCTTCTGATAACCCAGGAGATGAAAGGCAACCAGAGACTTCTGCAGGAAATGATAGACTACTAGATACTTCTACAGGAGATGATAGGCTACTAGAGACTTCTACAGGTAATTATTGATGTTTGATCCTCATGGAATTCAATTCATACGACAAGAAAAGGTGCTCCAGACGAGTAGAGGTTAGTGTCGTACACCGACATAGCTTGGTTTTTATATTCGAACTCTTAGGAGTTTTTGTCTACTTTCTTTGTTATGAAGATATATTCTCCATAGGCCCCTGTCCAGCAGTTAACACTTGACGGTATCTCCCACAACTTCGCTCACTGCACTCAGAAATTCACTATCTATAATTCTCACAGAATTATCTGAATATTTAATAACTTCAATGTTTTTAAGATCTTAAATTCGTCACTGGTTTTTCCATTTCGTAAATACAATCCTCTAAGCCTTTACACAAATCTTTAAACATTTATACAAATATGTAGTGAGTAGATACTCACTGCGGTAATACAATGGCTCACTGCAGTAATACAATAGGGGGAGTAAACTTACTTGTTCATGTTTCTATACTCTAATTAAATCGCCTCAAAATCACGGGAGAAAGTAATCCAAATCAAAGAAATATACACAGCACAGAGAAACACAAATATATACACAAACCGACGTGCAGATATATTTAGCGGAGCTCAGAAAAGAACGACCGTCCCTGAGTTCGTCACTTGACCTCTTTTATAACTTTTTCTGCAGCAGAGAGAAGATGGACAGAAATCATCGAAGTGTAACGGGAGAGGAGAAAATGCAACGGACCAGACCGGGATTGGAACCCGGGCCCCCTGAAACTCCGGTCGGGTGCTTCGGCTCTCCAAAGACCCCAACTCAGGCTCATCCCTGCCACTGGTCTTTCACCTGTCGAATCCAGGGTATGGCACGGCTCCAAATGTAACGGGAGAGGAGAAAATGCAGCGGACCAGACCGAAGTTTCAGGGGCCCGGGTCTCCAGCAAGATAAAGAAGTTCCAGAAGACCCTGATTGGCAACAGTACTACATGACCCTTAAGTGGGGCAAAAATATTGGCTTATAGTTGTTTTTCATGAGAATGAGGGGGGGGGGGTAAAGAATGTATTAGAAATCTGAAGAACACCTAGACCTGAGCAAATATTGTTGGCCAAGTGTCATTTAAATTGCACTCTTTCATTACCCTACATATTTTCAACCTCTTATTTAGCATATTTTTACGGAGAAAATTAATTTTCCAACATTAATTGCCGTGTTTTGTACACACCATAGAGTGATCCTTTAGATAAAATTTGGCTTTCATATAAAGTGCTATTTATAGAACAACAGCGAGTCTCTTTAATTCTATTTTTAGCCGGCTTTATTGCTCAAAGAGCAATTGCCGGCTTATGTGATCCTGTTCAAGACAGGATGTTAACCCAATTGTCGTTATTTTAAAGTTACGTGCAAAAATCTAGTTCTTGCTCTCAACCGCTTTTGAGATAATACAAACGCTAAATAAAGCAACAATAATAAAACGAAGTTTTATCTGTATAAAATAAACATTAGTAGTAATGACTTTGAAAACTTCAAAGGTCAAAGAACATAGTTCCTTAGCGTAAGGATTTTTGATAATCAGTTTTACCGTAGTTCTCTACACATACGAGGTAAAGCAGGAGAGGGAACCAGACTGGTCTGTTTGTTTACATTCAGCTGCAGTACCAGATTAATTCTGATTCTGACAAAATCGGACCGTGGATTAAAAAACTCACTGTCAGTGTCTTATCATTTATATTGATAGTTTTAAAATATTTTTTCATCAGAACATTAAGTTTACGGGATTCATGTAAGAAATCCATTCTACTCTGTAAATGAGCCGAGCTGTACTTCTGAGTACTTTGAATTTTAACATATTGCCATGTGGTTGGCACTACTTTCATGGCTAACATTTTCTTATTGACTGACAGTATGCATTTAAAGAATTGTACCTGTTGCAGTCAGTTTTCATTTAAAACAATGGTTCTTCACAAATAGTTGTAGACACTTTGTTTATTTAACTTTTTCAATTTGTTTGGTTTTTCTGATGCATTGCATAAACCTGTGGCTGCGCAGTCCTGCAGATGTTTTGTGCTCTTCATAGCTGCAAACTACTGCAATTTTCAGTGAGTCTCACTTGGCTGCACACAAAAGCAAACATTTAAATTGAACAGACCAAAACTGTAGGAGGAATTGCAATTTGAAAGAACTTCATTTTTAGTTACCACGCCAACACTGTTCATCGTTATCAAAAACCGAAAAACAGAATTGTGTCTTGGTGTAGTCTACGTGTGTGCCAAGTTGTATTGAAATCAGACCAAAACTGTAGGATGAGTAGCATTTTTGAAAGAATTTCACAAAATATATATTTTTAGTAATCGCGGCAACACCGTTCATCATAGTCAAAAACCGGTACACTGAATTATGTACCTTTGTGTAGTCTACTTGTGTGACAAGTTATATTGATATCGGACCAAAACTGTAGGAGGAGTAACATTTTGAAAAAAATGTTTACAGACGGACACCGGACGCAATACTATCGCATAAGCTCTTCTTGTCTCTGACCAGTAGAGCTCAAGAAAAGTATAGGAAAAATAAATTAAACAATTTACAACCATTGGGAAAACAAATTGCACTCGGCAGAAAAGGAAAAAACAATAACATTTACAGTAAATTATAAAATCCACTTTTAATAACTAGATGACATGTGTCTGAAACAAGAGGCCCATGGGCCTTATAGGTCACCGGAGTATCATGTAACAACTTTCAAACAATGGAATTTGGTTTGTGTTTTGAACCAGAGGTCAAGAAATTCACAATTTTTAAATTAGCACCGTTACTTATCATAATTATATACTAAGCATGCTTACTCTAGCTACATAATACCCAGAGGTAGATCAGAGTAACAAATAAAAAAAAATGCATTTCCAGAACCATCAGGAAGCACAAATATCAAAATTGTGGAAATGTTATCATAAATTTTATTTCATGAATGAATTATTAATGCCAAAAAACAGACTAGAAAGCATTAATTTATTTTCAGACTATGTTAACCCCCCCCCCCCCCCCCCCTACCCAAATGCCCTGACACAGGGGGGCATGAAATTAATCATTCTGCTAGATGCACCTTTCTTCATCATAAATATATATACTTAGATCATTGGCATAAAACCTAGGAGCAAAGAAAAATATTTTCAAAGAATAAATGCATTTTCACTATATAATCAATAGAGCTCCGCCCTAACACCAGAACACCTGACCCAGGGGCCATGAAATTGACAATTTTGGAAGAGGCATCCTTCCTAATCGTCACTATGTTCATAGTTCATTGGTTTAATACCCAGGAGCAGTAAAGAAGATTTTCAAAGACTTAATGCATTTTCACTATATACATGTAATCAATAGAGCCCCGCCCTAACACCAGAACCCCTGACCCTGGGGCCATAAAATTCATAATTTTGGTAGGGGCACTCTTGCTCATCATACATGTTACTATGTACTAAGTTAGTTTATCTAAAACTCGAGTGCAGAGAAGAAAATTTTCAAAGAAATAATGCATTTTCAATATATAATCATTAGAGCCCTGCCTTTACACAAAAACCTCTAACCCTGGGCACATAAAATTCACAATTTTGGTAGAGGCACTCTTGCTCATCAGAACTATTTACTTAGTTGGTTTATTTAATACCCAAAAGCAGAGAAGAAGATTTTTCAAAGAATCAATGCATTTTCACTATTTAATCAAGAGAGCCTTACACTAACACCAGAACCCCTTACCCAGGGGCCATGAATTTAAATTCATAATTTTTGAAGAGGCACTCCTGTTCATCATAACTATGTACTTTGCTTTTTTTTTAATACACAGGAGCAGAGAAGATTTTCAGAGAAATAAGGAACTTTCACTATATGATCTAAATAGCCCCACCCCAACACCAGAACCCCTGACCCTGGGGCCATGAATTTCACAATTTTGGTAGAGGAATCAATGCTGATTACAATCATGTCAACAGTTTGACTGCTTGATGTCCATGAGTAAAGAAGAAGATTGCACTAATTTTAGTGATTTTGGCCCCACCCCTCAGGTCCCAGGGGGGCAGGGACCATCAAATCTACAATATTTGTTCCCCTGTACCCATAGATGCTGTATACCAAATTTGGTTGAAATTGGTTCAGTGGTACCAGAGAATAAGTTAAACATGTTCAAAAGTTTACGAACGACGTACAACGACGGACGAAAACGAATAGGAATAGGTCACCTGAGTTTAATCAAAAATCAATACTGTTACAAGTGAAAAATTTCTGATTATATATATTTCCATTTCTATACCTGATGAAATTTTCAACAATAGTATGTGAAAATCATCAGTTGATGATTTAAATTTTAATTGTCTATATTTTCAATGGAATATTAACAGGGGGTGTCTACTCCACCCTCCTCTTCATTTAGTGCAGACTTTTGGAGGAAAACTTTGGACTGGTTGTCCTGTGGTTGTTACTTCTCCACCCTGATCTAAAATACTTCAGAAAAAAAAAACAGAAAAGCATCATGGAACATGTCCATTTGGTAACTTGCAACATCACAACATAATAGTACAATTTGACACGTCAGAGATAGAATTACAGTAAACAAGTTCTTGGAAATTGGTCTCCTAAATCAATAAAGCATCAATTAACCAACACAGTGAAGTCTAAATGTTCCTGTCCACTTTTTTAACAATCAGTTTAATATTTTGCTTGTTGGTTGAGACCCGGTAGTGTACACACGTCTCATGATGTCTCGTAAGCGCTAGCTGGAATCTGTTTATCCTGAGGTTCAATATCTGTCGAGTCTGTGTCCTTTTCATGACTTAATGCATCATCTACATAGGGAAGCGATGGTTTAAGCACGTCTCTGGTAGCTAAGGTTCTGTCTACAGGATAGATGCCCGATGACTTGAAAGCAATTTTAACTGTCAAAAGTTTATAAAATTGTAACAAAGCCTCCTTCAGTTTCTCTGAAAAATTCTCCTTTCCAATACACTTACCAGGGCTCTCAAGTCCTTGCTGTTATATGCCAATTGGTCTTAAGAAGCTCAAACACGCCTTTTGTCTAAAGGCTACATAAGGTGTGTGGTATTAGGCACTATTGTATAAAGTTCTATGCCAAGAGATTTACCCTTCATGAAGACATGATACTATCAAACAAGAGAACAATTGGACATTTATTTCCAGCATGAACGTCCATGATTTAAAAAAAAACATTTTTTATTATCCAAAGCAAGAATGTATAATGACATGGGAACAACACGATTTTCCCTCTTATATTCCCTGGGGGATCCTCACTTAACCCTAAAAAAACCCTTCCAATATAAATTTATGATTTGTGCTTTTTTTATAGATAGAAAAATGATGAAAACAAAATATTATAAAATTTACTGACGTACATAAAGCGATTTTAATTTTATGGCGTTAGTCCACGAATTTTTTGATAGCTACTCGTATTATATATACATAACATACTATTATAAACATTATATGTTCAAACAAAAGAATATAATTATCATTACCTTTGTACATTATTTGTGATTTATTTATTATGTCTTACATTATCACATGATCATCCTGCGAGGTAGTGTAGGATTAATATTTGTAATTGTATACAGATGGAGCTTAGTCACGTCCCCATCCCTGGCAACTGCCATAAATAACGACATTTGAGTAGTGAATTTTAATGTAAAAGCATAGGTCTGGAAATTAAAAAAAATTCTGTGAAATTCTTTCATGATGCTACTCCTCCTACAGTTTTGGTCCGATTTCAATATCTAACTTGGAACACAAGTAGACACTACTAAGATACATATTTCTGTGCATGACTTGATTTCATGTTCACCGGGAAGACACATCCAACCAGGCCCCGCCGTCACCAACATCCCTCAATTCAATACTCATCGCTGAGGTTTTCCATCAAATTCTTTACTTCACTCTCAAGTCACCGTCACCAAAAAAATGAGGGATTATCTTGATGAAATCCTCAAATATTTATGGATAGATTCATAGCAACTTTAAAATCTTCCTCAAGAATAAAAATGACAGAAAGACGACGCAGACTTAGGAAGTATGAAAGGTTTTTGCAAATTATAAATCGACCATCGAAAAGAACGATTGGAGACCGGACAAATCCTTTTGAAATTTACATTGATGACGAATTGTTTGAACGTTTCAGGTTAAGGCGCCCTACTATTTAGCATATATTACATTAAATTGATAACGATCTTGTAAACAGTGCGAGGAATAATGCCTTACCTCCACTTCTTCAACTTTGGTTGGTTTACGATTTTTTGCTACCGGGGCATTCCACAAACTTATTGGGAATAGCTTCAAAATCCAGGTTTTGTTAATTGTCTTTCAGTAAAATAAAACCAGTTTGAACCGGTTATAGGCTAGACTGTGAATGAATGCGTGACGTCATAATGACATTCTTTTGAATCGTTGCCAAAATCGTAGTAGCAACGTTGTGAATCGTAGTAGCAGTGTACCAATGTAAACACAGTGTAAACACCCCGTATTAAAGGGGGACTATATGTAATGAATTAACCCACCTATCCCCCAATCTGCACTCTCTTGACCCAGCTATCCCCAGGGGCTGCACTCAGTTGACCCGGCTATCCCCCAGGGGGACTGTACTGAGTTGACCCGGCTATCCCCCAGGGGCTAAAAGTGCACTCAGTTGACCCACCTATCCCCTCAACCAATCAGAACTGATCACGTGATTTCTCTCAGCCAATCAGAATGCGGTCCTAACTAGGCCGTTTATACTACTCATAGTTAATCAATTCTTTGATTTCATTTTTGTCTTATCTATCATATTAAGCTTATTACTGAAGCTGAATAAATCATAGTATCAAGACACATGCGCTGTACATGACATGGTGTCAGAAGTGAGAACTCAGTCGGTCATACATCCACATCCATCGGAAGCATCCTGTACGGAATTTATGTGTAAAACATTACAGTCAAACCTTGGACAATGAGAACATTGAAAAACCATATCCATATTTAAAAAAGAAACATAAAATTATTAGGTATTTGTTTGTTTAGTTTTGTTTAACTAACTTAATATATTATTATTCAAAGACATGTATAACTGTCCCCGAAACCCCTTGTGGGAATGGGAAATCATAGAAAGATTGGAATCTCCCCTCCCCCCATTTAAAATGGAAATCATGAAAAAAGTGGGATAGCTTAAACTACTTGGAGAGTAGGGGGAAGGGACACTGTGTTTTCTGTCTGTGTCTCTTCTAGCGCGTCTTAGATGTTGTCATTCCCTCGCCCTCTGTCAAAAAAGGGCAATGTACATGTACGTCTCTGTGCTGCTCTCTGGAGTGTTGGCTGCCCAGAGTGCACACGCCTCACTGTGTGGTGTGAGGAAGATTGATTATATATTGTTTAACGTCCCTCTTGAGAATTATTCACTCATATGGAGACGTCACCGTATGCCGGTGAAGGGCTTCAAATTTATACCTATACTCGGCACTTAGGGCCATTGAGCAGTGAGGGTTCTTTATCGTGCCAGCGCCTACCGTGACACGGGACCTACACTTTTAAGGTCAAATCCGAAAGACCCGTGACTTTCACTTCTAGTGCCGAGCGCTTGGCGAAGGAACAAGAACCGTCATTTGGTGAATGCTTCGGACATTGTGAATGTGTGGATTTTTCTGTCTTAGCTGGACAGCAGGTTGTCCCCCTCCATGCCCATTTTGAAATCGGGACACGGAAGGTTATTATTGATTATCGGTACCTGACCTCGGTTATCCATGGTCAGGTACAACCACAGCAAGGTAAGAGGACTCGCTCTCTCTCTCTCTCTGTTTATTATTTTAATGTTTTTTGCAGTGGACATTTCTGGACGACAAGATGAGGATATTGATGGTAAGAACTCTTTTTTTTCTCTTTTCTGTGTGTGAGGGTGAGTGTGTGTGTGTGTGTAGTGGTGTTGGGGGGGGTTCTATGTTAAAATTTAACTAACAATTTGCCTCAAGTGACTACAGGTGGTAAGTTATTCTGATTATTTTTATTATCAAATACCACATTATTATACTTTAACACATCCTATCTGTGTAACGTATGAAATAACTTTTTGTTAACGAAAAGACACCGGGACAACTCGTGTGGTTTTAACCTCCAATATTTTTCAAAAGTTTTAGAAAAAAAATCACTTCTCCTTTAAGACATTGCACGAGCTTCCTGAAAAAGAGAAAAAAAATCACACACTCTCCTTGACTGTGACAGGTGTGCCGGTTTTCATACATAGTACTCAGAGCTCCACCCATGCTTTCCTGTTTTGCAAGTATAAGTTACATCATAGAAGCCGATCGCGAGTAGATATCGTTTTCATTGGGCGTGGAAATCAAGAGCGCGGCGGTCATGTATTTAATTAACAGAACGTAATCTCAAAAATCAAAAAACCCTACATCAATACTTAAAAAGTAAATTAGCATAATGAAACGTGTTAAAGACATCTTAAAACCTGTGATCGAATATAGTTCAGTGGCCAATTGAGCAAGAACATCAAGACAAGAATTACCTCCCCTGAAAGTTGAAGAAATACTACATATTTCCATCTTCAGTATAAAGGCGCATTATCAGCTTTTACAGTTCACCGATCTAGAGAATATATTGTAATCGAATGGTATTCTGTTTTCTAATAGAAATCAGCAAGACTTGGTTGATTTATGAGAGGAAGCAGAGGCGGATTTCGGTCCCAATGAAGGTGAAATTCAGCAATTCATGAATAGAATAACGGTTCGTGGAAAAAACATATCAACGCCTATATCATGATGATAGTATCGCTTGGACTTCAAATCTTGCCATTATTAACTCTATAGATGCCTTTGACGTGTCGTCTTTTTCTACAAAACTGCTGTGGTTGGTCTGTAGAACGATTAAGGAATAGGAAATCTGACAATGGATACAAGCTTCATTGCTCTGGTCACATCTTTGATGTTGTAAGGGCTATTTTAGGTGTGCGTACATGTATACTACATTTTATTATATTGACAAGACGAGAAGGAAAGATTGCTCAGGGTTCTGGTTAACCATTTACATCCTAGGAGCCATGTGAGCTCCTTACTTTTCAAAGTTTAGGGGCCCACAGTGTGATTTACGGGCCCACAACATGTTCCAAACCCTTCAAAATATTCTCTACATTGGCCCGTTCTGGAGCATATACGCCTGCAAAATGAACATTGTTGACACCATCAACACAAGTTCTTATAAAATACGGCTAATTGTAGTCGGCGCGCTCGCGCAACAGATTTTGTATATAACATTTATCGCTTATACAATATTTGTCAGCATCGGGCTCGATATTTCACTCGATATTCCTATACTAATCAAAGTACTGAAAGTACCAATAGGAGTTGATTTTGACGATTTTCAATAAAATTTAATGTTTGATACTTTGTTCACAACTTTTTCAAATTCTATTCATTTATGCTTCATAGGAAAGTTGTGAGAATTAAATGAAAAAAGGATTCACAGAGTCAAAAAGGTAAGGTTGTTTTGATCACCATAACCTTAGAATGATATGCCAAAAAAAGTAAGACTTTTCCTCTGTTCTATTATTCTCAATAAATTTCAAAGTATTTTTCTGAGCTAAAGTTTGTTTAAAAGGGCTTTCAATAGCAAAAACATTTCTGTAACCAAAGGTTCTCCCCATCCTCTAATAAATACAAGTTAATCTTTAGTAGTATTATTTTTAAAAGTAAAAAGGCATCTTGTTCAAACACGTATACCATTGTATGGTAGCTTACTGCCATGAAAATCAAGTCTTTAAAAGGAGGCTAAACTCTAGAGTATAGGGTCATAATGTAATACTGATTATACTGGTAAATTTAATTTGTTACATTGGCGTCGGAAGCAAATTGAAGGGGGGGGGGGGGGGGTGAAAGAAAAAAAAAAAAATTTCGAACCTAAAAAGATGAAACTA
>PRKT01000726.1:124328-135348 GCA_003671525.1 Saccostrea glomerata
CCCCCCCCCCCATTCCGATGCCTATGTGTTATGCATAAAGTTGATTTATAAAAACAAAAGCACTAAATATTTTTAATGCTATAGTTAAAGTTTGGAGATATAACTATTAATATGTAATATGTATGTAGAGATAGAGAGAAAAGAGAGATAGGTCAGCTAATAAAATGCAGTAAATTTCGGATTACACTTGCTTAAATCGTGGTTAGACATGCATGGATCAAAGGGGATCTGGATCCCTGGAAAATTCTTTTTTTTTCAAATTGACATGGTAAAATTACTTAGGCTTTGTCTCAAATCCTTTTCCTCTTCCGATTTGAGCCACCACCTCCTAAAGAAAATTTTCTGGATCCACCTAACCAAAAAAATACAGTCGGGCTCGGGGTGTCAACTTGAATATAGTCGATAATGCTTAAATTATAAATAAAATCGCTGTCATTTCAGTGTTTTAATGCAGGGAGAAAATACTTGTGTGATATTGGGATGAGATGGACGCGCTGGTGCCCCGACGCGCCGAAAACAATTAGCCTAAAATACATTTCTTGTTCTTTGACCCCTCACTGATAATGCACGCAAACTTGGACTTCGTGACAGCAGACGAAACTGTTTGGAATTCTGCACCCTGCACCTGCAATGCATCTGATAAATTCAACAGCCGAGTCTCTTGTTCTGTAAGTGTTGCCTAACTCTATCTCCTTCTTCTCATCTAAGTCACACATCCAAATAAAGTCTGTGATTGGTCTGTCATGCCTCACTAATGCATGACACGATCTGATCATACGACACAGTTTTTCATTGTTGTTTTTGTTTAATTTTATAAGAATGTTAGTTGCTTCTGACTTTTCAACCGGCTTCCTCTGTTCAATATAGGATGATCGTATGTGGCCTTTACTTTCACCGTGTTTTATCACGGTGTCCACTTTGTAAGAATTACTACCTCTCGTGCGTCTGGCACCATGTACAAACCATGCCATGATCGGTATTTTTGAGCCATGGCCTGCCGCCACACCATTTCAATGAAAACGATCGTGACCTTTTGTTGCAGTCGTACTCGCTAAAATATGTATCACGTTGCGGTTGTGCATTACCTTTTTGGTTTCTTTTACCCATCAATAAACTGCCACATTATTGGTTTCACTAGGGCATACGTCTGGGCCATGTGCTTGGTGCTTGTATCATATACAAATGTAATAGTTTGCACATGACACCAAACGTCATGGTTAGCGTAGTGTAGTGTTTGTTATGAAATCAAAGTACTGTGAGTACTGAAAGACGGTGGCATGAACGACACCCCTTTCGAGAATAAAATTTTTAACAGCGAAGGATATTTTTCTGGCTAGCAATTACTGCGACACGGGATCTCAATCTGAATTAAGGGCCGATATCCATGTCACGCAGTGGGAGTCGAATCCGCGACGCCGGTAAGGATGGACTTCTTCAGGTCCGTGAGTCCAAAGCAAACCCGCAACGTCAAATGGCGACTGGCAGTATATAAGAAAAAATGTTTTAAGATTTTGTAAAATGATATGGAAATTATAAAAGTTTATTTCAATTTTTCACAATATATCTACCTGTATTTTAATATATAAATTTATATTTTTTGTACTAAAATGTATAAAGTGTTATGAATTGTCACTGTTTTCTAAAATTGTTACTATCCTATTACAATTTTCATTAAAAAAACATAGCAAACTTCAAATAGGTACATGCATAAATAAACAATTGCAAATTATCAGATTTCATTTAATGTGTTTTGTCGCCTTACGACACACGGATGATAATGATGCCAAAAAGTCTAAAGCAGCGTCAAGTTTCCTCTTTGCTAAAACAAGTTGGATAATTCCAATTAAATTAAGGAATTTCATTGATGCACATAGTTGAGTGTCCCTTAATTCTTCAAATATTAGCCAGAAACCAATCTCGCGCACAAATAGGACCTTGTGAAGAATTATTAGTACTAAAGTTATTTACAATATTTTTACTATCATTCAACTAAAGAATCTTATATATATTGACTGTCAACATTGACAGCGCCTTCCGCTATTCCTGTAGCTGTTTGTTCTACCCTTCGATTTGATGAAAACGATTTCGCTTAGAAAACTCCCATTTCTCTAGTACACTAAAGAGGAAAAAACTGAACTGCTTTCCAGTGCGTAGTATTGTCATCGAACGCCGCCGTTTTTCGTGTGTTGGATTTACCACTTTCCCATTTCGGATGTTTGATAAATTGATAAAATAATTAAGGAAATGTCCTTAAATTTTCCAAAAGACGACACAATAGATAGTGAATAAAAAATAGGATAATGTTTACCAAATTACTATTTAATACTTTTATTTTGAAACAATACTCATGTATTATTTTTTAAACCGTTTTTTTTTTTCGTGCGTAAGTACATTGAAGCATGTAAATGAAGTATTTTTTGTCTATATTTTATTAAAAGAATTCAGATACACTAAAATGTGATAAATAAATACTTTAAAAATTTCATCTTGCAGCGCCTACTATTTTTCGAAAAAAAAAAACGCTTTGTACACGACAATCCTCGTATAAATGCTCGAAAAAAAGATACAAAAAAAAAAGAATAACAAAATATTTTTCTGTCTCTATTTTCCGTCTTCTCAATTCACGATCGGAGTCTGTATATATGCGCATGGAGCTTTCTCCAGAATGGGAGAGGATCGTACATTTTGGCTATGGTTTGCGATGATGGTATTTCTCATACGTAATATTCTAATAATAATGCAATGACCCTGCAAATCATTGCGCAATACATATTTACTGCTTTGTGAACACACCAGAAGACTGACCTAAATTTAGCCCACTAAAATCGCATAAAATCCTAATATTAGTATTATTTCATGCACGTGTATTTGAGTACCTTTTTTGCACACCCTTTAAAGGTACTTGGCCACAGATTTGAAGTTAATATTATCTCAGAAAAACTTATGATATCACGAATAACATATTTCAATAGCATTTCACACAAAAATAAATAAAAATCTTATTTCATTTAAAAATTATTAAAACTTCAAAATTTTTGGCGGGTTTGATTGACACATCCTTGCACATTCACAAATTTTAACTTTATTCTTAATTCTTCGGACAAGTGGCAATCTTGTTGTGTGAAAGTGAGAAATATTAAAACTTTGATCCAGAAAAATAATTTTATTCAGAGTAGAAATGTTAAAAAGCAAAACTCCTTCAAAAATATCGTCATTCCGAGCTAAGTATTGTGTGCAAATCGATCACACTCGTGTTATGTACACAGTTTTTGTAAACAGGGCAAGAGCTCTGTTATTGTTGACCGTTTACGGTTCACTGGGTGCGTTTAATTGTCGAAGTCTGCTCACCAAAACTGCACGGACTGAGAATATATTGTGCGTTTCTATTGCTTTCGAACATGTCTACTCTGAATTTTCTGGATTATAGTATTAATATTTTTCATTTATACACAACAAGACTGCCACTTTTCCTAAGTATTAAAAGTAAAATTAAAATTTGTGAAAGTGCAAGGGTGTGTCAATCAAACCCGCCAAAAAATTTGAAAATAACTTGTAAATTTAATAAGATTTTAAATTAATTTTTGTGTGATAATCTAATAAAATATATAAGTCGTGATACTTTAGAGAAAAAAATAACTTCAAATCTGTGTCCAAGTACCTTTAAAGGGTAAATTTACTAGAGGCACGTAACTTAGAGTTTCTAAATAGGAATGAAATAAATGGGTAAATTGTCCATTATAGTCTTTGTAATTATAGATTTGACAGATTTTTATTCGTTGAGTCGTTTTTGTGTCCGAGATAATCAGACAAAGTCTTATTTTTAAAAACTAGAATGGTAATAAACTTAGCAAACTTTATGGCATCATATACCTCCAACAACCATTTAATTAACTGATTAAGATGTAGTGATCTTTTTTCTTCTTTCCTAAAATACATATATTCGTTTTACTAATATAGCATTGTAAACAGATATAAGAAATTCAAACAAAAAGACAAAGTTTGTTAAATTTCAGTAAACTATTTTTAAGTTTTATTGTAAAAAAAAAAATTCACTAAGCAGTATTCAAGAAACAACCGTGTGTTGTTTAGCAATTACTAGAATTTGATTTCGGAGTTAGATAGTGAAACAATCATACAATGAAATCTTCAAATATTTTTCAACAATTAATTGGTAATTTTAAAGAAAATCAATGTGCGTACAAAACGGATTTTTCGAACATGTGAGAAAAAACGAAAAAAAATGTACGAATTGACATCTGAAGTTTGCATACGAATATACGAGTCGGTTGGTGTACGAGTTAGTTTAGTTCGGCGTAACTCAATGAATATTCATGAGGCGAGAAATATTGAAAACGGCAAATATCAGGAATTAGGCTTTGTATCCATCAACGAAATGTCTTTAAAGTAACTTGAAAGTATTTGTTAACTGTGTACATTTTATTTTCAAACATCGAAATAAGTCTACTTTCATTAGTTTGACTCTGCAAAAATCGCCGCTAGGGTCCCCGTGTGTTTACACAGACCAGCAGCAATAGCCTGTGGCTATATATAGCCACCGTCTAAAAAGGAAGTGGATTTAAAAAATACAAACAAAGCACAGTCATGTTCCGGGAACAAGACGCTCGCCATGTGGGCGATAAAATTTTGATTTCTTCATCGCCCACTTGAAATTTTAATCGCATTGGCAAGTGGGCGATTGGTTACCATAACCCTGTTTCTTCAGTTTTGTTGAAGTCTTGATGTGTGCCGGACTAAGCTACTTCACCTACAATAAATCTCTTAACAAACGGACAAATAGTACATATTTGTAGTATTCTGTATTTTTAAAGTCAGATTTTTTTCTTTTGAATTTGACATTAGGATTTTTTTTTTGCTAGCTTTAAATTGGGTGTTGCTAAAACGCGGAAAGGAAAACGGAACGAAACTAGGTTAAGGGCTACCCAAAGGTAGATCAATACAGAGCCTTAGAAATGCGATTATCACGTCACAGTGAAATTGTACAAATGAATCTCGGCGAATAAATAATTATTTCATTTTTCATATACTCTCGGTTTATGTCTTCTCCTGGCACGCTTTGAATGACAACATTTCTCAAAGTTTCCGTCAGGTGGCTTAGACAAAGATTTCTTTGTGAATTAAAAAAATTTGGAGGCATTTGTAGTTAAAGCATTTCTCGTAAACACTGCACTTGAAGCAATACGCTTGATTTCTCTAAACTCCCCGTCACGCGGTCCTTTCCCATGCGTTGTCCCGAAGAAATGTTTTTTCTACTTGGAACCCATAGTTTGCAACTCCATTAGCCACATCGGCAATTGATAGTCTGCAACTCCATTAGCCACATCTGCAATTGGTGTTTTCAATTTAAATTGACTTGCTGCACCATCCGAAAAATGGATCTGCTTTTCAATGGTCAGTTTGTTTTCTGTCAAATGCTGAATGCCTATAGTTACAAAATGATGCACTGCATGGCTATCATGTTTCCTATCGTCTATAAACTAGGCTTTCGTGCATGGCCTCTTTGCATTCCAGGCATCTGTAGTAGGCTAGTAAGGTAACTTGATCATGAGACCAATTAGCACTCTGTGCCTCACGTGTAATTCTCCGCAAAATCCATCCAAAAGACAGTCCAATGCTCTGGTAGGTTGCTTTTGAGATGAAGGAATTGATTGTATTGTCAATAGGCATAATGAAGATAGGCACTAAAGACCTCCAACTCACTTTTCAATTCTTGCATGAACACCTGTAGTGAACCCTTCTTCAGCTGCAAAGCTTTCCACACTTTTTTCTTGACTTCATGTAGATATGACTGGTTTTCCCACTTGTTCCATTCCATTGTAATGTTCCTTGCATTCGGGAAAGAAAACGGGAAGAGAATGGGAGCTTGTTGAGAGGTAAACAAAAGTTCGAATTTTAACTGATTTTGTGCTTGAAAATAAATATTGGGCACTTTCAAATGAGAACAAAAATGACAAAAAATAAGTAACTGAACCTTTCTATGAAAAAAAATTGTGGCTTATACCGTCATATAAACGAGGAAGTGTCGTTCTTCGTGTATCCCGAATTTCCTCGGCTTTTACTATCGACATAAAATATGAAAGAAATAAGAATAGTACATGATTTTATGTTAACTTATACATATTATTGTCAATGCTTAAACGTTTTTGGAGTTTTGAAAAATATATTGATTGTTATAATCGTTAATTAAGCATTTTATTTGATTGTTTACAGGCTTGAAGCATACAGGAGGAATGCACATTGTGCAAAAACCGACACTATTCCTGTGCCAGAATTTATGATGATAACCCCTGATCCCAAGGAATACAAGGACTTACATAAAGACAGCACATTTCCAGGATGCGTGGACTCAGAAATCTTAACCTTTCTGTCAAAATTTAATAAATCTTTGGATAAGAAAGCAACAGATATGTACAATGATGGATTTATACAGTATGTCAGAGTGACTTTCCATGATGAGCACTGGTTTGTAAGAAGTACAGTGAAAGCATCCATGATGAAATCCGTGAAGTATGTAGTCGATGTAAAGCTAGGACAGGACAAAAGTGTTCAGGAATGTCAGTGTGAATGTGCTGCAGGTATGGGACCGGATGCTCATTGTAAACACGTATGTGCTGTGTTGGTTGCATGTGCAGATTTTCTGAAGCGAGGAATTATAAAAACAGAACTTACATGCACCCAAAGAATACAAACATTCCATCGTGCAAAACCACACAAAGGAACTCCCCTAAAGGCAAATCAACTTGAAATGCCTGGATGAGAAGAAGTTTGCAATTCCCAGTATGACCCAAGGCCCCCAGAATTTCAAAAGAATCCAGGATATGTTTCATATTTTAGAAATGTTTGCTTAAATTTTCGAGGCATAAGCAAAACCCCCATATTCCAGATATATCAACCAGCAAATATGAGGGCCTTTGACTTGGACCATGACTATTTTAGCAATGACTATTTAACATTCAGCCATCAAATACTCAAATTACTGAATGTAGCAGAAATTTCTGAGGAAAGTGCACGACAGCTGCATTTGAAAACCATAAACCAAGGTAACAATGACCTTTGGTATGAGGAACGCTGCAAACGTTTACACTCGTCAGTGTATGGGAGGATTAGTAAAGCAACAGACAGGACCGATAAAGTTAAACTTGCCCAGACTTTGACTCAAAAAGGCAAAAAACTTTCAACAAATCCCATTCTTCATGGAAAGAAATATGAAAAAATAGCTCTGAAGAAATATCAGGAAATAACCGGAAAAACTGTTTATGGCAGTGGAATATGTGTTTGTTTGGAGGCCCCACATTTTGCTGCATCACCTGATGGCATCATTGATGATGGATGGCATCATTGATGATGATACTATTATTGAAGTGAAATGTCCCTATGTATCAAGAAACAATATTATCACACCCAAAACTGTTCCATATATCCGACAGACTGGTAGTAAGTTTTTCCTTGATGAAAAACATGATTATTATTATCAGGTTCAGGGTCAACTTTTATGTACAAACAAGAGGAATTGTGTGTTTGTCGTTTATACATTTAATGATTTTCTGTTCTTCACAATTGAAAGAAATGACGAATTTATTATTGAAATGAAAAACAAATTAAATGCATTTTATGAAAGCTATTTCAAACCTGCTCTTCTTGAAAAAGTATTTTATAAAACCTATGAAGGGCAGTGTAATTGTAATAAATGATTACAGACTATACAAATGTCTCCTTTTTTATTTTCCTACAAATTTACAATTATAATTACAGAATTTGAAGACATTTCAAGTCATGCATAAGATGGCACAATACAGTTTTTAAAATTGCACAACATAAAACAACAATAAACTATTTCTGTTGAAAGTTTTGTTTCTGAACTATTCATCGGTTCACTTAAAATTTTATAGGTTTTAGCAAGCCCAATAATTCGTTCAATGTGAACACGTTTGCTGGATATTTTCCTGTCTTTGATGACTGTAGCACAGGACATTCTATTTTTCTTTCGAAAAAAAGTTGGCGTATTAATTTGAATATTTTTATAAATAAATATATCCTGAACATTGAAACCTTTATCTGCCATGATGGAATCGCCAGAATTACAGATATCTAAAAGGTTACTTCGTTCCACAATCTGGCGATCACTTGTTGATCCCCCAAATGCTGTTGAAATGTATGACGTTAGTCCTCCAGGAGTTGCTCCAACTAAAACCTTCACAGTATTGCGATTTTTATAGGTTGAAAATGTAGCCTGCTGTGATTTTGGTAATTTTGGTCTTTTAATAGGGCATTCAGTACCATCTATGATCACTCTTGTGTTTGGGAATTTAGCCCTGAAGTCTGATGGACAAAAATACTTAACAAGGTGTTTCGAAGGCCATATATCAATTTCTTGCCATTGTTTACTCATAAAAAGAATCCAAGTAAAGAAAACATTTGAAACTATTTTTTCGGAAACACTGAAAAGCCTTGAGAGTTCAAAATTTGTAGTATGACGCCTAAACTTTCAAAGAACCATTAAAAAACTGGTCTGGGACACTAATATTTGACACTTTGTGGTACACATAATTTAAACAATATGCAGCAGGTCCAAGGGTTCTCAAAACAAAATAAAATTTAACCAGTGTTTCAAGTCCAGTGTAAAAGTGTACTCCAGCGTCATCATTAATGAAATTGTCAACACTCATAGGAGGGTACTGTGGGGTCTGTGTCTGGACATTACGAAAATAAATGTTTGGATCTTGTACAATTGACTCCTCGGGTATCACACTTGAGTCTGAAACAATTTCCTCCACAGTTTGTAGATCATCCGATTCGGTGCAATATATAAGTTCTGAATCATTTGATGCTGAAAACTCTTCTGCCAGTTTTCTTTTGACGCCCCGAGACTTTGCTCTATTTGCTCTGGCTGCTGAATGGGGACTAGGTTCAACCCAGGAGAATACACTTGGAATGGCATTTTTCTTCAATCTTTTATTCAGTGGTGTTGTTCCTTAAAATATAAGTTCATACTTTAAAAAAAAAGAAAGTTAAGTATTTCTTTACTTTTATTATACATTTTTGGGGGTTAAAATATTATAAACAATGGATTCACCTTGTTATTTTATCAAAACAATCATTTTTATCAGCAGCAGTCTTAAAACACAGTCATGTTACCCTAATTCATTAATCAGTTTATGACGATTCTGTTACATATTTTCACAGTGTGATTAGAAATAGTATCTGCTTTTAGTAGAGTAAACAAAGACAAAATCTTCTTAGATATGCATCGGGCAATTTACAAAAGCAGCATAATGCCTTTTAGACATGTATCTTGCATGTTTAATTCTTGGTTTTAGCAGGGTAATCAAAATAAATCAGCGGGGGTCACGCCATGTGGCTGTACATCTCTTTGTACCATTATCGCATATACTAATTGACACGTTGAATATAATTTGTTGATTTATCGCGATTACATGTTTTTAACTTACAAGGGAAATAAAAGATAGCTTTAATAAGTAAAATGTTTAAATAAAAGTAAAAATAATTAAATAAATACCATGAGAGGTTTCAGTTACGTAGTCTTCTTCTTTGAAATGTGCACGACATACAACAGCATAAGTCGACGGTTCCCAGCTCTGAAAACGAGTTTCTCCCTGTTTAATTGCGTGTATCCAAGATTTTTTTCTTAATGGGTCTGATGGAAATACGTGACCACCCCGGTTACTACATTCCGGCACACAACAACAAGTTTCAGGCATGATTTCACAACGTGTTTGACAGCGGTTTGTTTACGTTTTATTGATAACTCACTATAGATAAAGCGCGAGGGTATTCCGATTCAGGACCGAGTTTTCCTGTGGCGCCCCCTAAAGGAAAGATAACAGGAGACGGTTCGCCATTGAATCCATTTAGTAATGTGGTAAAGAGTATGTGCATGCAAGACATCATTAAGCCATGTACTTACATTTCAACTATTGTGCGCCCTTTAATGTTTGCCCGTACGTACATGTCTTCTATAAAGTTTTCTTTAGGCATTATTGAAGCCAAGACTGCAGATGATATTTTGAAGTTTTTCCCTTCAATAATAATGTAGCTGAAGTCCCTGAAATAATAAACAGTTTTTCAATGGGGAGTGTTGTACTGAAAATCAATTACACATCATGAAAGGCAATACGCCTTGCATGTTGATGTACTTGTACAGGAATCAAGTTCAAATTGAAAATTGATTCTTTTTTTCTCAAACATTATGATTCATCAAATGTTATTTGAACAAATATGACCTTTTGGCAGTATTTAAAAGGAAGACATTAATGATTTTAAAAAAAAATCCACCAAACTTGTACATCATACAAACTTTGGTTAGAAAAGCTTACCCGGGTAAAAATCTCAAGGACAAGTTAAGGTATTTCCACCCTCTTATGATGTCATAGATTTTTGATAAAAAAAACTGTTTTTTTATATGAATTCATGCCAAGTGAAAAATAATTTTCATAAGAATGCTTTTCAACAAGTGTAATGATATTGTTAAATAAAAGAATTCTAAAGATGTTTTTTTTTTTCTTTTTTTAATCAATTATTCAATCTTTAAAAAATGATGAGAAGGGCAATTACTCCTCTTCAGATATTTTTATCAAAATTATTATTTTAAGAAATAGTTTCACTGGTTTTCACAGATAATAGTATTTTACAAGTATTTCTGAACTTTCAGCATCAGAATTATGCATTTGAAAAAGTTTTCACATCAGTTTTTTTCAAAATGTTTACAGAAAATGTAAATTTTTTAAAGCTGCTTAATCCGAAGCAGGCACATATTAAGACCGTGGAACATTAACTGGCAAAATTGGAAATATACAGCTTACGTCATTTCTATCTGTTACAATCTAAACATTCAGTGATAGACAGCGTAATGAGCGGATTTATACAATTTGACGCGGACGTTTGGAAAACATCGGATTGAAATTGCAGATCGAAATTCATTTTCAATCCACCTCAGCTACGCTACAATTCGACGCGGACGTGTGGAAAACATCGGATTGAAATT
>PRKT01000726.1:142073-158124 GCA_003671525.1 Saccostrea glomerata
TATAACACAAGCTTCATAATTGTTTAATACATTCAATGTTAAGTTGTTCTTTACAGCCTTTTGTAAATACAAGGATATTATTGTCAGGTTTTTGAATGTTCAGGAATTATCTTGAAATTCTAAGAATACAGTTGCTGTTTCTTATTCTTCGTACATTTTTTAATCATTCCGTAACCTGCACCCTTTTAATTCTACCCCATGGCGGGGCCCTTGCTGACTGGTCGGTTTTCTAGTTTGACTTGTCATACCACTAACCTGAGAGTCTTAAATTCAAATGACAAATAAGACCTCTGGGTTTCTTTTATCTATTAAGACCACTTGAGTTCAATCAACAATTTCACATTTAATTTCTATTCTTTATTTTCAGTGTACTCAAAGAAATGTTCCTATTGTGAAAAACATTTTCATTTTGATGGTTTCTCTTGTTGTGTTTTAAACATGGGAAGGAACATTTATTGCCATGAGATTCTAAGAAGATTCATGTTCTACTTTTTAACAGGAAGGTAAGTACTTTATTTTTTACTTTTAAGGGGTAAATGTTATTAAAGCAGAGTAATTTTTTGTAAGCATGTCTCATTCGAAGTAATTATAAGACATATATTAACCAAACTTGCATGGATGATACATGTACATCTATGATCTATGGATGCAGATTACCATTCTTGCATGGGATGCTGCATCTGATCTACATTGTGTGGTTTAGTGACCATGTCAAAGTTATTAAAGCATGTCTCATATCAAAGAAATTTTTAGCCCCCGATGACCAAACTTACATAAACGATGCATATAAACTTACTTTTGGTGCTTGATCTGAAATAAAGCTTCGGGATCTGACATAATTCTTGTAATTTTCAACACATACAATGTACTTGGAAATGAAGTGGTAAAAAAGGCAACTTGAGTGTTGACCTATATGGTAACTTTTCCAATGAATATTTTATCGAAAAATTTGAGCAATACACCTTGCCTGAATCAGAATTTGCTTCATATTTTGGATTCTGCATCCATTTACTCTGACATTGATAAGATACAGATGGAAATCGTCTTAAGATTTTCTCCTATACTTGAGAAACAACAGTGGCAAATTTTATGATTGTCATAAGTGGGATATGAAAATGATTGTAATTATGTCATTACAAAGTTTTCCTTGTTGGAAAACAGGAGGGTATGGTGATCATGATGTATTGATCTTTTACACGCATACGAAAATTTTCTTTCAGAACTACAATATATACAGAGTACAGTGTGCTGCTGAAGACTTTTGTGGACTCTGGTTTTCCTAACATCAGTGACAAGATAACCTATCAAGATTTCAAAGAGGCATGGTATGCCTTTTTGAATCTTCTTGACATTGATTATTACAGCTCTTTTGAATGTCCAAGTTGTGGCCCTTATCCAGATACTATTGTGATGGATGCTACTTCTGTAGCTTTTCGTAAAGAGATGGTTTCTTGGAAGGACGTTTTCAGCAATGTGTCAGAAAGCCCAAAGCCTTATGATAAGACTGACACAGCAAGGTATTTGACTAAATTGACATCTTCATCAGCATTATTTTAAAACCTCGGCCTATCTTGCCATTAATAGCTGGATGTTTGTTTCTTGGCTATGAGTCTGCCATAATTTTCTTGCGATTCTGATATGTGCCATTAACTTAGGAGACAAAGAATTCTGTAATCAGTATAAACAACATCACATTTGACTCCCATTTGTAAACACTGGTAAAATCACTACACTAGTTTGCTAATACCCTTTCAGCATTTATTGGTACAATTGGTACCATTGTCAAAATATTGCATATGTTATATTGAAATTTGATACTACTTTTAGAACTGAACGCACCACTACAAATTGCAGATTAAAATCTAGCTGACATTAAATTCAAAAACATCAAATATTTTTTTAAAAAAATTATATTACATAGTGCAGATCCACCGTTTCTTGGGAGTAAAAAATAGGCAAGCATCCAGTTAAAGTTTAATTAATGATTCAAAGTAGGAAGGGTAGCTGTCTCGATCATTTATGTAGAGCATCTCTGATCAAGCAGTCTTATCTTTATCCTTTTGGAATTAGACGGAATAGCTACTGGTCAGTTTATAGCATACGGGTATTTCATTTGATGGTCAGTTTTTTTATTTTAAAATTTAATTTGATATAGATTAAGTTTATTTGATATAGATTAAGTTGCTAAGACTAATTTGATATTGTTTAATATGATCGGGAGTTGACAAGGTCTAACACAGAAAGTTTTGAAATCGATGATGAAGTATTTGTTATAGTTAATGCCTATACCACAGGTGATGTCAAAACATCAAATATTTTATGGAATATAGAATCCTAGAATCAAGATTGATATGATTTTCTTGCACTTTAAATTGTTTATGATAAATGAAAATAATTGATGGGCATATCATGCTGTGGTGGGGCACTTGATTTATGTTCTTTTATGAAATTAATATATGTATGATGCCAAAGCTTTTTTTCTCAGTATTTTTAAACTTCTTTTTTTAATAATTTCAGAGTGAAGGAACGCACTCTATTTTCCAAAAATCCTTATGGATTACTTAAAACCAGGAAAAGGACTTTTAAATGACCAATAAGAGAAGCTGATGAAGTTAGTACAAATTGAAAATGAAGATAGGTCAATAATAAGTTTCTTGGAGGTAATTCTCAAGGACCGTGTGAAACGTGGAGGTAGATATTTTGTCAGTGAAATGTGGAAGGATCTTATACAGGTTTTTGCTTCCCCTTATCCTTTCTGCAGTTTCCTGCCACCCAATGAGTATTTTTTTTTTGCTTTTTTGAACACTGAATTTTCAAGAAAAACCTTGCAGAATGATGAGCATTTATAAAGATTATAAACAGTGGTTCCAGTCATTTTTAATCTACTGAGAAGAATGAAAGAGCAAATTCCCTTTACTGAATTTAACGATTGCCTCCCATACTTTCAGCAGAAGGTTTTTGATCCTTTTTTAAAAGATATCTGTCCATCGGAGGAAGCTAATGAGGATGATGAATTAAGTTTTTTCCCTTCATTGCCCCAGTTTAGGAGAAAAGGTTCAATTGTGGCAGATAAACATGGATCTAAACTGAAAGAAGACTTTTGTAATAAATTTTCAAAGGGCCATCCATCTCTGCTACCAGGAGTTTTCACAGTGTTTTGTCCTCATGGTAAGAACAAAAGAAACTATATATCAAACATATTCATTTTTAAGATTTTAAATATTGGTAATCTCTAAATTTTATGATTAATTGAATTTTAGTTAGATGATGTATCAAACACTTGAAACTTTGATAATAAATGTAGATGTCAATTCATTTATCAAGATAAAATAATTGTACACATGTATAGTTTTTTTTAAGTATTGGTGTATTAGATATGAGAAAACAGTTTAATATCAGTAGAAACATTTTTTTAGAATTTTAGGGGTGGACAAGTGAAATTTTATCAATTTTTATCAACCACTTGCGCGTTGGAAAGTGACTTAAAATAGAATTTATTTGTAGGCCATAAATTTAAAGCTGGACAGAGGGGCTTGTGCTATTCATTCAGCATTTGTCTTTTCCCTATTTTTTTTTTAAATATCTATAAATAAAGAATTAGTTTATGGTAGGGCAAGCAAAAATTCAGGTAGGGCAAGTCAATTCTGACAATGTACATGTATTTGCTCTTGGACAAATGCCTTAAAAATCTATTGGTCAGCCCCTGTTTTGAGAAAAATTACATTCAAAAAACATCAAGCAATAACCCATATAAAGTTGCATGAAAAGAAATGAATTTTATTATTTTCAATGTTTGTTTTTTTTTTTGCTCAGAGAATGATCATCAGCACCATTGAGAAATATCAGCTGGTCAGTGCTAAGGACCGCCACCTACCCGCAGCAGTGTCAGAGATCCGGAATTACCTCAGTGTCAACTCCACCCTAGAGACAGTTGAGGAAAAGAAGATTTCAGACAGACTGAAGAAATCCCTGGAGTGGAGGAGATACTATGCCAAAAAAAGGTATGCTGAGGTTCCATATTCATTATTATTTATAAGAAGTACATTGTACATGTATCAATTATCAAGTATCATAAGTTTTCTATGAGAGATCAGTGTAATATGTAGTAGAAATTAAAAGGACAATCCTACAATTGTTTGTGAAAACATAGAGCAGTTACAATACAAATACAAAGGACTTCATTTGATAATTTTAATTCTTTAATCACAGGTCTCATGCAACAAGCAATGGTTTACCAGTGCGGCATGTGATAAAGAAGAAAAAGTCAGGATCCGACAAGGAGAACAGACAACCCAGTCCCACTGATGAAGAGTCCTTACTTCAAGGAGATCTTGGATCTGACCTACATGATGTGTAAGTTCAGCGTTTCTGATCTTACTCTCTCATATTAAGCCAAAAATGAACAAACTCAACAAAAAATGCATTTAATTTTTTTTCTCTCATAAATATTTCATTTAAGTTTAAGATAGTCAGTCTCCTTAATTTTATTTACTGCTTAAATTAAGTTAATAATTTTTTATGTGCATTTCATCTTCTTTTCATAACCAGCATATTCTATAAAATGTGATTTAAAAAAAAATTGGAATACAATGATCAAATCATATAATAATTTATTTTTTTTAACCTTTTTCCAGTGGTGTTGACAACAGAGGATTTGACCCGGACACTGACAGTGACAGTGATGTCCCCCTGTCAACCCTAGCTACAAGAAAGAAGAAGTCCCTCTGAACAGTGATTGTGTGAAGCCCAAAATTACTTGGACTGCCAACAGACGTTTGACTACAATCTTGTATTATTGACAATAAACCATAACTTTATTGTGCATATAAAGAACTTTACATTGATTGTAATGGTATTTTTGGCAAATTTTCAAGAAGCTTAACTTGAATTTTTAAAAAAAAATCATTAAAAGAAAGAAAACTTGAAGTTATGAAAAAAAAGAAAACGAAAAAAATCATGAAAAAAAGACATGGTTCATGAAATTAATTCTCAGCTGGATCGAGAGTACTCTATTTATAAATACAAAAAATTCTATGAATGATTATGAAGTGAAAATAAACTTTATTTACAAATACGACTTTCGAATGAGGAGAACCTGAAATGCAAGAATTTCACATATTAATTACATGATTAAACGTTAAAACTAATAATATAAGTATAACCCATTCTTTAAAAATACATTTCTTAGATCCCCACTTTCCGTTCGAATAAAACACGTCTTTGGGGTACTACCCGAGGAGGAGTTCCAAACTCCACAGTCATCGGAAAACAACCGCCAAAAACACGCTTCCTGCTGCGATAATGCTGCAAGAGTTATCGCTCTTAATAGTCACTATATTCCAGCGAATTAGAAGGTTTGTTTTTTAATTTTTGTTTAAAAAACACAGTTTTATAAATAATATTTATCATAAATTGTCATAAAATTACCATTAGAATATAATTCAAGGGGCATTTCGGTAGTTTTAGGGGCATTTCGGTAATTTCCAGGGGAATTTCGGTAAATTAGGGGCATTTCGGTAATTCGAGGCACCGCTATGTACTTAGTTGGTTTATTTGATACCCAGGAATGTCATTTTTAATCTACTGAGAAGAATGAAAGAGCAATTTCCCTTTACTGAATTTAACAATTGCCTCCCATACTTTCAGCAGAAGGTTTTTGATCCTTTTTTAAAAGATATCTGTCCATCGGAGGAAGCCAATGAGGATGATGAATTAAGTTTTTTCCCTTCATTGCCCCAGTTTAGGAGAAGAGGTTCATTTGTGGCAGATAAACATGGATCTAAACTGAAAGAAGACTTTTGTAATAAATTTTCAAAGGGCCATCCATCTCTGCTACCAGGAGTTTTCACAGTGTTTTGTCCTCATGGTAAGAACAGAAGAAACTATATATCAAACATATTCATTTTTAAGATTTTAAATATTGGTAATCTTTAAATTTTATGATTAATTGAATTTTAGTTAGATGATGTATCAAACACTTGAAACTTTGATAATAAATGTAGATGTCAATTCATTTATCAAGATAAAATAATTGTACATATGTATAGATTTTTTTTTAAGTATTGGTGTATTAGATATGAGGAAAGAGTTTAATATCAGTAGAAACATTTTTTTATGCGCCGGGATCGAAAGATCCGAGGCGTATATTGTTTTTGTCCTGTCTGTTTATCTGTTTGTCTGCAAACTTAATCCTTCGTTATAACTTTTGAACCATAAAAGATAGAGACTTCATATTTGGTATGCATACTCCAATAATTAAGCTCTTTCAAATGACACCAAGGTCAATGACCTTGACTGTGTCCTATGTGCTAAAATATGTTTTTTAACTTGGTTGCTGCCGGGCGCATAGTGTTTCACAAACACATCTTGTTAAATATGTAAATTAACTTACAGATAATGTGAAATGATTTTGTATGTCACCTGTTTTGCTGTAATATTTTGTTTAATTGAAAAATAATTAGAACATTTTTGATAAATTTGTTGAAAGGGTAAGTTTTAGGTTTCAGTAACAATTATTTATTATTATTATTTTAAAGGCGTGTGTTATGGGTTTCAAGTTATGAAGCTGCATGAATCACCGGATGTACCTTTCACACTTTTAAGGACAAGGTTCAAGCAAGGTATGTGTCCTAATTGAATAATCAGTTTTTTGTTTCATTTGCATATCTTAGATATTTTTTTAAGGATGTGCAAATATTTTTATTGTTAAACGTCATACAGGTGTGTTCCCCATACATTGCTTATATTTGAAAACAAAGTATGACTAGCCATATAAAATCCTGACCAGATTTATGTCACTCAATCTGTTTAATATTTTCAGCTCCAAAACTTGTCATTTATGACAATGCTTGCACACTTCAAGTGTACTGTTTGAACCGGGATCCCACATTCTTTGTGGAAACGGCATTTAGGGTAGATGGTTTACATTTTAAAAATCATAAAGGTAAGCACTTTTTCCTGTTTTCTTGATATAAGCTTCTGTTATCTTATGTTACCTCAACAAACTAAGAGTCCTTACTTATCATAGTGATGAAAAATATTTCAAGATTTTTAGAAAACAGTGAGAATGATAATGCTTTCATTTTCTTTTTCAGCATGCGGCCCAAGTTTTGAACTGAAAAGCTACCCTCAGTATGCCCTCTTGAATTCTCAAGTTGTAGAACAGTCGAACTCCAGACTACAGAGAATTAAGGGTTCTTTGTCTTATATGACTCAAGCAAACTTTATGAAGCATTGTAAATTTTATTTATGGGGTCAAAATCATGAGGTTATTTCAAAATTGTAATGAATTGATGCAATTTTTGAACACTTGTATCCAAATAATATTCTACCAAATTACATTTTTAGCACACCTAGACGAAGGTGAGCTTTGTAGTCTTTGATTACCTATGTTTAATGCAGGTGTTTGAATGGAATGCAATGGATACATGATTATCTCCATTGATACCAATGTAATATTATATAAACTTAAAATATATATATATATATATTGCTTACTTTGTAACCCAATGTAACAAGTGACTGTCAGTATATGTACAAAGACATTGTAAACAAGCACTAGCTTCAGTTGACATATGAAACATTGAAATGAACATTCTGTTTCTGAAAAGACTTTAATACTCCTGAGTTCTATAACCGTTAAAATATTAATTAATTTCATTATTATTATCATATTATTTTTTTGGAAAGACAAATTCATTTTGTTACATGTAAAACAATAGTGTTATCTACATTTTGTTATTCAAAGTCATATTTAAGAAATCATTTGTTATTTAGTTTATCAAGTTATATTTATTGTTAGTACTGAAATGTTTGACAACTTGACATGGATAATTTTGATTTTTTTAATTGTGATATAATGTCATATAAATATCGCATCCATTTTCTTTAAGGATACATGCCACAAGCAATTTTTTTTATCTCCCACACAAAAAAGTCACACTGATACTTTTTCAATATTCTTTTAAATGGAATGTAATTAATAAGTTATTGATACCAAAAGTTGCATTTCTATTTTTTTTTTTTTCAAATGCCACTTAGTATATACACTGTAGTATTCATTTTATACTGAAGGTCATACGCAATGTAGTTTGAACTTTATTGGGTTTTTCCTTGGAGTTGAAGAGTTCTACTAAATGAAGGACCCCCTGTGCAATACTTATAATGATTATATATTGATTTGTACTCATCTTCTAAAACAATATTTGATGAAAAAGAAATCTGGAATTTATGCTTTGTAATTTTTGTACATTTTTCTTTAAAAAATGCAAACATTTTCACAATTTGATATCTTTTCAGAACCCCTGGTAATGCATTCTGATTTTTTGTCTGAGCACATTGAACTTTATTGTAAGGTTTAATTTAGAATTCCTTGAAAAATTATCAGTAGGTGAGGTACCTTGCGTATGTCCTTAAATTTGGACTTGACAGAGTCTAATATTGGATCTGTTTCATGATCCTGAAACCTGCATGGTCTATGTTTCTCATTATATGAACAACTGTGAATCTTTCTTTTTGTTTTCGGTAAGTAAGGTTTACAAAATTAATCTAAAAATAAATGAATGAATGCAGCTGTGTCTTTGAAATAAGACAAATATGAGTTCAATTGCACATTTTAAAAATTTGAATTACTACATGACACAATATATATGTATTATTTAATGACATAGGAAATTTTTATACAACTTTCTTGTTTTCTTTTGTTTTTGAAATGGTTATGAGATGGTTTAAACAATGTACTTTATAATTTCAAATATTAGCATTAAATTTGTTTGTTAAATGCAATTTTCATAATATTGTGGAAATGTTTAGGAAAACTCATTGGTTAAATTTTGTACATAAAGTGCAGATGTCTGAAAACAGTAAATTGTATTTGTATAAAATAAAATAGGGGGTATTTCAGACATTTTCAGAACATGTTTCTACCAATCAAGTATTTTAAATTTTAAATGAATACAGTCATAACACTCTATGAAATGTTATACACATTGCTTTTGGACACAACTATTAAAAGCAGATGTTGTAAATATGTCAAGTGATTGCTGAACACTTGTTTAAAAGTCTGTTATTATGTTAACAAAATATACTATATTATATGCACATAAATGCATTTCATGATTCTAGATTAGGATGTTTTATTGCAAACTGCTGTAATGATTAAGAACATTTATTGATGAATTATAAAGATCTTTATAATTTACCTGTAGTTCATTATATATACTGAATGAATTTAAACCTCAATAAATCTTATATAAGTGAAATATTTTGTATGTGTTCAGTTTTATTGCATGGCGTTTTCAGTAATAAGAAAGGAAAGGATTAATATGCAGTATGGATCACATATCACAGTTTATTCTTTAAAGAATGCATATATAAATCGCACAGAACAATATAAATTCAGAATTGTGAATTTCAAGGACACTTGGACATGTGGGCCATGCATAACAGAGAGGAAGGGGGTTATATACTAAAAATGAATTAAATCCCTAACACTTATGATCAGCAACGGCACTTTTTCCAAAATTGTGCAATGTGTGAACCCAGGGTCAGGCATTCTTGTGGGTAGGGGTAGTGGGCACTTCTGATTATTGCTGAATATCACTGATTAGTTGAAATGCATTTTTTCTCAACTCTAACCAAGCATGCTAAGTGTAAAGTTATGATGAACAACGGTTCCTCTTTCAAAATTGTGTATGTCATGGCCTCTGGTTTAAGATATGAACCAAATGCAATGGCGGTGTTATTTTGTATGTTCATAACTATTATTGTAACATTTGTAGAAATTCGATAATTAATACTTTTTCTACTGTTACTTTAACTTGTTATGTTAACTACCGGTATCATGACCCTGGATAGGTAAAAATTGTAAATTGTAAATGGGGATTGCATAACGATTGATACATAAAAAAAACATTGCATAGCTTTAGTTGACACTGCATTGAATATCACTTGGAACTAGGTTGACTGTATATCCATGAAAAAAACATGTAATACTTAATATTGCCGTTCAATACGGTCTATGTCATATTGTAAAAGTTTATCATTGAGTGAGTCAGCAAGATTCCAGTTCACCAAAGCCAGGGTTATTTCCCAATGAGCAGCCGAGATTGGTCAGATTTGCGGTCTGTTTAATGGGATAAAAGATGTCTTATTCTACAGGGGTAATGTATGGGGACTTGGACCCAATTCTTTGTGCGTCCCGATTTTTACAGATATGTCATGTTACTCACAACATTGACTTCTATGACAACACTACAAAATGAATTTTAAAATATTTCTGTCAGATAGTAGCTGTATTTGCTTGCATGTGCCTACGAGAAAAGAGTTTTGTGCCAAATATTTATTACAATGAGAATATATAAATAAAACTGGAGGCATTGTGAGCACATAGCACAAATCTCCCTTCAACTAGTCATTGATGACTTACTTAATTTCATTCAGGTACCCCAACTCGAATAGAACCGACCGTCGGACAGCTTGACGGACGAAAGGACATACCGATTGCTACTTATCCCCTCCCACTTTTCAAGCCAGGGAATAAAAAAATGAACTCGATAAAGACTTGCATTGGTGACAGATTACAAAACATATGTATAAAATGAACTCGATAAAGACTTGCATTGGTGACAGATTACAAAACATAAATATCACTTCTTATATTTCCCAACAGATACATCAAACATAAAAATGATAGAAAGAGATTGGTATGTATGGCACGCCAAATTCACAAAAATGAGATAAACCTAGTTTCACATTTGATAAACTAGGTTTATCGACTGTAAACTATAGTTTACAAACCGTAAACTATAGTTAACGATTCGTTAAGTATAGTTTTCATCTGTAAAACTATATTTAACGGTTGTTAACTATAGTTTACGAATGATAATCTAAGTTTATCTGTCTGTAATAAGTGTCAACAATAGTTTTTGTTGATAAACATAGATTCACGTTTGTAAACTATAGTTTACAATCGTAAACTATAGTTAAGAGTTGTTAATCATAGTTTCACAAATCGTGAAACTATATTTATCAGATCGTTAACTATAGTTAACGGTTTGTAAACTGTAGTTTACAAATCGTGAAAATGTATTTATCAGATAATCTATGTTTTGCAATCGCAAATGATTGTTTTCGGTGTTAAGTATAGTTTACGGTTGTGAAACATAGATTATCGCGTTAACTATGGTTTACAGATGTGAAATATAGATTAACGTTGTTAACTATAGTTTACAGTCCGTAAACTATAGTTTACAACCGATAAACCTAGTTTATCGATTGTGAAACTATGATTTGCTCATTTTTGAGAATTTGGCGTGCCATAGGTATGTATATTAGGCCTCCTAAGCTCCTGACCTATCGATCTGCTTAATTTACATTCCGGCAGAATTATTAAGAAATAATAACTTTCAAAGGTTTATCACAGAGAAAATGAAAGAAAAAGTGAGCTAGCTCACATACCCCACGCTCCCCCATAACTTGACGGTGAAACACATAATAAAAGGCACAGTGCACTTTAAATACATAGTATAGATCAAAAAGGGCAATAATTGCAAAAAATCTTCTCATCAAAATGTCTTGCATATGAGGACATTTAAATGTGGAATGAAGTTTCGATATAAATAATGGAATCAAAATTTCTTGACAATATACGAATCCACACATTAGTTTGAAGTGGGGGGGGGGGGTGAGAAATTTACTTGAATAATAGTCAAAACCCTTAGGATAAAAATAATGGAATATGTTCTAAATATCAGCATAGGTAGACGAAACTATGTAAAACAGTTTGAGAGGAGTGGTGCTGAGAAACTGTTCATCTCAATATTTAAAATATGGCAAAAAAGTCTAAGTTGGAAAGTGTGGAAATTCCTAGGAAAATAAAGGAATCAAAATTTCCTGGTAATATGCACATCTACATATTGTGTCCTAAATATCTGCAAAGTTTAACGAAATTCTATGCAGCGGTTTATGAGGAGTTGCGCTGACAAACTGTTCATCTCTATTTTCAATGTATGGCCAAATGCCCAAGTTAAAAGTGCGGATAATCCCAGAAAAAAATAATGGAATCGGAATTTCTAGGTAATATGCTTATCTACACATTGTGTCCTAAATACCTGCAAAGTTTGACAAAATTCTGTGCAGCGGTTTATGAGAAGTTGCGCTGACAAACTGTTCATCTCTATATTTAAGGTATGGCCAAATGCCTATGTTAAAAGTGAGGAAATTCCCGGAAAAAATAATGGAATCGAATTTCCTGGTAATATGCATATTTACACATTGTGTCCTAAATATCTGCAAAGTTTGACGAAATTCTGTGCAGCGGTTTATGAGGAGTTGCGTTGACAAACTGTTCATCTCTATATTCAAGGTATGGCCAAATGCCTAAGTTAAATGTGCGGAAATTCCGGGAAAAAATAATGGAATCGAATTTCCTGGTAATACTAGTGTATATCTGAAACTTTGCAAATAATGAATGGATTTAGCAATGAATCGTATTAAAAAGCAAATTAATTTCCTTCATAATATTCTTTGAATGTATATATGAATCCTTTCAATCTACAGACGAAGAAGAGAGACGAAATAAAATTTTCCAGTCATTTCTGTTTAATTTTCTGTAATATTAGCAGATTAAGAAAGCATGAAAAGAGTGTGTACATACAGCATCAAATGTTACAGTGTAATGAAATTTCATATACATTACGATAGATTCATGAGGGATACATACATGTAAGGTATGTGATATTTGGATCTTTAAACATTTACAAATATTCACATATATATTTACATATAAAAAAGCTTTTATGTGGGGGAGGGTATTTACATATATAAAAGCTTAAAAATTTGGGGGAGGGCAGTTTCATTTGGTATGGGACACAAAAGAAAAACGACTTGAAATGAACAAAATGGGAAAACAAAGAGAAGGTACACATATGGAGAAGGCGGTGTCATTGTTCCGATTGGCCTGATTTAGTCCGAAGGATTTTTCTATCTGTCTATCATTTTTTTCGCTTTACGAAGAAGGATATGGAAATAACGAACAGTATTCAATCTCAACGTCCATTAAACAAATATACAAAATAAGAGCAGAGCAAACACGAGGTGGGATCAGGTGCCATGGAGGAGTGAGCATCCCCTGCCGACCGGTCACACCCGCCGTGTGCTCGTTGTCATAATCAGGAAATAACGGAAAAAAATCCGTGGTCAATTCAGTGTATAAATAATGGACTAACAATTGGTATGAAAAACGTCAGTCAGCATTTCATTCAATGATAAATTGTATTTGCTGACAAGGTCATTGTATCGACGTCGTCGATATATCTAAATGTCGAGTTGAGGGCCACAGCAAGTGTTTTTTTCTTTTCACGCAAAAGATTTTGCATAAATTCTGCTTCATATGAATATAAAAATAAGTCTGCTAATAACGGAGCGCAATTTGTACCCATGGGAATTCCAATAGATTGTTGGAATATCTGGTCTCCAAAAACCACATAGATATTGTCAATCAGAAACTCAAGCATCTTCTTGATGTCAACTTCAGAGTACTTATGTGTGCAATCAGAATCTGTTTTAACAAAATAATTTTTCAAATGACCAATGACGAGGTAAGTAAACTTACGAGTTCCATTTTTGTTGAAGAAGCAGCTGTCAATGATATCAAAAAGCCTGGATTTTAATTTGTCGTGCGGAATTGTTGTGTATAAAGTTGAAAAGTCGTAAGTTTTTATGCTGTTGATTTTTGTAAAGTCTTGTGATTTCAAATTGTCCAAAAGTTCTTTAGAATTTTTAAGTATCCACATCTGATTTACACCACTTCTTGAATATATAGTTGTACAGTACTCTTGAAGTTTTTCCTTCACTACTGTCAATATTTTAGTGAGAAGTAACGAAAGAGGCTTGGTTGAACATTTACTGGAACCTGCAATGTATCTTTGTTTGTAAGGATTCTTATGAAGTTTCGGAATCCAATATATATAAGGTAGTTCAAATTCATTTTGGCTCTGTGGAATATTAAAAGTATTCAAAACTGACAGGTGATTTTGAAGAATTTCTTCCTTAGAAAGAGAAGTATATGTATAAGTAGGATTACCACTTGTAGAATTAAATCCAAGTTCTTCTAGAATGCAATTTATATAATGAGCCTTACAAACGAAGACAATGTTGTTACCTGCTTTGTCGGCAGGAACCAGTACGTACTGATCGTGTAATCTATCTAATTCTTTTTTCACTTCTGGTTTATTGAACACAGAAGGATAGATGGTTTTCATTTTGCCCCTCAATCTTTTAATACGTGACTTTAACATGGATCTGATACATTTAATCCATTCTGACAAGGTGTCAATGTCTTCTTTTTCATATCTAGCCCATCGTCTGGCGTAATTTTCAACAGAATCCATAATATTTATGAAATTCCGACGCCAGTTGAAGGATCGGGGTTCCCTATATTTAGGACCTTTTAAAATAAGTGAATATAGCGAAAAATAATTGTCCTAACGACATATAAAGAAATACGAAAATGTGATGCTACTAAGTTGAAATTGCTATACATGTATGTTGGTTTCAGACAATGAAATGTCAGTATTAATTTAAGAAAAGGTAATCGATTATATCTACGGATGGTTAGTAAGAGTTCACCTTCTAGCGCACATTTTTCCGAGCAAGTTAGGTGTATTTTTAAATGCAATAGTTGAATTTATGATTTTTTTTTTATTAAGAATAAGCAGTGTGGATGTTTAAAACGTGATTGAGTGTCCGCCACTCACTTTTTTCGCTTACTCTACATTTTCCGCGGATACACAGGTTTCCATTGTTTTTTTCAAGATATTTTATCTATATTTTTTCCTGGGCGGCAGAGGAGACCTAGATTCCATTGTATCATTATTAAAAGTCGTTAGGGTGTGTGTGTGTGTGTGTGTGTGTGTGTGTGTGTGAGGGTGAGGGTGTGTGTGTGTGTGTTTTCGCCACACCTTTTTTTTTTTATTTTTAGCCGAAAGATATACAGTAGTCAGTTGCAATTTAGACTTTCAGTGAAATGAATCTTATACCGTCTCAAGATTATGACAGATTTTAAGATTATCATAGGTGCAATCCTGTGATAATTTTCTTCTTAAAACAGATCATTGTCATAAGCCTCTAAAAATACCACAGATCGAGAGCACTTCGGTGTAACACTTAACAAATCAAATTTCTAAAACAATTTAGAGCTTTAGAATGTTAATATATTATTTCAAATATCTAACTTTCAAAAACTCTATAACTGAATTGGTATATTGAAACTTGATATTTTATTTCAAAATTCTAAAATTTCAAATTTCCAAACAGGTTTAACATTTTGAGTTTTTAGATTTTTACCTTATACGAGTATATTTGAAATTCAAATTTCCATAAACAAATTTCATATTTTAAACTTTTGAGTTCTTATGTACTATTTGTTTAAAATTCTATAACATTTCCGTATTTTGATTATTTCCAACTTCGTTGGAAATTTAGATATTTGAAGTTAAATTTTAATAAAACAAATCAGTTTGAGTTTTTTGAAAGTTAAGTATAGTAGTATATTAACCTTCGAAAACTCGAAATCGTTTTAGAAATTTGAATTATTAAGTGTTACACGGGCCCACGGCAAACACGACCTCCAAAAATATTAAAGGTGGAATCAGGTGCCGTTGAGAGTGGGTATCCTCTAGACATGTCACACCTTCTCCATGTCAGGCATGATTGGGATATAAGGCGAAAATCGGTAGACAATCCTGTTTGTAAACTAGAGGTACTGTGAGCAATGAGCTCACTAAATGATACCCCCCGCCTCCCATATGAATATAATTGCAGTGTCCATGTTTTGCTCTGGAAAATCAATAATATATGTCAGATCAAACAAAATAGGATAAATAAAATAGGAGGTGCACAATGACAATATGTAATTAAGAATATGTGAAAGTTTCATTAAATTTCCTTCAGTGGTATGAGAGGAGTTGCGGATAAGAGATGGGTACCCCAAAGCGTAACAGATGGATGGACGGACGGAAATTCCCATTATTATATACCCCCCCCCCCCCCC
>PRKT01000726.1:158236-173750 GCA_003671525.1 Saccostrea glomerata
CCCCCCCCCCCCAACACACACACACTTTTCAAGCGGGGGTATAATAATGACTAACAATTAGTTTGAACAGCGTAAGTCAGCACATCACTTTAATTATAATGGATTGTATCATTATATCTACCTCAAAACTTACGAAAGGGTGCTGTTAAAATTATTCTCGTGTACAAGATTTTGAATACATTTTCAACATATAAATACAAAAATAGGTCGGTTTATACGGGGAGCATTTCAGTGGTACGCATGGGAATTCTCTTTGTCTTTTATCATGGAGGGGTATTGTCCTCGCCTTGTACACTTCCATTCTTTAGAAGATCCATAAATATTAAAATTCAGCATTCAACTATTTTGTCGTGGGTATGCATACCCCACTTATAGACACTCAGGTCATTGATCTTGTTACCTTTGCTGTGACCTACATGCTAAAAATAGCTTTTTCGAACTGTTGTCATAACTTTTGAACCAAACGGAGATAGAGACTTTATATTTGGTATACCCACCTCACTAATTAAGCTCATACAGATAACACCATAGTCAATGACCTTGCGACCTTTACTGTGACCTTTATGCTAAAACCAGCTTTTTCAAACTTTTGCCATAAATTTTGAAACATAGGATATATACAGACTCTATTTTTCGCATGCCTACTCCACTAACAAAGTTCTTTCAAATGATATAAAGAACAATGACCTTGACCATACTAAAATAGTTTTTGGCGAACTTTTTTACTGCCAGGTGCATAGTGTTTCACAAACAATCTTGTTGTTATTGATTTTGGTAAAATTTTGTGGTTTCAAAAGTTTTTTATAATTTTTAAGCATCAATATCTGATTACACCACTTCTCTAATTGTTGCACTGTACTCCTGAAGTTTTGGAATGCAGCAATATAAAGTTATAATGCAGAAATTTCCCAGTTTAGTGATTTCTGTAGTTTGCATGGGTATCAAGTTTTCTTTTGTTGTTGAATTTCTGGTCAGAACTCAGTCAAAATTCTGCTTTATATTCTTTTCAAATACATGTATATCAGTACAGTATGCATGAAGCCATTTTTAAAATAATGTTGCCTGTCCTATCAAGGCCTGGGAAAAATCAATGGGTTAGTCAGTAATTGGAAAAATCTTTTCAGAAAACTTCAATATATCTGTTGAAGGGATCAGGAATAAAAAGGGCACAAAATATTGTGCCCTGGCATGTCTCAAAAAAGTTTTGAGTCAGACAATTCTTGTCAGCTGATTGGGAGAGGCTAACCAAACAATTTCTCAAAGATGGCCTGAAGATAAATGAATATGGGTGTAAATGTCTAGAAGCATATTCCCCATAAAAGTAAACTAAAACAAGCAGAATTATCAATATCCTTTTAATTGACTTCTTCACACTGAAATATTTAAGTATTCAAATGCAGCATAATCAAAAACTATATTTAAATAAATTCTTATAAGATTGTATTGAGAAACAATTCAAACTATCAACTGTGCTGAAGATGTACATGAGTACACTTGCATAAAACAAACTATATAAAAAAAAACTCTACATATAGCAGTAAGATTGACTAGTAATAATTTCCAGTCTACTAGTCAACAAAACCTAGACTCTGAATCAATGTTCACACATTGCTGTTAAATATCGTCAAAACATTTAAGTATTTGTACAAAAAATCTCTACATATAGCAGTAAGATTGACTAACAATAATTTCCAGTCTACTAGTCAACAAAACCTAGCTAGACTCTGAATCAATGTTCACACAATGCTGTTAAATATTGTCAATACATTTAAGTATTTGTACAAAAAAATTCTACATATAGCAGTAAGATTGACTAGCAATAATTTCCAGTCTACTAATCAACAAAACCTTGACTCTGAATCAATGTTCACACAATGCTGTACATATAGCAGTAAACTTCGTTTGCATGGGGTATAATTATGAACAAAATCTGCAGATCCACTTTCTGCTTATAAAGTTGGAATAGGAATCGGCAATTTTCATGCATACGAAATGGCACCAATATGTTCCACATTTTTCACACCCAATCTGAAAGTAAACATGATTCCAATAAACAATACAGATAAGATAAGGTATTTCCTGTCCCAATGAATACTACCAATTTTATCACACTGGGAAATTTAAAATGTTAGACTTAATTCCTTTTCATCCATTCAATCTTTTACTAAATTCAGAAGTAAACTACACACAAAAAGAGAAGATGGATAAAAGTAATAGTCTGCATTTTAAAAAAACTAAGTACATCACTACTACAGGTTCCTTACCCACATGCATCCTGAAGCAGAACAATTTCCATTATGGTATCTCAGGTCAGTAAAAACAAAACTTAAGTTTTCCAATTCAAGTTTCTTTTCAGTTTAGTATAATTATGAAGTTTATTAATTATATCTTATAAGGAATACTACATCACAATATAGACCCAAGAAAGATGATTCTAGTTATAAATATGTAGCTAATTCTTATTTCCCATTATTTCATGAGAATTACCCTTTGCATAGGGTGTCTTTACATATACATTATGTTTTACCCAGTCAATTTCTTTCTTCTTCTTCTTTTCCCGTGGCTCTTCTCTGCTGCAAATTCTACACAACTTCAGAAGCAATGTTTCATCTGTAATATCAATGAAATATTGCAGGTATTTTCAGAAGTAAGTTTTATATGGAAATATTCCAAATTTAAATTTCCTCTTTGAGCAACAAATTTTAAACATATATGGCAGAAATATGAGGGCAAATATCTTGAGATACTGAAATCATTAAAATAATGGATTAAATGATGATGTTTTTGTACATTCATTTATTAGTTGTCCAACAGCCAAAGGCTGAATGATGATTAGACAGATATTGCCACTGAGGTTTTTAGCTTTTACTTTGCTTTTTCCATCCATAATAAGGCTGAGAAATCGCACAAAATGCCATCTTTGCTAGCTAAGGGTTTCTGATACGCTACTCTCCTCATAAACCCTTGGCCTACGGTGTTCATAGAAATAGGGATTTTTTTCCAGAGATCTGATTGGATTTCAGTACACCCAGGTCGACCAATCAGCAATTGTTTTTTTGAAAATGAAGATATTTGCGTTCAGGATACATCTTCACTCTTTAATCTCGGAAATGAAAAACACAAGTAAACAACGTAAGACAAAATTCAATTCTATGAATAGTCATGGTGTCATCCAATATCTTCTAAATATGTTATTAAGAATCTATATTGAAGCTTCAGATTTGTTCTATAAATAATGAATAAACATAACTCAATTATTGCTTTTTAATTATTCTTGAAGAAACTTTGATTTATTTTTTTTTAACACGTTTCTTTATTTCTGGCGATGACGCAATCTGTAGGTACCTGATAGATTCGAGATCACGTGACGGAAAACAATCCCGTCTTTTGACTTCACCATAGGCCAAGGGTTTGTGAGGAGAGTAGCGTATCAGAAACCCTTTGCTAGCGAAGATGACAAAATGCATGTCTCAATTTTAAAATCTACATAACAAAGGTTTTACTTACCAGGATTTTGCAAAATTGTTTGAAGTATTTTTTGCCTGTATTCAAAAACTAGCTCTTGTGGATTGGAGGATTCGAAATCCATAGAAATTCCACTGGCAAATTTTTCTGCAAACTTGACACAAAAAAGGAAATTCAAATATAGGATAATGAACATATTAATGTTTTTGTACGTTTCAATTTTAATAAGAAATGAATTATTGCTTAATGATAAATATGCAGGTGTGAAACTTTGTAGTTCATGTGCCTCAGGAATCTTTAAAAATTTAATTCATTTCTTATACATTATTTACATTATGTTTCTGATGAGTTACCACAATTTACACCATTAAACTTTCCTTTTTTAAAACAAAACTGTTTGCACCATCTTTTCGACACCATTATATTATTATGACATAACAATGGAGATATTACCGATAATGCTCATACATAGTTCATGAAAATATGAGGTCCTCTAATTTGCAAAGAATGTTAAGGAAAAGTATTTGGAAATGTTAATATTTAAAATTATCCTTTTATTTTATCATTCAAATTAAATATTAGACTTTTTCATACACAAAAGGCACTGACCATCAAGCAGTAAACACCACAGGAATCGCTGTCTTGTTGTTTGGGGTGCTTCAAAGTTGAAACCCTCCAAAGATTCAACTGTGGGTCAACTTTCAACTTCAAGAAGGTCCTAAAAATTCAGAGATATTTCATGAGATTATGACTGTAGCATTTTGTTAAAAGAAATGGACATATCAACTTAAAGTGTTGTTTTAGGTTTCTTTTAACTGTTATGCCAACTTTTGTTTTAATCAAGTCAAATTGTAGCAGAAGCATAATTATCAAATTTAACATATCATTTTATTTTATATGAACAACTACAAGAATGCTCATTGAAAGAAAATGGGCAAACAAGCTGAGAAAAATGCTGACTGTTTTAAAAGAAACAAAGTTAAGGACATGTCTTTGGTTGTTCAAATTGAACATATATATCTTGGATATTTTGATATTAGTTTCTCTTATTAACATGATATTTAAGTATAACTTACATCCAGGATGAAAGAATATTGTTCAGAGTTAAGGCAGTTTCCCCAAGAGGATCCACAACAACTACCTCTTTGGTATTAAACTTAATTATCTAAAAACAATCAGGAATGTTTGAGATGTATGCATGTATTACAATAAGTTGGGATAGGAAAAAATATTGAGAATGTAGTATATTGCAATAGAATGAGAACAAAAATTGTATTGCAATATGTTTTTATAATATCAATATAGAGGTAAAATTCATGGACTTGGAATTCCATCATTAAAATTAATATTAAAAAAAACGGAGTTGACATCGATTTCGGAATAAAAATTTAGCCAAGCATATGGCATGCTTCAGCAAGGAATGTTCTAAAATTTCAAGCATCTCTAATAAGGAGTTGGTGAGAATATTAGCACAAAAAAATTGTTTCAGACAGACACACAGACGGACAGACAGCTAGATAGACACGCAAGGGTAAAACAGTATACCACCATCTACTTCAGAGCAGGGGTTTAGTAAGTGTTTAAAGCACTCTGTAATACATGTACTGTGAAACTACTATATTTAACTTACAATTAAAATCCAGTGTTTGTGGCCAACATTTAATACCCCGAGAACTTCCTGTGATACAAATTCATGCTGTTAAAAAAAAAATTCTCATTTCAGTTAATACAAGTCTACTTTTGCTGCTTAAAGAAAAAAACCTCTTGTATTCTATACACTGTGGAATAAAAATAAACAATCAAAACAATGAATTGTTGGTCATATGACAAACCTGTTTATACACATGGTTAAGTATACCTTGTTCAAACCGTGGCTTATAAGGGATAACATTTGCAAATTTAAAAATATGAAAGAAGCTTCGAAGCTTCAAATAATTCAGGTAAATTGAACATCTACTTGGAGTTAAATAATTGGCTTTTGGATGTGGGGCAAACATGAATACTAGATAGGGACACAATAAATAACTTACTTCAGTAATAACCGATTGGTGTCTTCTGTTCAGTAACATGGTCATTACTGAACAATTTACATACTGTATGCTGGACTGAAAATTAAAATTAAAATCGTGTGAGTGAGGAAAGCCAAAAATTAACATTTTCATTTCTATTCCACATATATTCTAAATAATGTGATTATGAAACAATTAAACAAAAGTATAATTACTTACTTCTAATTTTCTCAGAATACTAATCATATAGCTATCTATTATCTGAAAAAAAAAATTATTGAACCAACAGAACTACCAACAGCAGCAATTAAAGCAATATGCTGTACATTTTTAGAAGGGGGGCATAATGATATGATGATCAACTCACAGTGCCAATTTTAGAGACATGGTTATCATAAGTACAGCTAAGTGCATGTAGTTGTAACGGTGTGTTCCAATTTTGCACACATTTGGTACTTGGTATAGAACAAAAGGTGTGAAGTGTGTTTTGATAGCAATTATAGCCTGATTTCTGGTTTGGATTTACCTGTGAATACCTGATTTAGCTTAATGTATTCTTAAGAGGTTAAATACAATTTAAAAGGCATTCTATTAAAATTCTATATATATTTATAGGAAAATATTTGATTTTATCAAATAAATTATTAATATTTGTTTGATATTATTTATAATCAAGTCTAATTTCTTTTTTAAAAAATAGGTACTTTTCAATCTTGATAAAATTCCAAATAAAAATTCATTTTAAAACAATGCCTAAGCCAGGAACATGTTAAGATCATCAGATAATCAAATACATTAACTTTGTATTTCTTCTCTTATTTTTTTTCAGCATAAGTTCACATTTCACATACTGACTAAGCTAAGAATGGTATAGACTATAGCAATTTAGTAATTATCTCACCTGGTCAAATTCCAGTTTTTCACAATTTTTTTAATTACCTGTAATTCTAATGTGTGCAAAACGGGAACAAAACGTTGTAACAAGAAAACTCAAAGAATTGTGCTCCCACACTTTTAGTGTCATTTACATGTTTAATATAAAAGCCCTATCACTTCTCATTCAAAATATTTGACCAAGGTTTAAGTTTTTGTTACAGATGGACCTACTGAGAGACCAGTGAGATCTAATGCTTTCAGGAAATGTAGTATCAAATTTCTACTTATATGGTATTTACCTCATCAGCAAGTTTATTGCGTATGTAATACATGCTGTGAAGGTTGATCTTAATACCTTCACAGCAAGTAAATAAAAAATCTTCCTCTTTCTGTCTTGTCTGGAATATCATCTTTTGAGCGTCTAAAAGAAATTTATCACAATTTCTTAAATTGGAATTATTTTTTAGATAACATACCAAAAATAAGGAAACATTTTCTGAATTCGAAAGAATCACTTGTTATCTTTGATCGGGTTGAAATTAAGTGGACCATCAATGTTTCTTCTAACAAAAGGCCTATGGGACTTATAGGTCACCTGAGCATTATGCAACAACAATCTAACCAGAGGCAATATCAGTGACAATTTTGAAAGAGGCATCATTGCTCATTATACCTATACACTTAACATGCCAAGTTTGATTACTTAAAACACATAAGTAAACAAATGTGGTGGAATACCTTGCAATCGCTGAACCAGCCTGATCAATTTTTGGGAGGAGATACTCCTACAATTTTTAGAACATTCTTTACTAAGCAGAATCTTCTAATTAAATATTCATTGAAATGTCAATGCATTGTACTTTTGGCATAACATGGTGGGAATTATTCAATTGTCACTACTGCTTTCTCAACTCCCACGTAAAAGAATGGTAGTAAGTTAGAAAACTGCAAGGTACTCACTATATTAAATATTATAAGGAGAAAGGGAAGAATTTCAAATAATGCATATTCACTGTATAATATAATGGCGTCGGTAGTCCAGTGGCTAAGGTGCCGGACTTCAAAACGAAAGGTTGTGAGTTCGAATCCTGGCCGCGACAAGCCGACGTTGTGTCCTTGGGAAAGGCACTTAACACAAATTTCCTCACTCCACTCAAGTGTAAAACGAGAACCTGGCTATAGACAGTGAAAGATATTGTCAGAATGGTAGTGTTCTAGCGCTGATAACGGCAGCTTGCACTGAGAAAGATTCTGGATTGTTAAGGTCTGCTGGGGTAATAATGCATTGTAAAGCGCTTTGAGTAGCATTTATGCTAGAAAGGCGCTATATAAATACGATCATTATTATTAATATTATTATAATATATATAGCCCTGCCAAAGCACTTGAACCCTGGCCATTGGGCCATGAATTTCACAATTCTGGTACAGTACTTACTGCTTATTACATTTTAAATACTTGTGGTCTAGGAGTAAAACAAAAGATCTGTAAAAAAATTGCAATAATTTTGGTTGTTTTTTTGGGGGTCCACCCATCAGGCCCCAGGGGATAGGGACCATGACATTCAGAATTTTTGTTCCCTTTCACCCAAACATGCAATATGCTAAAATTGGTTGAATTTTGTCTAGTGGTGGCAGAAAAAGGTGATTTTGTATGAATGTTAAAATATGCTGCATGACAGACAAAAGAGATAGCAAAAAGTCACCTCAGTTTACCAAGGTGACCAAAATATGATACCCCTTTCAATCATTTGTTCAACTGTTATTCAAAAAAAAAAAAAAAAAAAAAAAAAAAAAAAAAAAAAAATAAAAAACTCTTAACCCCCAAAACACTTACATCTTAAAATATGGAGACTCTCATCCTCTTCCCCAACCTGTGCCTGGATTCCTGACCTGCTCAACAAGAAAAAAAAATTATCCCCCTCATTATTTTATGGATATTTTTCTTCACAATACGCAGTACAACATATATTGGTAAAATATTTCTTACCTCTCTTCCTCCAAATTCTCCATGCCACTGTCAACTCTGAAATAAATGAAATGTTCAAAACAATTTTTTCATGATACTACATTGTACTTGGTGAAAAGAAATGAACTAGACTGAAGTTCATTTTAATCAAATATTTTGAGAAGCTACAGAAGAAATTCTTATACATTTACAATACATTGTATATTTCTATTCACAATACGCAGTACAACATATATTGGTAAAATATTTCTAACCTCTCTTCCTCCAAATTCTCCATGCCACCGTCAACTCTGAAATAAATGAAATGTTCAAAACAATTTCTTATAATGGTTTCATGATACTACATGTACATTGTACCTGGTGAAAAAAAATGAACTAAACTGAAGTTCATTTTATTCAAATATTTTTTGAAGCTACAGAAGAAATTCTTATACATTTACAATACATTGCATATTTTTCTTCACAATACGCAGTACAACATATAATGGTAAAACATTTCTTACCTCTCTTCCTCCAAATTCTCCATGCCATCGTCAACTCTGAAATAAATGAAAAGTTCAACACAATTTCTTATTATTGTTTTATGATACTACATGTACATTGTACCTGGTGAAAAAAATGAACTAAACTGAACTTTATTTTATTCAAATATTTTGTGTAGCTAAGGAGGAAATTTTTATACATATCCGATACATTGTATATTTTTCTTCACAATACGCAGTACAACATATATTGGTAAAATATTTCTTACCTCTCTTCCTCCAAATTCTCCATGCCACTGTCAACTCTGAAATAAATGAAATGTTCAAAACAATTTCTTATTATTGTTTTAATGATACTACATGTACATTGTACCTGGTGAAAAAAAATGAACTAAACTGAACTTTATTTTATTCAAATATTTTGTGTAGCTACAGAAGAAATTCTTATACATTTACAATACATTGTATATTTCTATTCACAATACGCAGTACAACATATATTGGTAAAATATTTCCTACCTCTCTTCCTCCAAATTCTCCATGCCACCGTCAACTCTGAAATAAATGAAATGTTCAAAACAATTTCTTATAATGGTTTCATGATACTACATGTACATTAAAGCTGGTGAAAAAAAATGAATTAAACTGAACTTTATTTTATTCAAATATTTTGTGTAGCTACAGAAGAAATTCTTATACATTTACAATACATTGCATATTTTTCTTCACAATACGCGGTACAACATATATTGGTAAAACATTTCTTACTTCTCTTCCTCCAAATTCTCCATGCCATCGTCAACTCTGAAATAAATGAAATGTTCAAAACAATTACTTATCATGGTTTCATGATACTACATTGTAGCTGGTGAAAAAAATGAAGTAAACTGGAGTTCATTTTATTCAAATATTTTGTGTAGCTACAGAAGAAATTCTTATACATATCCGATAAATTGCATATTTTTCTTCACAATACGCAGTACAACATATAATAGTAAAACATTTCTTACCTCTCTTCCTCCAAATTCTCCATGCCACCGTCAACTCTGAAATAAATGAAATGTTCAAAATAATTTGTTCATGATACTAAATTGTACCTGGTGAAAAAAATACACTAGACTGAAGTTCATTTTATTCAAATATTTTGTGTAGCTAAGAAGGAAATTTTAATACATTTCCGATACATTGCATATTTTTCTTCACAAAAGGCAGTACAACATATATTGGTAAAATATTTCTTACCTCTCTTCCTCCAAATTCTCCATGCCATCGTCAACTCTGAAATAAATGAAATGTTCAATACAATTTCTTATAATGGTTTCATGATACATTGTAGCCGGTGAAAAAAAATGAACTAAACTGAAGTTCATTTTATTCAAATATTTTGTGAAGATACGGAAGAAATTCTTATACATATCCAATAAATTGCATATTTCTCTTCACAATACGCGGTACAACATACATTGGTAAAATATTTCTTACCTCTCTTCCTCCAAATTCTCCTCGCCATCGTCAACTCTGAAATAAATGAAATGATCAACACAATTTCTTATAATGGTTTCATGATACTACATTGAAGCTGGTGAAAAAATTGAACTAAACTGAAGTTCATTTTATTCAAATATTTTGTGAAGATACGGAAGAAATTCTTATACATATCCAATAAATTGCATATTTTTCTTCACAATACGCAGTACAACATATATTGGTAAAATATTTCTTACCTCTCTTCCTCCAAATTCTCCATGCCACTGTCAACTCTGAAATAAATGTAATGTTCAAAACAATTTGTTCATGATACTAAATTGTACCTGGTGAAAAAAAATGAACTAGACTGAAGTTCATTTTATTCAAATATTTTGTGTAGCTACAGAAGAAATTCTTATACATTTACAATACATTGTATATTTTTCTTCACAATATGCAGTACAACATATATTGGTAAAATATTTCTTACCTCTCTTCCTCCAAATTCTCCATGCCATCATCAACTCTGAAATAAATGAAATGTTCAAAACAATTTCTTATAATGGTTTCATGATACTACATTGTAGCTGGTGAAAAAAATGAAGTAAACAGGAGTTCATTTTATTCAAATATTTTGTGTAGCTACAGAAGAAATTCTTATACATATCCAATAAATTGCATATTTTTCTTCACAATACGCAGTAGAACATATATTGGTAAAACATTTCTTACCTCTCTTCATCCAAATTCTCCATGCCACCGTCAACTCTGAAATAAATGAAATGTTCAAAACAATTTGTTCATGATACTAAATTGTACCTGGTGAAAAAAATGAACTAGACTGAAGTTCATTTTATTCAAATATTTTGTGTAGCTACAGAAGAAATTCTTATACATTTACAATACATTGCATATTTTTCTTCACAATACGCAGTACAACATATATTGGTGAAATATTTCTTACCTCTCTTCCTCCAAATTCTCCATGCCATCGTCAACTCTGAAATAAATGAAATGTTCAACACAATTTCTTATGATGGTTTCATGATACTACATGTACATTGTACCTGGTGAAAAAAAATGAACTAAACTGAACTTTTTTTTTATTCAAATATTTTGTGTAGCTAAGGAGGAAATTTTTATACATATCCGATACATTGTATATTTTTCTTCACAATAAGCAGTACAACATATATTGGTAAAATATTTCTTACCTCTCTTCCTCCAAATTCTCCATGCCACTGTCAACTCTGAAATAAATGTAATGTTCAAAACAATTTGTTCATGATACTAAATTGTACCTGGTGAAAAAAAATGAACTAGACTGAAGTTCATTTTATTCAAATATTTTGTGTAGCTACAGAAGAAATTCTTATACATTTACAATACATTGTATATTTTTCTTCACAATATGCAGTACAACATATATTGGTAAAATATTTCTTACCTCTCTTCCTCCAAATTCTCCATGCCATCATCAACTCTGAAATAAATGAAATGTTCAAAACAATTTCTTATAATGGTTTCATGATACTACATTGTAGCTGGTGAAAAAAATGAAGTAAACAGGAGTTCATTTTATTCAAATATTTTGTGTAGCTACAGAAGAAATTCTTATACATATCCAATGAATTGCATATTTTTCTTCACAATACGCAGTAGAACATATATTGGTAAAACATTTCTTACCTCTCTTCATCCAAATTCTCCATGCCACCGTCAACTCTGAAATAAATGAAATGTTCAAAACAATTTGTTCATGATACTAAATTGTACCTGGTGAAAAAAAATGAACATTAACACAGTTTCTAATGATGGTTTCATGATACTAAATTGTAGCTGGTGAAAAAAAATTAACTGAAGTTAATTTATTCAAATATTTTGTGTAGCTAAGGAAGAAATTCTTATACATTTACAATACATTGTATTCACAATCAAGTTTTCATTTATTATTCATTTATAAATGAAAATATTCTTTATTTAATATAAGCATACATATGTTTTTCATTTTATTAAACAAATTTCAAATTTATGCACTTACAAAATAAGAAATGGATAAAATAAAAATGTGGAAAAGAAAAAATAAACAAAAATGTCCCAATACTCTATGTTATTTCTCTTTATTACTCAGTATATTACATGTATTCCATATTAAAGTTATCTTCAGATATTCTTAAAATGTGGAGGAAAGAAAGAGCTTCTTTTTAATTATTTACAGGAAAGTTTGATTAGCACATTTAGGATCCAACCCTATTATCTGGAAATTGATTATATCAAAAAAGGCTGTATTAAGTGCCATGAACAGGTCTAAATTTGCAGCCCTCCATACTTAAAAGTTCTCTAAGGGACAGTAACAATATCCAAAACAAACAAATGAAGTCCTTCAGGGAAAACTATTTTCAAATCAGATGTTGACAGATTGTTAATACACCCAACCTCTATAAGAGGTCTAATAAAACAGATAAGAAATTAATTAACTTAAATTTAAAGTCAAACCAGGTTCATCTTTGATAAAAGATTGAAATATGATGCATTATCATAGATATATTTCTGATAAGGGTGTATTAACAAGCTTTCAATTTCTCAATATAGAAAATAGGGAAGAGATTTGCCATATCCATTTCTTATCTTTTTATTTGGGACACTAATGTTCCCATTTCGCATTAACTGTTAAATTCAGGTAAGAAAAAGTCAAAAAGTACTAAGGCGAAATGGGAATTTTAATATTGGTTAATATTACATAATGTATTATAATTTAGATTTTCAAAATGAAATAAGATTGAATTTAATAGTTTATTGGAATTTATGAATACAGTGAATGAAATAATACATTTAACATCAAGTATTTTTTAAAAAATACTTTATGCTAAACATTTTAAATCTTCATCACCATAATTCACCTGAGAGCTTACTAAGGCGAAATGGGAATACGAAAATTTACAGTTAAGGCAAGATGGGAACAAACCTAATGAAAGTACTGGTATGTGCTTCTAAAACCATGTTATTTTAACATAGTGAGATGGTGTTCCCAATACAAACTGTTATGAATGTGGTTTCCCACTTCAATATCTACAGCCCTACAATATTGGAGAGTTTCTTTAAAATACAGGTCTGTTACTATCAAAAGTAAAAATTAAAAATTATTACTTTGATGATAATGACATTTAGCACCAATGAACCAATAAATACTAATAATTGAGTTTCAAAAGTTTGGTAACAATATAATATATTCAATAATGCAAGTATGGTCATATGACCCTTATGTCGCAAAGAATTGCAGATCACGATCAAAAAATAAAGTATATCATCTGGAAACATATCCAGTGTACATGTATCATATGCAGCATGACAAACATGTAATTGCTCCATACATCCAAGTTTTTACTTAGCACATACATCACATGCATTGATCATTCATGCAATTAATGGCTTAAAAATATTTCTCAACTTTGTAAAATTGGTTTCCTTAATTTTGGAGTAGGCAAATCTAAAAAATAAAACCTCATGAGGCAAACTAAATGTTGAAATTTTAACCGAAAACAAAGAAACAAGAAAAATTCAACTTAAAGATAAAAGACACACATTGTGTACATATCATTGCAATTTTGCATGAAACAAGCAAGCACCCTCCTCATTTCCTGGACATTTAGCCTTTTTGAACCTACAGGGAAAAGCATCCAAGTACATAACAAAAGATATAGATTTTATATATCACAGTCCAGGCAATAAAATCATTCTATCATAATTAGAATATACATATTTTTTCCATTTGATAATTACTTAACAGTCTTTCTACCCTCACAATTTTAATGGTTCAAAGTACAAAAAATGATTTAATACCGTAAATCTGGAAATTTTTGCTGTAGATAAATTTGTGAGAATTTCCAAGTTTATTGCATTCGCAAAAATTTTTTTTTTTACAAAAATTATCATATAAGAAAATGTACTCAAAGCAATGGTCATTTGCAAAACTTTTGAGACGTAAAAATTAATCAACAGCCTTTTCAGCGGAATTCGCAAAATAATCGTAAAAATTTACAGATTTACGGTATTCATGTAATTCAATTTAAATTCACTATTTATTGCAAAAAACGTTCATTTTGTCATTTTATTTCAGATGGGAGATATAAATAAACATAAATATATGTCAACATAAGAAAAACTTACATTTTTGGTAAACAGGATAACAAAAATTATATAATAACTTATTCAAATGCATATTCCTGATGCTAAAATTAGTGAAATACTTGCTACTTATCAAAAACTTTTGATTTGCAAATATATGGGAAAGTATTTTACATTTTATTTTGAAACAAAATCTTGTGTCTTCCACAGATGCTGTCACAGCTATAACAATAAAACAGCTTAAAGGAGACGTTTGGGGGGGGGGGGGAATTAAAGGAAAGTATTCTTCAATGTATAGTACTAATTAGGCCATTCCAAATTTTTTCTATGTTTAGCGTCCACCCATCTTTCAAAAACCTACCTACCTATTTGCAAAAAAAACAAACAGACAAAAAAAGAAAACACAGACTTTATAGTCATAAAGGTTACGTCTTTCAAAGGACTTGATTTCAAAGAAGTATTTTTTCTCTTTTTATAGATCTATACTTTAGCATATATATGATATTGTTATTTTTTTCGGATACTGGGTGTCAAAAACCAAGGCGCACGCGGATGCTAAACATAGAAAAAACTTCGAATGGCCTTATGATTGACAAACATGACTATAACATCTTACCATCTTTACTGCTATTCGGGGAGCAAAATCGCAGCCCCTCAGGCCACCAGGCAGGTTTGTTTTCCTCCGAGTATTTATTCTTACCTAATAAAAACATTTATTTATTTATTATACAAATGAATAAAATGATTAGATGATTTATAACAATTGCTTTCTCTTTTTCGACTGGCATTATGATATATCCAACAAAAAATACTCCAAGGTTTGGGAACATCAGCTGGGGTTCTAAGGGCTAATTTAATAGATCCCCTGCAGAAGTAAACAAGCACAATTGGAAGCATTATCTATTTTTCATCATTTTAATGACCATTTAAAATGCATAAAATGGCATAAAAGAGCAAAGTTAAATCATACTTTACATCTTCTGAACAGTTTTACTTTGAATTGTGATTTTCATGAAAGGAAAAAAAAAATATCTGAGCTTTTGTCAGTGTCGTTAAAATTCTTAATCATCAAAAGGGAAATATGGAATATTAGGGGAAATTTTTTCTTGGGGGGGGGGGGGG
>PRKT01000726.1:174007-209626 GCA_003671525.1 Saccostrea glomerata
CAATAATTCAATACAAATTAATATTTTACCATGAATTCCAAAAAGCCGGAGAATTTCTGGGATGAGGAAAACCAACACATCCCAGGTATACTGCGCTGGATTCTTGTACGGTAATTCGATTGAATTTGATTCTGGTCCATTTTCCACTTCATCTAAATTAAACAGAGGTTATAGGCCTTTCAACTAATTTCTCAAGTTGCACAAATGGTAAAGGACATTGCATAGATAGATTTATAGGTACATATACATGAAATTATCAAAAAAAAAAAAGATAACTTATGCATACATTTAATTACATCATTAAAAAGTTTAATTATCTATAGTTGACTTTTTCGATGTTGTGTTTTAAGAATAGGTAACTCAGGTGTGAAAAATGACCAACTAAGTACCGATTTATGAGTTATCATTTATAGGAATTACATATAGGCTGCTTGAGCATTGGTATCGTTATGTACACAAAAGGGTTCCTTACATTGTATTTTACACAAAAGTGTTGACCATGAGAAAGAGAATTAATGCCTTCACTCTACCTGAAATAACAGGGTCAAATAGATGGGGAACAGACTATATTCAATATTTTTAACTCTCTTTGACGATTATTATGAAGAATTAACTTCATGTCATGTTTTTTTGTTTTCGCACTTTTCGCTTCCTATATAAATATATTTACTTTTACAAGTAAATGCAGCAATTGATCATCTTACTTGTGTTACTAAGCACGAAGGGGAACGACTGAGTATAAAAATTTAATTAGGTTAGAACTAAGATGGAGGGTAGATTTAACTTTTTATTTCAATTAAATTTTAATTGTATGAAGTGAAATGGTTATACCGTAAATCAGTTTAACATTGGTGCTACATTTTAAAACCACTGGATTCTACTGAGAGCAAAGAAACACTTGGGAAATGCTAAAAACTGCCTTGCGTGTAAACAGTTAGATACCCCCAGCCTGCTCTCAACATGTTTCAACTGCGAGTTATCGTTCATAACATCGACCCCTAGCAGCAGTTGAAAGGCCTAAAAGTTATCAAAACTCAACTCAATAAATGCTGACATTAAGAAAGGTAAAGTCCCTTATTAAACAATTATTTAGTATTGTACACCCCAAAAAGCAACATTTATGCCACTTTGACCTGAGGGGGCTTGCAGTTACTTGAAAATAGACTCATCAAAAGATATCAAACTAGTCACTCATCTGGGAAATGTAATCAAAATCCAGCATCTGAAGAGTTTTCATCCCTTGAGGCATCAGCCATGCAAGTTTTGTTCCAGCATCAAATGCAAGTCTGAAACCATGCATCTAGATGCATGATCCATGAAAGTTTGGTTAGCATAGGTATTTTAGTTACTTGGAAATGATACCTGTCTCTGATAAAAAATACTGTATAGGGGATTAATTTCACGGGTTGTAATTTTCAAGTTTTCTCATCTTTGACACAATCACGCTCTCTTGAATTCGAGAAATTGGTATATGATTAAAGTTCCTCCCTTATCTATACCTATTGAAAACTTATTCACTGTTCTTTGAATTCACGGATTTGTTAACACCGTGAATATAGGGAATATTAACACTGCGAGATAACACCCGCCTATACAGTAATCTGGGCCAAAAATTTTAACACAGTCATTACTTAACTGTAATTGAATATTCTAATGCAATTGGTTTGTAAAACACGTTTTGATTGGTTAATTTGCTTTGTTTGAGGCAGTTAAACGAGCATTAATGAGAGTGAAAGCTTTCCATTGTGACGTCACAATAGAGCGACACAAAAAGACAATTCTGTGTGACATCTTTCATATTTACAAAAGTCAACAAAATAAGACGTAAACAACAAACAAAATGATTCGCTTAAGTGTTGCCAATAAAACTCAGTTTGAGACTGTTAAATCAGCATTAATAGTTGCAAATACCACATTAGAAGATAGTTATTTCCTAAATCTAAAAGCTTGAATGGTTCAGTAAAGCAGACTACAATTATCTTCCAGGCAACACTGATAAAGGTAGAATTTATTATCAAATTCTTAGATATACATGTACATACCAGTACTCGACTGTAAGTTTACTGGACGACCTAGTGCTGCTGCCTTAAAAGTGTCTAAAACGTCGGTGTTTTGGCAGAAAGCTTCCATGTGCCTGGGTGCTAAAAAAAATAGAAATCTGGAAAAATTTGTTTGCATTTGAAAGTATATAATATGCATCAATATATCAATAAACAAAATGATACATGTATCTAACACTAAACATAATGAGCATACTTTTTCTAACCTAAAAATTCACTCTCTTTCTATTTTCTAGTATACATGTATATTATATAAGTACCTTTGTACATTATCTGATCACCTTTCAAATACATCAATACCAGGCTTGGAGGCTGAAGCGCATCAGTGAACCACTGTTCAGCCTAAAAATAAATTGAAAAAAATTATAATCATAAAATTTACACTGTACTTGTCGAAATAAAAAAGTAATATTGCTTAAAAGGTTATCTGTGAGGAGAGCAAACATTGACCATTTCGCCTTAATTGTGAAATATAGGGTGCCTTTTAATAATTGGGAAAATGGAAAAATTGGTTCACATTAAAGCATTAAAATTTTGACATAGTAATGTCTATGCTAAATACCCAAATACTACTAAAATATATGTCTATTTCGGCTGAGACAATTTTCTGGACATGTTCCTTGATTACTACAGTACAAGCCGTTTTATTTAATACCTGTTTTATATCATAGGCCGTTTTTTATCATAGATATTTAAAACACAAAACCATTTCTTAATAATTCAATGTTAATTTCTTACGTTATTATCATAGGTAAAAGTGTGTACTTCGGTTACTATCATAGAAAAATTTCGTCCGTAATATTTTTTTCACACCTTTTTCACTCTGGAGACAATTAACAAAACAAAAGATAACACCTGTCAACACCTGTGGCCCATGCACTGTCGCTTGTCTATACACAATGGCTTGACTGAGGGGGATTAGTCACACTCCAGCGCACTTTACCTGAGCGATGACTGGAAGTTGGTTTATTTCACAAAGTACATTACACAACAACAGGAAGCCATCCACAATCTTATTTTCTTCTTTTGTTTAATTGTTTAATTGTACATTGATAATAAATGTGTTTTACCAAAATGTGTTGAATCTAAATTAAGTGTCAATTTACCCAAGCTATCTTACGCTTGTTGCCTGATCAATGGTCATAATTAATCACATTATTATAAATTGTCCAATTTATTCAGAAGTGATGTGAAATTAACTTTTTAACCAGCCTGTCCAAGCGGCTTTGATTTACATCAGTGTATGAATTAATTTAATTTCAATTAAATGGCACCATTAAGTGTAATTAGCGCTTGGGTGCAAGGAAGAAAATAATTGGGCTTGTGTTTTAGATGAATTTTCCCTGACACTTAATAGCTTGAAGGTTGAAAAAGAATGAGAAAGAATTAAACAATTTTAATTCATGTTCTGTTATGTTGTAACATAATTTTGATACCGTAAATATTGTGTAGTTGGTAAGCAATTTGTGTTATGCTGAAATGTTGAACTAACATTTTTGTAACTAAATGTTTTTTTCGTTTGTACGTTTTTATATACTGTTTATAGATATTTTCTCTTTTTGTTTTGTGTTTCATTAAAACTGCAACGTAAAAAAAAAAACAAACGAATTATTAATAGATTGAATTGATCATAGAACCTAAAAACGAAAGTAGATCAAAATGAAAGTTAACAAGATGGATGCCAAGACATCTAGAAGATTGAGTTCGGAGATTATTAAGCTTTAGGAAAGTGAATTTATTTATACAAAATGTTGAAACAGTAAGTAAAAAAAGTAAAATGATATATTAGCTAACTTATTTTTCAAAATAAACCTAAAAATATGAAATTAATACTATAATACTTATTTAATATAGTGTAAAAACGGCAGGCATGTTATTGATCAAGTCATGTTCATGTCAGACCTCGGAGATGAATTTAAGCTGTCTATGGTTATAATCATAGTCGGTTATTATAAAGTTTTGGCCTGACAAATAAACTATGATAATAAACGGCTTGTACTGTATTATCTTTTGGCGATAGGAGAATTTAAAAAAAAATATTTTCTATTAATTCGATAAAAACAATAAAGACAATTACTCTTTGACTAAGCAAATCCCATTGTCGCCTCAACCTCCTTTTCCTGCTCTCTTCTTGGACAACCTGTGAATATAAAATCAGTGAGACAATCATCAACATTAAGGATAAGTTTTCAATTAAACAATAAAAGTTTTTCTTTGATTTTTAGTACAGGATAAATATAACAGCTGTTGCAAAAAAATTATTAATTATGATAAATAACCCAGGTAAAAGGGTTATGTGTTTTTCTGCAACAGCTGCAAAAGTTATCAATATCCATATGATATATAAGATAAATTATTTTCTAATGACATAAAAAATAACGGTACACATTTCTGTACACACATCACGTCCTAAATGACAATAATCTGTTTTTCACAGTTCAGAAAAGACATATCATGTCCTATATAGCAGATTTCAGATTAACTATACTCCTATTCAGAATATACATCTTGTGTCCTATATCACACATATCAGGTTTGAATAACTATACCCCTGTTCAGTACAGACATCTCAGGTCCTACACAACAGATTTCAGTAATGACATGATAATCAGTTTAGAACAGACAATTCATGTCCTATATAACAGATATCAGTATAAGAATAACTCACACCTGTTTGGTTCAGACAATTCATGTCCTATATAACAGATATCAGTAATGGCATGATAATCAGTTCAGTACAGACATTTCATGTCTTATATAACAGATATCAGTAATGACAATGATAATCAGTTCAGAACAGACTTTTCATGTCTGATATAAGAGATATCAGTATAAGAATAACTAACACCTGTTTAGTACAGACAATTCATGTCCTATATAACAGATATCAGTAATGGCATAATAATCAGTTCAGAACAGACATCTCATGTCTGATATAACAGATATCAGTATAAGAATAACTCACACCTGTTTAGTACAGACAATTCATGTCCTATATAACAGATATCAGTAATGACATGATCATCAGTTCAGAACAGACATCTCATGTCTGATATAACAGATATCAGTAATTACAATGATAATCAGTTCAGAACAGACTTTTCATGTCTGATATAAGAGATATCAGTATAAGAATAACTCACACCTGTTAAGTACAGACAATTCATGTCTGATATAACAGATATCAGTAATGACATGATAATCAGTTCAGAACAGACATCTCATGTCTGATATAACAGATATCACTATAAGAATAACTAACACCTGTTTAGTACAGACAATTCATGTCCTATATAACAGATATCAGTAATGGCATAATAATCAGTTCAGAACAGACATCTCATGTCTGATATAACAGATATCAGTAGTAGAATAACTCACACCTGTTTAGTTCAGACAATTCATGTCCTATATAACAGATATCAGTAATGACATGATAATCAGTTCAGAACAGACAAATCATGTCGTATATAACAGATATCAGTAATGACATGATAATCAGTTCAGAAAAGACATCTAATGTCCTATATAACAGATATCAGTAAAGACATGATAATCAGTTCAGAACAGACATCTCATGAGAATAAGTCACACCTGCTTAGTACAGACAATTCATGTCCTATATAACAGATATCAGTAATGACATGATAATCAGTTCAGAACAGACTTCTCATGTCTGATATAACAGATATCAGTAATGACATGATAATCAGTTCAGAACAGACATCTCATGTCTGATATAACAGATATCACTATAAGAATAACTCACAAACTTATCAAGTGGAAATTATCCCATTTATACCTTTTTCACTACTGGTTCAGTCATTATATATTCTGTATTCAGCTCAAGTTCCCTGAATTCCTTCCTCAGTTAATTTCTTTCCTAAAATAAACAAGAAGGCTTTGTTTAGTTCAGACAATTCATGTCTTATATAACAGATATCAGTAATGACATGATAATCAATACGCGAGTTTTGAGATTGTAACTCTCCTGCAATAGAGGCGCAAAAAGTATCCATTTCAGCATGGAGGTGGGACAGTTGTTTATGTATACAAACGTGCATAAATACATGAACGATGTTTGTGGCTTTTAAAATTTATTTTATGTCATAGAAAGATAAAAATGTTAAGAAGTGATGCATTTTATGATTTTATCAAGCTCAGCTGTGTATATTTATAAATCTACTTTCAATTATAGGGTACTTGAAAAGGAAATAAACGCCGTGGTCTTATTAAAAAGTAAAAGATTTTCTTAATTGTTTTAATTTTTTTTTAAGTTATAATAAAGTAAAAAATCAATGTGTCAATTGAATTGCCAAAATGTAATGATCAGATTCATGTTTACCGTATTTATTAGAGGTCCATATATCTCTCCCTTCGTCTGAAAAGTCTCAAATCCATTGAATTTTCTTTTTTGTTCTGATTTTTTTGCTTTGAAAAATGACACCTTTACTTGAATTCGGTTATTCTCCAGATGAACAGTGCATCTTTACAATTATTTAGTTACGATAAACCAGTATATCGATGATGCGATATATCCAGTAATAAATATCTGTCCCACCTGTTTGTTTACGCGGTAACCAAACTCTCCTCCTCAACGAAAGAGCACACAAAGGGAGATAATCTCGAAACTTGCGTATTCAGAACAGACATATCATGTCTGATATAACAGATATCACTATAAGAATAACTCACACCTGTTTAGTACAGACAATTCATGTCCTATTTAACAGATATCAGTAATGACATGATAATCAGTTCAGAACAGACATCTAATGTCTGATATAACAGATATCAGTAATGACATGATAATCAGTTCAGAACAGACATCTCATGTCTTATATAACAGATATCAGTAATGACATGATAATCAGTTCAAAACAGACATCTCATGTCTTATATAACAGATATCAGTAATAACATTATAATCAGTTCAGAACAGACATCTCATGTCTGATATAACAGATATCAGTATAAGAATAACTCACACCTGTTTTGTACAGAAAATTCATGTCCTATATAACAGATATCAGTAATGGCATGATAATCAGTTCAGTACAGACATCTCATGTCCTATATTATAACAGATATCAGTAATGACATGATAATCAGTTCAGAACAGACATCAAAAGAAAGATTCACAGTTGTTCATATAATGAGAAACATAGACCATGCAGGTTTCAGGATCATGAAACAGATCCAATATTAGACTCTGTCAAGTCCAAATTTAAGGACATACCTTACCTACTGATAATTTTTCAAGATATTCTAAATTTAAACTTACAATAAAGTTAAATGTGCTCAGACAAAAAATTAGAATGCATTACCAGGGGTTCTGAAAAGATATCAAATTGTGAAAATGTTTGCATTATTTAAAGAAAAATGTACAAAAATTACAAAGCATAAATTCCAGATTTCTTTTTCATCAAAAATTGTTTTAGAAGAGGTGTACAAATCCATATATAAACATTATAAGTATTGCACAGGGGGTCCTTCATTTAGTAGAACTCTTCAACTCCAAGGAAGAACCCAATAAAGTTCAAACTACATTGCGTATGACCTTCAGTCATTTATAAAATGAATACTACAGTGTATATACTAAGTGGCATTTGAAAGATTTCAACTAATATGAAGTGAGAACAAATGTGTACTTAAGGATAAATAACACAAACTTTTTTCCTTCAAAAATTCAATTATCTTAGGTGCCCCTTTAGATGTGATATTTGTTTACTTAAACATCAAATGTTTGGCAAAGTGACAGAAATGCAACTTTTGGTATCAATAACTTATTTATTATATTTCCAATGAAAGGAATATTGAAAAATTATCAGTGTAACTCTTTTGTGTGGGAGATAAAAAAATTGTTTGTGGCATGTATCCTTAAAGAAACATGGATGTGATATTTATATGACATTTTATCACAATTAAAAATTTCAAAATTATCCATGTCAAGTTGTCAAACATTTCAGTACTAACAATAAATATAACTTGATAAACTAAATAACAAATGATTTCTTAAATATGACTTTGAATAACAAAATGTAGATAACACTATTGTTTTACATGTAACGAAATAAATTTGTCTTTCCAAAAAAATAATATGATAATAATAATAAAATTAATTAACATTTTAACAGTTATAGAACTCAGGAGTATTAAAGTCTTTTCAGAAACAGAATGTTCATTTCAATGTTTCATATGTCAACTGAAGCTAGTGTTTGTTTACAATGTCTTTGTAGATATACTGACAGTCACTTGTTACATTGGGTTACAAAGTAAGCAATATATATATATATATATATATATAGTTTAAGTTTATATAATATTACATTGGTATCAATGGAGATAATCATGTATCCATTGCATTCCATTCAAACACCTGCATTAAACATAGGTAATCAAAGACTACAAAGCTCACCTTCGTCTAGGTGTGCTAAAAATGTAATTTGGTAGAATATTATTTGGATACAAGTGTTCAAAAATTGCATCAATTCATTACAATTTTGAAATAACCTCATGATTTTGACCCCATAAATAAAATTTACAATGCTTCATAAAGTTTGCTTGAGTCATATAAGACAAAGAACCCTTAATTCTCTGTAGTCTGGAGTTCGACTGTTCTACAACTTGAGAATTCAAGAGGGCATACTGAGGGTAGCTTTTCAGTTCAAAACTTGGGCCGCATGCTGAAAAAGAAAATGAAAGCATTATCATTCTCACTGTTTTCTAAAAATCTTGAAATATTTTTCATCACTATGATAAGTAAGGACTCTTAGTTTGTTGAGGTAACATAAGATAACATAAGCTTATATCAAGAAAACAGGAAAAAGTGCTTACCTTTATGATTTTTAAAATGTAAACCATCTACCCTAAATGCCGTTTCCAAAAAGAATGTTGGATCCCGGTTCAAACAGTACACTTGCAGTGTGCAAGCATTGTCATAAATGACAAGTTTTGGAGCTGAAAATATTAAACAGATAGAGTGACATAAATCTGGTCAGGATTTTATATGGCTAGTCATACTTTGTTTTCAAATATAAGCAATGTATGGGGAACACACCTGTATGACGTTTTACAATAAAAATATTTGCATGTTGTTAAAAAGAAAATTGTTAAGATATGCAAATGAAACAAAAACTGATTATTCAATTAGGAAACATACCTTGTTTGAACCTTGTCCTTAAAAGTGTGAAAGGTACATCCGGTGATTCATGCAGCTTCATAACTTGAAACCCATAACACACGCCTTTAAATATTAATAATAATAATAAATAATTGTTACTGAAACCTAAAACTTACCCTTTCAACAAATTTATCAAAAATGTACTAATTATTCCATTTTAATTATTTTTCATTAAAACAAAATATTACAGCAAAACAGGTGACATACAAAATCATTTCACATTATCTGTGAGTTAATTTACATATTTAACAAGATGTGTTTGTGAAACACTATGCGCCCGGCAGCAACAAAGTTAAAAAACATATTTTTAGCATATAGGACACAGTCAAGGTCATTGACCTTGGTGTCATTTGAAAGAGCTTAATTAGTGGAGTATGCATACCAAATATGAAGTCTCTATCTTTTATGGTTCAAAAGTTATAATGAAGGTTTAAGTTTGCAGACAAACAGATAAACAGACAGACAGACAGGACAAAACCATTATACACCTCGGATCTTTCGATCCCGGCGCATAAAAAAAATGTTTCTATTGATATTAAACTGTTTCCTAATATCTAATACACCAATACTTAAAAAAAAATCTATACATATGTACAATTATTTTATCTTGATAAAAATCAATTTTTCAAGTTTCAAGTGTTTGATACATCATTTAACTAAAATTCAATTAATCATAAAATTTAGAGATAACCAATATCTAAAATCTTAACAATGATTATGTTTGATATATAGTTTCCTCTGTTCTTACCATGAGGACAAAACAATGTGAAAACTCCTGGTAGCAGAGATGGATGGCCCTTTGAAAATTTATTACAAAAGTCTTCTTTCAGTTTAGATCCATGTTTATCTGCCACAAATGAACCTCTTCTCCTAAACTGGGGCAATGAAGGGAAAAAACTTAATTCATCATCCTCATTGGCTTCCTCCGATGGACAGATATCTTTTAAAAAAGGATCAAAAACCTTCTGCTGAAAGTATGGGAGGCAATTGTTAAATTCAGTAAAGGGAAATTGCTCTTTCATTCTTCTCAGTAGATTAAAAATGACAGGAACCACTGTTTGTAATCTTTGTAAATGCTCATCATTCTGCAAGATTTTTCTTGAAAATTCATTGTTCAAAAAAGCAAAAAAATCCTCATTGGGTGGCAGGAAACTGCAGAAAGGATAAGGGGAAGCAAAAACCTGTATAAGATCCTTCCACATTTCACTGACAAAATATCTACCTCCACGTTTCACACTGTCCTTGAGAATTACCTCCAAGAAACTTATTAATGATCTATCTTCATTTTCAATTTGTACTAACTTCATCAGCTTCTCTTTTTGGTCATTTAAAAGTCCTTTTCCTGGTTTTAAGTAATCCATAAGGTTTAGCCTTACTGTTTTGGAAAATAGAGTGCGTTCCTTCACTCTGAAATTATTAAAAAAAGAAGTTTAAGAATACTGAGAAAAATAGCTATGGCATCATATATTATGACAAGCAAGAAGCACACATCTGTTTTATTTGAATTTCATAAAAGAACATAAATCAAGTGCCCCACCACAGCATGATATGCCCATCAATTATTTTCATTTATCATAAACAATTTAAAGTGCAAGAAAATCATGTCAATCTTGATTCTAAGATTCTATATTCCATAAAATATTTGATGTTTTTACATCACCTGTGGTATAGGCATTAACTAAAACAAATACTTCATCATAGATTTCAAAACTTTCTGTATTAGACCTTGTCAAATCCCAATCATATTAAACAATATCAAATTAGTCTTAGCAACTTAATCTATATCAAATTAATTTTTAAAATAAAAAACTGACCATCAAATAAAATATGCTATAAACTGACCAGTAGCTATTCCGTCTAATTCCAAAAGGATACAGATAAGACTGCTTGATCAGAGATGCTCTACATAAATGATCGAGACAGCTGCCCTTCCTACTTTGAATCATTAATTAAACTTTAACTTGATGCTTGCCCATATGTGCACTATGTACTATAATTTTTTTTTTTAATATTTGTTGTTTTTTAATTTAATGTCAGATAGGTTTTCATCTGCAATTTATATGGGTGCGTTCAGTTCTAAAAGTAGTATCAAATTTCAATATACCATTGGTGCAATATTTTGACAATGGTACCAATTGTACCAATAAATGCTGAAAGGGTATTAGCAAACTAGTGTAGTGATTTTACCAGTGTTTACCAATGGGAGTCAAATGTGATGTTGCTTATACTGATTACAGAATTCTCCTAAGTTAATGGCACATATCAGAATCGCAAGAAAATTATGGCAGACTCATAGCCAAGAAACAAACATCAATATCACACTTCCTTATTTGTCATATATGAGTTATGTTTGATCCATTTATAAATGGATAATGTCTAAATCATAATTCAAAATTATGAATTTTTGATTATGATGATTTTCATGATTTTGGCATGTTTTGTTAAAAAGGCTTAGCAGAAAAAGGCTCTCAATGAATCCGTGATCCAATGTCTTCTCTACTGCCATGTCGATAACTAGCTGTGAGATCATTTACCAGTATAATTACCACAATATAGATCATCTGCAGAAAAAATATACCATTGGCAACAAACATTGGTACCACTGGCATGCAAATGGTAATTAATTTTACCAACACTTACAAGAACTTTTGTCTACCAATGGCAGAACTATGAACGCACCACATATCTTGTCATTTCCTAGGGTACTGATTGCTCCAGACAATTAAACTAACTACAATCACACATTGAAAAAAAAAAAATCCAGCTATTAATGACAAGATAGGCCGAGGGTTTGAAAGAATGCTGATGAAGATGTCAATTTAGTCAAATACCTTGCTGTGTCAGTCTTGTCATAAGGCTTTGGGCTTTCTGACACATTGCTGAAAACGTCCTTCCAAGATATCATCTCTTTACGAAAAGCTACAGAAGTAGCATCCATCACAATAGTATCTGGATAAGGGCCACAACTTGGACATTCAAAGGAGCTGTAATAATCGATATCAAGAAGATTCAAAAAGGCATACCATGCCTCTTTGAAATCTTGATAGGTTATCTTGTCACTGATGTTAGCAAAACCAGAGTCCACAAAAGTCTTCAGCAGCACACTGTACTCTGTATATATTGTAGTTCTGAAAGAAAATTTTCGTATGCGTGTAAAAGATTAAGACATCACGATCACCATACCCTCCTGTTTTCCAACAAGGAAAACTTTATAATGACATAATTACAATCATTTTCATATCCCACCTATGACAATCATAAAATTTGCCACTGTTGTTTCTCAAGTATAGGAGAAAATCTTAAGGTAAGTCACTCGTCAGCTTTTTAGAAAAATTCACGCAGAACCTCTTACTTAAAAAATATTTATTAAAATTCAATTTTTATGAAATATTTATATTTAACAATGTATGTTTTTTAACATTCATCGAAAAAACTGCTTAAAAATCTACAAAGAAGCAAGATTAATGAGGGACTATTTCTTGTGGTGGAAGGATATTCAGCAGAAATTTCCTCAAATCTGCACATTTATTAAATTTAATGTCTTGAAACTTTAGCCTCACATACTTTTACTCGGAGAATATTTCTCGTCATGATTTTGCAGGAATATTTAATATAGGTCTTAATTTATATTTTTAGAACAAGTTTTACACCTTCCTTCAACAAACTTTGCCAAGAAATGAAGATATATTAAAGAAGTCAAGATAAAATTTACACCATTTTTTGCCTGAAAATCACATATTTTGACCAATATTTCAAAATTAACATCACTGACCCCAACTTTTTCTTTCATTATTTTAAACTACTCGATACTTGTGACTGTTTAGCACTTATTTCCTAAAAAGCTTGATATAAGAAAATATTTTATTGCCTATTTAGTTTTTTAATACCCCAAATATGTTAATTTTTAGTGCAAAAAGGTCGCACAATAATAAACGCGCATTAATTTGCAAGATTTGTTCAATGATAAATATTATTCAAACTATTTTATATAAAATAAGATTAAATTTATTAACGTAGTAACATCTGATAAAAAAAAATTAGAGATAAAGTAATAAATCAAAGAGTTAAAATTTAAGTGCAAAAAGGTCAACTTAATTGTACCATAGATCAGTAAGATGCACACTGACCCCCTATTTTCTCTGCGATTTTGAGTCATACTATACGAGTGCTTATCCAAAATATACTTCCAAAAAAATCCTTGATATAACAAATTTGACGAGTGACTTACCTTAAGACAATTTCCATGTGTATCTTATCAATGTCAGAGTTAATGGATGCAGAATCCAAAATATGAAGCAAATTCTGATTCAGGCAAGGTGTATTGCTCAAATTTTTCGATAAAATATTCATTGGAAAAGTTACCATATAGGTCAACACTCAAGTTGCCTTTTTTACCACTTCATTTCCAAGTACATTGTATGTGTTGAAAATTACAAGAATAATGTCAGATCCCGAACCTTTATTTCAGATGCAGCACCGGAAGCAAGTTTATATGCATCATTTATGTAAGTTTGGTGATCGGGGGCTAAAAATTTCTTTGATATGAGACATGCTTAAATAACTTTGACCTGGTCACTAAACCAGAGAATGTAGATCAGATGCAGCATCCCATGCAAGAATGTTAATCTGCATCCATAGATGTACATGTATCATCCATGCAAGTTTGGTTAATATATGTCTTATAATTACTTTGAATGAGACATGCTTACAAAAATTTACTCTGCTTCAATAACATTCCCCCCTTAAAAATAAACTACTTACCTTCCTGTTAAAAAGTAGAACATGAATCTTCTTAGAATCTCATGGCAATAAATGTTCCTTCCCATGTTTAAAACACAACAAGAGAAACCATCAAAATGAAAGTGTTTTTCACAATGGGAACATTTCTTTGAGTACACTGAAAATAAAGAATAGAAATTAAATGTGAAATTGTTGATTGAACTCAAGTAGTCTTAATAGATAAAAGAAACCCAGAGGTCTTATTTGTCATTTGAATTTAAGACTCTCGGGTTAGGGGTATGACAATTCAAATTCAAAAATGACTAAACATAGTTTGACAATTGATAAACTTATTGATTGTTGACATCGGATCTGTACAAAAATGAATCCCACCACTTGTCATAACCAAAAATCTGTGCTAAAATTTTAAGAATCTGCAAATGAGTAGATTCTGAGAAAACTGCAACCGATACTCGATTTAAGGAGATATCTGACCCACAAACCCCTTTATACTATATGTGTACATAAATTGGGGCATTCAAAATTTAGAGCAATCACATAGTATGAGTTGTTGGAGTAATCATGAATTAGTGCTTCACATATCCATGCCATGTATTGTATTTATAATTGATTTCTTTATGGTAATCATGAATTAGCACATCGTCCTCCCCTTTAAAGCCGCTTCAAAATGAAGCCTGATTTTTAAAGTACACATAAAGTACTTTGAACAATAGGTGAAGATTTTTACATTTTCAGTAAAGGTTTCAGTGCATATAATAATCATTTCAGCAAGTGATTGCTAATATTAAAAGATGACATAATTTAAAACATGTGATTACTTTTTAAATGCAAAGTACTCTAAATTTAACAACTGTTGGCTCTCTGTAGCTGTCAGATTCATTAGAATATTAGGTACCTTTAGCATCCAATACTTGGTTAACTGTAAAAATATTGGACTTCAGTCCAGAAAAAGTCTCATGCAAAGGGTGGTTACAAAAATCACAAACATCAGCTTCTGGGTGTAGCTCAATGGCATTGTCAATATCCCTCAATGGAAATCTTTCAAACGGTGGAGTTCTGTAATTATCCTGCATTTGGAGATTTGAAGTATATGGTATTCTTGTTGTTGAAAAACACGTTGGTTGGTATGAATTCTGTTTGGATTTTTGGTTTCCTTCCTCTCCTTGTAGAGTATAAAAGATATTAAGATGAACACAGCGACATATATTGGAATTGCATGTTATACATTTATGTCCCTCTGGAGTCTGTTGTATCAAACCATAGCCTTTGTTTGCATGAATCAAAAACAGGCCTTGTTTCAGTTTAACCAGGACCTAAAAAATATGGAAAAAAGGTCCATGAGCCACATCAATCACCCGACAACTTTGGCTATGAAAGTGCAAAAGTCAATCAATATTAAAAATATTTCATATAAAAATGGTTCAGGAATTGAAGGGAAGGGAGGGGGTTATGCATGATTTGATCAACTGAAATCTTCACTACCTTCGGATGGTTCAAAGCATTTATTTCTGTAACAAATGATGGCTTTCAGAAAATTATCAATATGGATTTTCCTTTTTTATACCATGTTTACACCTTTATCCTGTGGATATAGCTCATGGGATATCGTTTTCATATCCCGCACTTAAGTGCAGTTATGACGTCACAAGGGTTTTTGTGTTAGCGTGAGGAAGTAAAATATAGCAGAGTCCTATATAAAACAGTGTTAAACATTGGTTGTGAAATTTCAAACATGGGATAAAAAAAAATCTCCCATGTTTTATAGTTGAATATGATTTTTTATCCAACTAGTTGTGTGTTTTTAACTCCTCGCCAAGAATCAGGGATAAAAATCACACAACTCGTGGGATAAAAATCATATCCAACTACAAATAATGGGAGTTCCTATATTTATATCCCATATTTAACCATCTCTTTTTCATATTGTGCCCAACCGATTATGACTGATAATATTTTCCATCACTAATTTTCACGTTTCATTTTCTTACACAAGTTTTTCCAGTCTGACAAAATTTGATTCGGTCCTGTGTGTTGATTGATTACACAGGACCGAATGTCCTGTTTGGTAAAAAAAAACTTTCGCATAGACTGCATTGAGACAATTTAGTATGAGTAAAAAGAATATGTTTTACATCATGTTCTCATGTTATTAGCCTAGTGCACCCCCGTCAAAACATCCATTACATTGCTACATCTCTGGCAGACGGTCCGAGTCAGACGCGGATTTTCACAAACTGCAAGGTGAGGGTGCGTCGATTTACCCAAAAGGACCCAAAAGGAACCCAAATGGCAGCCCTGATTTCACAGTTAAAACTAATTACAGAGAAATGCTCAGAATGCATGATTTCGCACTATTTACCCAAGAGCTTCTATATTTAAATATCAATAGATAGAATGAATTGCATTATTTGGGACAATTTCCTCTTTTGTTAGTAAATCTTATGTCTTATTTCAGGGTCGAGTTAGATCAAAAGATTTAAAAAAGGTTTTGCGAACTGGAAATAAAAGGAAATATGACTTCAAGAAAGTTTTGGAATTAAAAGGAGATGGTAGTATAGATTCTAAAAGGAAGGGCAGACCAGCAGGGGTTGTATCATCACAAGCTCGGACTTTACATTTGCCATCTGAGATACATGATCATAATTTGACAACTGCAGGCTCGGAAGTCCTTGTTGTATGTTTTTTTTTTGCATGTTTTTTTTTATTGCAAAACATTTAAAATTTATACCCCTAATTACTTCTTGTATATGTCCATCTTTGATACATATGTTATGTGCTTCTCCACCTTATATGTTTAATTAGATTTTCACAGGATGTTAAGTTAGGCATGAACTATAATTTTTGAAAGCTCTTTAAAGCAATATGAGCTGCATGTGTGACATCGGAAAATTTTTGTTGCAAATTTGTAATTAACTATTTCAATGACAGAAAAATAAGACATTTGTGAACTTCTTTTGTTCATATTTGCAATGAAAACATTTTTATTTGCTTTGATTGAAGCAAAATTGAATTATTGTCCTATACAATAATGATTTCCTATATAATACTGTATATTCAGTTGTACAGAAATATTTTTTCTGAAATTTTTTTAAACTTTATTTTTGGGCTTATTGCTCATAAGGGTTTAATTTACTTACAAATTAATCTTAATTGCACATTTTTTCAGCAAAATATAATTCTCAAAAATGCAGCTCACATTGCTTTAAACAAATTTCAAATACAGAGGATACAGAGTTCAACACTTAAGAATATGCAATGTCTTCAAATCATTTTATAAGTAATATGATGTTACATATTAAGAAGATACCTTCAAGGAAGTCACTGAAATATATTCGACTCACTTTAACAAAGGTCATGCTCAGAATTACAAAATTGTATGCTGAATTATTTCATATTGTCATCTTACTGCAATTGAATAAAACCTGATAAATGTAATCTGCATCAAATGCATTATATATTTACATAAAGTCATGATGCATAGTTAATATACAAAAACAAAAATTAATATATTTCTAATGTATATTGTTAGTTCTAATTTTTCAGTGAATACCCTATAAGTAGAATTTTTAGCGAGCATTATTAGCGAGGGTGTCAAGATTGCTAAAATTGAATATCGCTAAAAATTTATTGTGTTTTATTTGTAATAAATTAATTTGCGTCTCACTAAAATTTCCACTATATACGGTATTAGATCAGGAGAGAACATGTATAAAGTTTCATCAGAGCTTTCACTTTATACAGAAAACTATTTTTTGAAATTATAGGATACTGATGAAAATGCCTTGATTGGAAAAGACCTAGTATGTGAAAGAAATTCCACTCAATTAACTGAAGAAGAGGCCTACTGCAATCTTCTAAAGGAAATGGGTGCAATTTACTCTGTTGATGACCAACTTTTGGTATATGTTCTGCAAGACTTTGACAGTGACAGAGTTCAGTTGAAGGTTAGACATTTTAAAAGTCATTAAACTTACGCCATCATTTTAAGGAATTTTTGATTGTCCTCTTCTGACAAAATTGCCAGATGCAAATCTTTTTAATCACCAGGAAACAGTTATGTTTAACTGAAATAAAAGAAAGTTCACAGAGTGTCAGCTACCTAGTAACCTAAAATTTTCATTCTAAGTCATAAGAAGGCAGACAAATATTATAATGTCACCTAAGTCACTCATTGACATAGAAATAGATGGTTTTTGATAGTCAGAATATAGCAAAAGTTATTTTCAGTTGGATGCCATATTGGAGGTCCAAATCCTTATATTCCTTCATTTTTTAACCAATTTCAAATTTTTAAATATGCTTTTCTGAATAAGGAATCACTATTTTTCTGAAGTATAAACATTTTTGGAAGCCTCCTTTATTAAAACAAATTCTTTAATAAAGATTTTTCACCAAATATTTCTGCTACACTTTGTAAGACAAAAGAGGGAAAATCACTGACTTGACCTCCAATATGGTGGCCAACGAGAAGTTACTTTCACTAAATTCTGACCTGTTGAAAACTATAGTCTGTTTTACAAGCAACTGATCAGGAATTAGAAGAAACATCCAGTTATGAGGCATGTACTATTTACCTTGAGTGCAGCTGTCATTATAGGTTGTTACGTAATGCACACTTCATCTTCTTCCTTCTATATCATTTACAGGCCTCTAAGTTTCATATGGTCACAAGAAGAGGGATATCATTTGTAGAAGATGATATACATTGGGTCTATAAATGTTCCTGTGATGCGGCTACAAGTGCCCTCATCGATTGCTGTGTAGACAAGATGGAAGTTCCATTCTATGGTAACATACATTATATTGGATATTAAGAATAACTCCTTGGCTTCGGAAGCAAATTGAAAGGGTGGGGGTGTAAAAAAAAAAATTTTTAAAGCATCAAAAAGACCTGACAAGCAAAAATTTTTTTTTTTTTTTAAAGATAGACTTAGTACTGACATCAAACATTGCTGAATAGTTTTAGCACCCCCCACACACACACTTTCCACAGACAAGTTTCAGTACAGGTTTAAAATGGGGAAAGTGGTGGTGTTTGAAAAAAAAATTGGTACTGAAGTTGGAACCCCCCTCCAAGAAGTTACCTTTTTTGTTTTGCTTGTCAGGTCTTTTTGATGCTTTAAAATTTTTTTTTTACACACCCACCCTTTCAATTTGCTTCCAAAGCCAAGGAGTTATTCTTAATATCCAATATAATGTATGTTACCATAGAATGGAACTTCCATCTTGTCTACACAGCAATCAATGAGGGCACTTGTAGCCGCATCACAGGAACATTTATATACCCAATGTATATCATCTTCTACAAATGATATCCCTCTTCTTGTGACCATATGAAACTTAGAGGCCTGTAAATGATATAGAAGGAAGAAGATGAAGTGTGCATTACGTAACAACCTATAATGACAGCTGCACTCAAGGTAAATAGTACATGCCTCATAACTGGATGTTTCGTCTAATTCCTGATCAGTTGCTTGTAAAAAAGACTATAGTTTTCATTAGGTCAAAATTTAGTGAAAGTTACTTCTCGTTGGCCACCATATTGGAGATCGAGTCAGTGATTTTCCCTCTTTTGTCTGACAAAGTGTAGCAGAAATATTTGGTGAAAAAGCTTTATTAAAGAATTTGTTTTAATAAAGGAGGCTTCCAAAAATGTTTATTATTCAGAAAAATAGTGATTCCTTATTCAGAAAAGCATATTTAAAAATTTGAAATTGGTTAAAAGATGAAGGAATATAAGGCTTTGGACCTCCAATATGGCATCCAACTGAAAATAATTTTTGCTATATTCTGACTATCAAAAACCATCTATTTCTATGTCAATGAGTGACTTTGGTGACATTATAATATTTGTCTGCCTTCTTATGACTTAAAATGAAAATTTTAGGTTACTAGGTAGCTGACACTCTGAAAACTTTTTTTTTATTTCAAAAACTTCAATAGTTAAACATAACTGTTTCCTGGTGATTAAAAAGATTTGCATCTGGCAATTTGGTCAGACGAGTACAATCAAAAATTCCTTAAAATGATGGGGTAAGTTTAATGACTTTTAAAATGTCTAACCTTCAACTGAACTCTGTCACTGTCAAAGTCTTGCAGAACATATACCAAAAGTTGGTCATCAACAGAGTAAATTGCGCCCATTTCCTTTAGAAGATTGCAGTAGGCCTCTTCTTCAGTTAATTGAGTGGAATTTCTTTCACATACTAGGTCTTTTCCAATCAAGGCATTTTCATCAGTATCCTATAATTTCAAAAAATAGTTTTCTGTATAAAGTGAAAGCTCTGATGAAACTTTATACATGTTCTCTCCTGATCTAATACCGTATATAGTGGAAATTTTAGTGAGACGCAAATTAATTTATTACAAATAAAACACAATAAATTTTTAGCGATATTCAATTTTAGCAATCTTGACACCCTCGCTAATAATGCTCGCTAAAAATTCTACTTATAGGGTATTCACTGAAAAATTAGAACTAACAATATACATTAGAAATATATTAATTTTTGTTTTTGTATATTAACTATGCATCATGACTTTATGTAAATATATAATGCATTTGATGCAGATTACATTTATCAGGTTTTATTCAATTGCAGTAAGATGACAATATGAAATAATTCAGCATACAATTTTGTAATTCAGAGCATGACCTTTGTTAAAGTGAGTCGAATATATTTCAGTGACTTCCTTGAAGGTATCTTCTTAATATGTAACATCATATTACTTATAAAATGATTTGAAGACATTGCATATTCTTAAGTGTTGAACTCTGTATCCTCTGTATTTGAAATTTGTTTAAAGCAATGTGAGCTGCATTTTTGAGAATTATATTTTGCTGAAAAAATGTGCAATTAAGATTAATTTGTAAGTAAATTAAACCCTTATGAGCAATAAGCCCAAAAATAAAGTTTAAAAAAATTTCAGAAAAAATATTTCTGTACAACTGAATATACAGTATTATATAGGAAATCATTATTGTATAGGACAATAATTCAATTTTGCTTCAATCAAAGCAAATAAAAATGTTTTCATTGCAAATATGAACAAAAGAAGTTCATAAATGTCTTATTTTTCTGTCATTGAAATAGTTAATTACAAATTTGCAACAAAAATTTTCCGATGTCACACATGCAGCTCATATTGCTTTAAAGAGCTTTCAAAAATTATACTTCATGCCTAACTTAACATCCTGTGAAAATCTAATTAAACATATAAGGTGGAGAAGCACATAACATATGTATCAAAGATGGACATATACAAGAAGTAATTAGGGGTATAAATTTTAAATGTTTTGCAATAAAAAAAACATGCAAAAAAAAAAAAAAATTGTCTACACTTAAAATGTTTTCCTTTGTATAGTAAAACATCATATTATTGTCGTTTCCTGTCATTAGTCTGACCCTACAGGGGATGACAAATCCCATTGCCCGACGCCCGGGGCTAGTGATTTTTAGGGTTGGGAAAGTGAAATTTTATCAACCACTTGCCCACGGGCAAGTGACTTAATCAATTATCAAAAATAAAATCAATATGTATGCCAATATTCTACTCAGAATTTTTTATATATATTTATAAATACAGTATAAGTTAAATAATGGTAGGGCAGGCAAAAATTCAGGTAGGGCAAGTGAATTTTGACCATGTACTTGCCCTTGGGCAAGTGCCTTAAAAATCTATTTGTCAGCCCCTGCCCTATATTCAATCATGGCAGTAATTGAGTAAACAAAACATGGTAGTGATTCCTTCGATGTTTTAAACATTCATCATTACTTTTAAGTTCTTTGTACTTGGATTTGGTAATAAAATTAAAGTATGACTATTTTATTTCATGTCAGCGATGTGGGCAACATTTATTTCTTACTCTGAGACAATCAGTCCAGTGAAAAATTGGTCAGGTCCGAGGGTCTGATGTCTTTCGCATAGATTAAATTTTTAAACTGTCTTTAACTTAACTCTTAAAACAGGAAAAATCAAATAAAGACAGAGTAATTATAGTAACTGAAACGAATCATCATCATTGCTTTTATGACTGTCAAAGACATGTTTTTTATTAACAGTAATAAATTTCAAGCAATGATACATTGGGAATTTTTACACTAAAATTTGGGAAAAAAGTGCCTTTTTAAAAATGGGAACGAGGCGGAATATCAGCCCCAAATAAAGAGAATCAAGCCCTGGAAATTAGGTCTTTTATAGTGGAAAAATAATACAACTATTACATGTCCCCTACTCATTAAGGTTTTCTTTTTTGCATACAGTATTGTGAAAAGACTGGATTGTTTTTGTCACATGATTTGTGTCACAGGTGGTGAAAAGTCACGTCTCAACCGGGACTCGAACCCAGGGCCTCTGGCAGACTGTGCCAGCGCTCTCAGCACTGAGCTATTGAGACTCGATATGTTGACTGACTTTCACGCACCTGTGAACCCGGTGACATTTGGAATTTTGAACATTATCAGTACTCACACATTGTGTCATCAACATAAATAATGTATTTAAATCATGAAAAGTTTTTAATTAAAAAATTCAAAAGGAGGTATTGATTTTCATATTATATGTAATGTGCAAGCTAGTCTATACATCTTCAATGTAGATTTTAATTCATATTTTGCCCGTATCTAAGATTTTGGACATCACATTTATTCATAGAATAACGTGATTGTTGTTTGACCATAATAAAAATATTCCTAGATTCTCATCCCCGCCCGCCCCGATTTTATACCCTTTCGTTTTAAATCCTGCAAAAGTCGACATGATTTTGACAGCTGAAAAGATGGTAATTGCTGTAATACATTATTTAAAGAAGGGTCATTGGTTGAAAAAGATTGGTGATGATATGAAGTAAGAAATAAAATTGAACCTTTACTATGACTTTAATTCGTGTATTGTAGATAAAATTACACCGATTGACCAGGTTAATAAAAAATCTGCAAAATTGAAAATAAAATAAAAGCCACCTTCCCCCCCCCCCCTCGATTTTTCTTTAAAATTCGGATCAGAATCTAGCAATTTATCTATATTGCCTTACTTGCATGTTTCATTCCAGAGAGTAAAGAGTCTACATATGTATCGAATGTAGATAAGTCACTTACAAAAAAAAAAAAAAAAAAAAAAAAAGCGACTTGGTGGAGCAGTGTTGATCAACTCCAATCACAACCTGAGAAAAATTTCCCAACTTCTCTTTTAACACCGAATGCAAAGGGCTTATGATGAGAGTAACGTATCAGAAACCAATGGCCAGGGAAGATTGTGAAGAACAAAACATTAATGTGTTACACAGGATAAAAATTGTCAGATCAAATAGACATATTAAATATTGAATTCAATTGTTGTACATGACAGAAATTATCCACCTTAAGCAGATACTGAATTCCTTTTTGATATCACAGTTTAAAGTAGACAATTCCTCTCTTGTACATAATTTATAATTTATCAAGTGGAATTTATCCCATTTATACCTTTTTCACTACTGGTTCAGACATTCTCTATTCAGTCGAAGCTCCCTGGCATTCTTCTGCAGTTATTTTCTATCCTAAAATAAACAAGAAGGCTTTGTTTAGTTCAGGCAATTCATGTCTTATATAACAGACATCAGTAATGACATGATAATCAGTTCAGAACAGACATCTCATGTCTGATATAACAAATATCAGTATAAGAATAACTAACACCTGTTTAGTACAGACAATTCATGTCCTATATAACAGATATCAGTAATGACATGATAATCAGTTCAGAACAGACAATCGCGGAATTTTTTCCTGATCAAATATCTCTGGGAAACCTTAACTATACTGCGATGTCAGATCCCGAAGCTTTATTTCAGATCAAGCACCAACAGTAAGTTATATGCATCATTTATGTAAGTTTGGTCATCGGGGGCTAAAAATTTCTTTGATATGAGACATGCTTTAATAACCTTGACCTGGTCAATAAACCACACAATGTAGATCAGATGCAGCATCCCATGCAAGAATGGTAATCTGCATCCATAGATGTACATGTATCATCCATGCTTACAAAAATTTACTCTGCTTTAATAACATTCACCCCTTAAAAAAATATAAACTACTTACCTTCCTGTTAAAAAGTAGAACATGAATCTTCTTAGAATCTCATGGCAATAAATGTTCCTTCCCATGTTTAAAACACAACAAGAGAAACCATCAAAATGAAAATGTTTTTCACAATAGGAACATTTCTTTGAGTACACTGAAAATAAAGAATAGTGTAGTGTCCGCGAATCAGTTTAGGTATGACTTGTTTTGTAGTGTACCGGATATTTCCGGGTTTGCGGTTTTGTTTTTATGGGCCGGCACGAGCCGGCCCATTCTATGAAATAAGATTTTTAGAGGTGTATGCGTTTATGCGGGATTAGGATTTTTGTGCGGGATTAGTGTGTATTTATGCTAAAATTGAAATACTGATTATAAATACAATTTTCATTATTTGCATGTAAAATAAACCTTTAAATATTTTTTAGTAAATGTTTATTTACGATAATTGTGTGCGCAGTTCACGTGCCAAAAGCATGTGTTTACATTCGGCAAACCTCGAATGCTTACGTGGTTATAGGTAACAAATCTGCCGAGGCTTCTCGGGATTCCAAAATGCTATTTATATAGCTGACTATTTATAAAGTGTCGTCATAGTTGTCGTGACTCCTCTTGGTTTTACCAACTATTGCTCAGAAATTTTCGCGCGCTTTTAAACAAAGGTGTTTTCGGAATCTGTTTTTCTTTTCGAGAATCCTCTTAATTTTACTAATTCCTTGGCTGTGATTTTCGCGCGTTTTTAAACAAAGGATCTCTTCGGAACTCAACCTTTTCCTGAACAGAAGTCAAAATGGTAAGAAGTGTGTTGGCTAATGTGCACCAAGGGTGTGCCATTTTTCAACCTTACAATGGAATTCAGTGTACAGCGATAGCACTTTTCGCTTTAGTAACATTTATGCAATATATGCCATACATCTCAAACATGTCGAGTAACGTTTTAGACCAGATTGTGTTCGATGGAACAGATCTGTATAGGCACATTTTGGCACGTGGGGTGGGAGATATTCACGGTTATTTGTCTCATCGTGAATTACCTTCAAATTTACGTGACTGGGACGATAATTATGGGGAGGTTCATTACTTTTATGATATATTTTATGGGCCTGTAAACTCGCAAGCGTTGATTGATAGGAATACTGGTTCCATGACTTTTCATGAAGCGTTTTTGGAAGGTATAAATTTGTCGTCTTATTTTTTGATTACATTCCAAGATAGCACAGTTGCAGTGTATTATGATAACATGAATGGAATGGTGAATTTATTTGATTCACATCAGAGAAATGGTATTGGTTTACCAGATCCTAATGGCCGTGCAGTTTTGTTAACATTTAGCAATGTGGATGAATTTTTGCAGTACATTACAACTATGTATTCCCCTTATCAATATGAAATGACACCAGTTCATTTCAATTGGTTTCCAACAAATGTTTCTGAACAAGATGTGCAAAATTTAATCATTGATGAAAAAAACATTAAAACTTTTGAACAAGGTACGAACATGAACAAAAGTGAGAATCAAAAAGGAAACTTTAGTAGTGGTAGTGCTGCCTGTTTAGATTTGCACACATATTGTAAGAAAGAAAAAAACTCAAAAAATAAAAAGAGAAAACTAACTCGAAATACATCAATATTTAATATTTTTGATCAGTTTTTTAATGAAGGGTTACCACCTGATTGCATTGATCTTAAAAATTTTCAAGATGGTGACAATAACTTTCTTCCAAATTTTGTTTCTGAATGTTGTGTTGTTAATTGTAGTGAAGTAGTGGGAAATTGTCCTGATATTTTTCTGAATGAGAAGCATATATTGGACTATGAATATGCTATTAGAGAATGTCCTGAAACTGAATGTTCCAGTTGTGAGAGATTTCTTTTTAAAAAACAAATTCATTATTTACATGAAAATACAAGTATAGGAGGACTTCAGTTTAAGAGAACAGGGTATTGTAAACTTTGCCTTGCATCTCTTAAAAAGAAAACCCTCCCTTACTTATCTTGTGAAGGAAATGGCTTAAAAGTGTATGATACACCTAATGAATTAATAAATTTGAGCACACTTGAAAAAAGACTTATTGCCTTAGTTCAGATATTTATGACATTAGTTGTATTGCCAGGTGGACAGTATGCAGAGAAAGGATTAGTTTTAAATTTACCATCAGATGTACAGAATGTTGCCAATCAATTGCCAATCAAGTTTGCACATTCAGATGTGGTAGGTGTTAAATTCATTGATGACAAACATATGGCTGACGATGACATTAAGTATTTTGCATCTCCGTTTAATGTACTTCAAGCTTTAAAATGGTTGAAACAGAATAATGTTTTATATAGGGATGTTAATATAGACATGGAAGAAATGATGCAGGATAACTTGTTTGGTTCAAGTCAATCTGAGGACATTTTTGAAGTTGATTCAAGTACATTAACTCCTATGAACAGCTCTTTCCCTAATGTAAACATTCAAGAATTTCTGTCCAAGGGATGTATAGAGATTCCCCGTATTGAAAAAAAACCAATAAACATATATGAACTGAAATCAGGAGAAGAAATGGCGTTTCCTTGGCTGTTTCCAAATGGAATAAATGGGTATAATTATCCAAGGCATACATCTATTCCAAGAGCAATGTACTTTAGACAGAGACTTTATCACAAAAGTGGTATTTTCAGAAAAAATATGACATATTTACTTCATTCTGCAGTTAATGTAGATCTAGCATTATTAAAATCGGAGATAAACATCAATATGAGAATGACTAAAAGTATAAATGAAAACAACTATGTCACAGCTTCAGATGTAATGAATTTACAGCATAATACAACATTATGTCAGAATTCGTACATGTTCATGAAAAACATTCGAGGAACAGTTGCATATTTTCGAAATCAATTGTATAATCTTCTGGCAATGTTTAAATGTATTGGTCCTCCTACATTGTTTATGACGTTATCAGCTGATGATCTTCATTGGACAGAGTTGGGGATGTTGTTGCAAGAGGTTAATTTCAAAGGTGCACAGCAGAGAAAGTCATTTACAGAGTACATGAGAAAAGACCCACTTATGACAGCAATTCATTTTGAACGCAGATTTGACGCATTAATGAAACATGTTATTTTGTCTGGACCAGAACCATTAGGAAAAGTATTAGACTATTTTGCTCGTGTTGAATTTCAAAATAGAGGTAGCCCACATATACACATGTTTTTTTGGATTAAGGATGTTCCAAATGAGATAACAGAAGATAATGTACCTGCTCTTTTACATTACATTAATGACACTATAAAGTCAACTATTCCAAATGTTGCAGACATGGAATTGCATAATTTGGTGAAAAAATTACAGACACATAGTCATACATCATATTGCACTAAGGCATTTAAAACGAAGTGCAGGTTTGGTTTTCCTAAAGAAAAATGTTTAAAATCAAGAATTTTTGGAAATATAAATTTTTCAGAACGAAATAAAGGAAAATTTTATGAAACAAAGCGTAATGAAAAAGATTCCATGATTAACCCATATAATTCATGCATTCTTCGTCATTGGCGAGCAAATATGGACATACAATTAATATGTAATGCTGAGGGTGCAGCGTATTATGTTTGTAGTTACATATGCAAGTCAGAGCCTGATGAATTGAAAAATGCTCTTTCTAAACTAATAACACAGGTTTTTCAGCATAATCCAAGCATACCAAAATTTCAACGTTTACTTAAGATAGGACTCACTGTGCTGCGTCATAGAAGAATGAGTAGTCAGGAAGCTGCATATAGATTAAGCAACTTAAAATTAATTCACACTAGTCGAAAGTTCATATACATAAATTCAAGGCAACCGAAGAAAAGATTTAAAATGTTAAAAAGCAAGAAAGAAATTGAATGTTTAGAAAATGATTGTACGGACATTTTCCAGTCAAATATAATTGATTATTATCGTAGTAGACCAACAGAATTGGAAAATATGTGTGCATTTAGATTTTGCTCTTGGTATTCAAAATGTTATGATCCTCCACCAAAACAAGAAAAGCATCAAAACAATCGAATCTATATTGCAAAATATGACTTGTGGATGCGAAAAAGTAAAAGACCGTGTGTTGTACGAACGCCAACTTTTCCTGTATTTACTGAAGACTATTATTATAGTTTTTTGTTTTTATTAATCCCACATAGAACAGAGATGGAACTATTACATCCTTATGAAAATGCTAAAGATGCTTTTGTTAATAAAAAAATGCAGATGGATAGTTCTTTAAATTTTACATATTTTTCATTTGTAGAACAAATCGAAGATGCCATAAGAAAGTTAAATATGGTTGAGGAATTATCTAATAATGAACTTGCAAATCATGATGGGCATATTGAATGTGAAGTGTTTTCTTGTAATAAGATGGAAGAGGTATTTTTGAATGAGAATTTATCATTAAATGATTTTAAAAAGGAACAAGGGGAAAAGAGCAATCAAGATAACTCTGAGGACTTTCAATTGCAGGATGAGTTTCATTTGCATTCTTTGCATTGCATTATGTCTTATTCGGAGTTTCAAAGTAGTACAAAGCAACTGACATTTTCACAAGTGAATGCTTTACAACATGTACAAGGATTGTTTAGTGATAAACAACTGCCATTTCATATTTTTATAACAGGTGGGGCTGGTGTTGGAAAAACTTTTATGACGAGACTTTTGATAGCGTATATTCAATTGTATCAGGCAAAAGTTTTGAATTCAAATCCTGTTATAATATGTGCTCCTACAGGGACGGCAGCAAATAACATTGGAGGAAGGACAATTCATTCAGTATTTAAGATTCCCGTAGGAAAGTATTTACAATACAGCAGTCTTTCATCTTATGCATTAACAATTTTGAGAAAAGAATTTCAAGATGTTCACACTGTTGTCATAGATGAAATTAGTATGGTCAGTCAAGAGTTGCTAATCTTTATAAGTAGAAGACTGTCTGAAATAAAAAACAATGACAGTGTGTTTGGAGGATGTAATATAATAGTTGTTGGTGATTTTTATCAGCTTAAGCCAGTTAAAGGGTCATTCTGCTTTAAAAATGAAATGATTTGGCATTTATTTCACCCAATTTTCTTGACAGAAAATGTTCGTCAAATTTCAGACAGTTGTTATTCTGGATTATTAAATCGTATTCGCATTGGTCTTCCAAGTGAAAGAAATATCTCTTGTCTTGTATCCAGGTTGTTATACAATGAAATTGATTATGATGATTATTTACATATTTTCTCAACAAAGGAAAATGTTGAAAAATATAATAACATGCAGATAGAAAAATTAAGACCTAAAACAAATATTGTTCATGTAAATGCTCAGCATTCCTTTTCATCAGATGATAGTAATGCTGTTGGAGAAGTACCAGATTACATGATTCCAGTTAATGATGCTGATGCAGGGGGATTAAGAAGGCATTTAATGATTTCAGAAAATGCTAGGGTAATGTTGACAAGAAACATCAATGCTGAACAAGGGTTGGTTAATGGTGCTATGGGAATTGTGACTGAACTTATTTTTCAAGGTGGTATTCCTTCTGTTGTGTATGTGAAATTTGATGACCCAATGGTTGGTAAAGCACGGTGCAATGGAAAAAATACTTTACATACGTCAATACCTATTCGTCCTGTTGAAAGTGAATTTTTGTATCATGGGCGTCGTGTTATCAGAACACAATTTCCGTTAATTTTGGCATGGGCTTGCACAGTCCATAAAGTTCAAGGAATTTCTTTAGACAAGGCAGTAATAGATCTCGGCAGTAGTATTTTTGAGAATGGTATGGCATATGTTGCTTTGAGTAGATTACGGACTATTTCTGGATTAATATTGATAAAATTTGACCCTAGTAAAATTAGAGCTAGTGATGTTGTAACAAAAGAATATAACCGATTAGAAAAAAAATAGTAACCAGAAAATGTTCAAGATGAATTTTGTACCATTTTGCCATTATAATGTTGAATTTTATTTTTATAAAGTAATTTTGAGAAAAGAAAATTTGAAAACCTCAGAAAGATTAACTTTTTTTTAAAAATTCAGAAGAAATCTAAAAGAAAGAGGACTCGTTTATCTGTAATTTCTAGTCACAACCCCTCAGAAAAAAAGAAGTAAAATTAAAAATGCAGTCAATGATTATAAAGGCACATATGGTACAATGTATTGGAAATTTCGTTTGTGATGTTCACCTTTTTTCTTCTTTTTTTACCAGTCTGACGAAAGTGTGTCAAAGCGTTTGAAAATTATGAAGAAATCGTCTGAATTGCTTGAATACAACAATGCGAAAACAAACAAACAAATGAAGTATTTTAATGTTGTTGGCGCTGAAGGCACCAATTCAATGATTGTCAGATGTTACATAACGTCCAAATTCACCACAATTGAACCAGGATTGAGTTTCAGGTTCCAGAATTTGACTAGTCGCGGGAAAAATGAATATTGGGCCACCAGCAAAACAATCATTTCGTATACATCTAATGTTGAAGTAAGCCCAGAAATCACACTGCCATCTCTACCAGAAAATTTGCCACCAGATGGAGTTTCTCATTCCCTACATGAGGCATTGAATTCTCCAGAGAAGTCGTCGATTATAGGCAAGATTGTTAAGGTAAATATGTGTAACTTTTAGTTTTTATGAGTACAGCTACTTTCAGAAATGCATTTTGTTTCACAATTTTCAGTATTATGTTTTTTGCATATAGGTTTCTCCGATAAAGTACGTTAGAGATGGCAATCTTGCGGTAAAGTCACTCCTGCTGAAGGATAACAGCACTGTTGCGAAAGTTTGTCTTTTTGACAAATTAGCGGAAAATGACTTTGCAGAGGGAAATAACTTGCAAATCACAGCAGTCTATCCTAAAAAGTACCTGGGGGTTGACCAATTAACTGCAACTGCTGCATCAAAATGTCAGGTATGAAACAATTAAAAAAATATATTTTATGTATTACTACCGGTATTTGTTTTGAAGCATGTCAAAGTCCATATCGGTATATGATTTTGAATTTTTAAATTTTTTGTCTTTAAACAGTTTTTATCTGACCAAAACTTCCCAGACTCAAATGAAGGAGATTTCCAACAATTTCAAAACGACCAAGACTTCATTGATTCTGTGAGTGATTTACAAGCATCTCTGGTTACTGTGACAGATATAATGGAAATTGACATTTATGAAGTCTGCGCTAGAGATGGTAGGTATCTAAATGTGCAGCTGATTAGTCTAACTGAATGAAATTGTCTTCATTTGATGTAATTTTTTAAATCACAATACCTGGTGTTGTTTTCCTTTTCCCAAAGAAAGATAGGTAATAACTTATTTAATAAATTCAACTACAGAAGAACACACAGACTCATGAAATTACTTCACTATAACCCCAATTTGTTATATCCATATAAGGAATTTGGGCAATTTATATTGTTGGGGATCCATGATAACTATGCTGTATTCATGTTTGCAATATTGTGTTAGTACTAAACAAGTTTTACTGTATACATTAAAGTAATTTTTAAAGAAAATAAAAATACTTAATTGTTTTTTCCTGAAGATTAAAAAAAAATTATAATCAAACATTTAAATGCATGAAAATTGATATGCAGGAAACTAAAACTAAGGTATTTTGTATCATTTTTCATAGAAAATTATATTTAATTTCAGCCTGTAGAGAGAAAAAACTCATAAAGGAAAAATGCCCTGTGTGTGGTGGTATGGAGAAAAAAAAAGAAAAAAACATTAGAGTAACCCTCTTGTATTCCACTGATGCGAAGAAAGACGAGAAGTCGACAATCTTTAAAGACACTCTGAGACAAATTATGCAAGACAACTTTAATATTGAATCGAAATCTTCATGCTTGAGTGCTCTTCTGGAAATGTTGCCAATTACATTTAAATGTCAGATCACCGCAAGAAATTCATTTTACAACATATCACACTTGTAAGAAGCCATGTCAGTTTTTTCTGGTTTTTTTCATTCAGATGATTTTTTTTTATTTTAGATGTTTTTTATAAGATGATTTTGAAGTTTCATTTGTATACAACTGTATGTTCTCAAGATGACTGATGCAAGGCACTGAATTTAACCAGACAATTTACAAGACTTTACTAAGGATAATGACTTTAAATTGACAGAATGTCTTGTGTAGGTGTATTTTAAGAAATATTTCCATCTTCTTCATCTAGAGAGTTGTTTAATATCTGACAGTTGTAGTCAGCAGTTATGTTCTTATGTTAGTTAGGTTTTTTTAGTTTGTCTAGAGAGTTGTTTAATATCTGACAATTATAGTCAGAAGTTATGTTCTTATGTTAGTTAGGTTTTTTAGTTTGTCTAGAGAGTTGTTTAACATCTGACAGTTGTAGTCAGCAGTTATGTTCTTATGTTAGTTAGTTTTTTTTTAAGTTTTTTAGTTTGTCTAGAGAGTTGTTTAATATCTGACAGTTGTAGTCAGCAGTTATGGTCTAATGTTAGTTAGTTTTTTTTAAAGTTTTTTTTTTTAGGACAGATCATACAAGCTTTTACCTCAGAAATTGAAAGTAACAACTGGAGCTTATTCTGATGACTTAATTAAATAGGTTTTAAGTTCTTATTTTTTATTCAAATTGTCACTAAAATTGGGATTCGATGTGAAAAATATTTTTATAGAATAATACATATGGCAAAATTTTGAACATCGTGGAAGGTTTACAATTTCTTTTTATTCTAGGAATTTATTATTTGCTTCATTTTCAAAAAAATAGGTCACAAAATATATAACAATCGAGGCATCCATTTTTTTGTATCATCTGTCCTTAATATATAGTTTTTGTTCTATTTTTTTTTTATACTTGCATACTTTGTAACGTTGGTAGTTAGTTTTAATTTTGATCAGCATTATACAAACTGTAACTTTCATGCTCAGTACATAATATTCACAAGCAGTATTATTTTTGTAGAAAAATACCTCTCAAAACATATTGTTTATTCTAGTCATTGCAAATACTCAACTTTTTAAAAACTTTACTAGTCAGAGACTTCATGCAATGGTAAGGTGTTTGTCTGTCTCTCAATTCTCAAATCCATACTCCTCCCCTAATTTGGTCTGATATTATGACATAGCACACTACTGACTAGGAGACAGCACTTCGTGAAATTCTGCCTTTTGTTTTAAATTTAATGAAAACTGTTTCAATGGTTATTGTTCAAATCAAAAAATTGAAAAGAAAAATAAATAAATAAAAATCAATGTAGATAATTGATATAAAAAAGAATAAACCCAGGATTATTTTATTTATTGCTGTTGCAAATTTTAGTATAAATCTGAAGTGCTACTTTTTAAAGTACAAATTGGTAGAGCAAAAGTCTTCCTGAGACAGTTGTGATCTTTACTAGTCATCATATAATAGTATTATTGGTTGTTCATTTTAATTTTCAAGTTTACATTACCACTTGTTATATCTTCAATTGTTTGATAATGATTAATTATTCTCAGGTATAATTTCTTAGACTGTTGTCACAGGTTGTTTCAATAAAGTCTACATATATTCAAATTGAACTGATTGTTGTATTACTCAAGTATATTTATGATATTTGCATGACCATTGCTGCTTTGGGGTGAAAGGTCACAGACAGGAAAAGAACACCTTGCTATTAGACAACTGGCATATTTCATTTAATATTCATGGTCTGATATAAGAGATATCTTTCTGAAAAATTTCAACTATTGATTGTTTTCAAAATCTCTCAACTAAACGCATTAAGCCATTTCCTAATAAACAATTTGTAACGTGCATTAAGTGTCAGCTGATTCCTTTTTGCTTAAAATATTTTTTAAAAAGTTCATGAAAGCTTTATTTTAAGGTTCTCAATAAAAAAAACCAAGCCCTTAAGTATTTAATGAAATATATGCCAGGGGTCCAACGGCAATATGTTATCTCATGACGAGCAATAACTTTTTAGACCATTGTCGTAGAAGTTAAAGTTGGTGTTGCACTGCTCTTCATATAATCCACTCAATTTCTGCATAACTTATTCATTATTATCATGGACTTCTCTCAGGAATCAGCTACCAAGGATTTAATGTTCATTCCAAATTAATAGATTTATGCGTAAATGGATATTTCAATATTGTCGATTCATAGTTTTAGGATCATTTACTTTATAAAAGTAATCATATTCTTCAACTTTAATACGGCCCATAAATTTGGTGCGTGCACCAATGTTTCTTGTGTGTATTAGATTTAAGTTCTCCATGCTGGCGCCTGATGCAGCGCATGTTTGCAGCTACGACTTAAATAGTTTGTATTTGTCCATCCGGCCAAGAGCACATTGTAAGTTTATATTTTTGCAAATGTTTGATATGATTAGAGTATGTGATTTTGCTTAAATGTCGGCATAGGTCTCATACGTTGAATTTGTGTATTTTCTAGTCGTTTCTAAAAATAGCAGATACCGCCAAATTTGTAGTGTACGATTTGCATTGATATATTTGCATAGTTTGCTCAATGAGATATTGTGAGATATTGCGAGATATAATGAGATATTATTACTATGAATTTGAGTGGACTTTAGTCTAAATCTATTCCTGTAATTTTCAAAATGTATGTAAATCAGATTAATGGCAATTTATTGGTAATCTAGTCAGTATGATTGTTGCATGTATGATCGTCTGTTATTTGATAACATTTTAAGTACAAATTCATTTTTGTATGTTTCAGCCTTTCACCACGTTCTTCAATAAACTTGAAATACAGTTTGATTGGGTGGTTTATCTGCTTATACGCAGTGACAAATAGAAATTAAATGTGAAATTGTTGATTGAACTCAAGTACTCTTAATAAATAAAAGAAACCCAGAGGTCTTATTTGTCATTTGAATTTAAGACTCTCAGGTCAATACCGTTATTCTGGGGGCGTCTAACTGCAAGCGCATTCAAAAGCTTCCATCAAATATCTTAAACGCCTCGGTCTCTGGGTCATCCTACGAAAACGTGTCACAATTACTCGAATACGCTAAGAAAAAATTAGACGAAACTACACCTGAAAACGTAATCGTTCATTTAGGAACAAATGATGTTACCAGATGTCAAGACGAAATCGGGGATTTAACCGGCAATGTTATGATGGGTCTTAACAAGATTCAGGAAACTTTCCCCGAGGCTCGAATTGCAGTATGCACAGTCATACCCAGGAAAGGAAAAAGCGCCGCGATTAAAAAAATGAACGACAACACTTGGCATGTGAATAAATTCCTTGAAAAATTGTGTGAAAAAAATAAATTACTATCGGTGATTGACGTGTGCAGCACATTCATAAATGACCAAGGGCTTGCTACTAGAGCACTATATGACAGCAATGATCCCAGTGGTGTGCATGTCAGTAGCGAAGGAGCCGAGAAAATTGCCGAAATTTTCGGCAATTACAATTGTTCCGCGAATGGTCCTCCTCGTACCCCTAGCATTACAAAACGGAAGTTAAGTTCAAATACCCCAACTTCGACCGAAAAGCAGGGTAAAATCCAGAAAATGTAAACTGTAAATAACAGAGCTGAGCAATGTGACTTTTGTTAAATAGACTGGTCACCATGTACATAATTACTACCTGTATATAT
>PRKT01000726.1:219815-251561 GCA_003671525.1 Saccostrea glomerata
CCCCCCCCCCCTCCCCCTCGATTTTTCTTTAAAATTCGGATGAGAATCTAGCAATTTATCTATATTGCCTTACTTGCATTTTTCATTCCAGAGAGTAAAGAGTCTACATATGTATCGAATGTAGATAAGTCAGTTACAAATAAAAATAAAAAGCGACTTGGTGGAGCAGTGTTGATCAACTCCAATCACAACCTGAGAAAAATTTCACTACTTCTCTTTTAACACCGAATGCAAAGGGCTTATGATGAGAGTAACGTATCAGAAACCAATGGCCAGGGAAGATTGTGAAGAACAAAACATTAATGTGCTATACAGGATAAAAATTGTCAGATCAAATAGACATATCAAATATTGAATTCAATTGTTGTACATGACAGAAAATATCCACCTCAAGCAGATACTGAATTCCTTTTTGATATCATAGTTTAAAGTAGACAATTCCTCTCTTGTTGAATTTATTCCATTTATACCTTTTTCACTACTGGTTCAGTCATTATGTATTCAGTATTCAGCTCAAGTTCCCTGAATTCCTTCCTCAGTTAATTTCTATCCTAAAATAAACAAGAAGGCTTTGTTTAGTTCAGACAATGCATGTCTTATATAACAGATATCAGTATTGACATGATAATCAGTTCAGAACAGGCATCTCATGTCTGATAAAACAGATATCAGTATAAGAATAACTCACACCTGTTTATACAGACAATTCATGTCCTATTTAACACATATCAACATGATAATCAGTTAAGAACAGACATCTCATGTCTGATATAACAATATCAGTAATGACATAATAATCAGTTCAAAACAGACATCTCATGTCTGATATAGCAGATATCAGTATAAGAATAACTCACACCTGTTTAGTACAGACAATTCATGTCCTATATAACAGATATCAGTAATGACATGATAATCAGTTCAGAACAGACATCTCATGTCTGATATAACAGATATCAGTATAAGAATAAGTCACACCTGTTTAGTACAGACAATTCATGTCCTATATAACAGATACCAGTAATGACATGATAATCAGTTCAGAACAGACATCTCATGTCTGATATAACAGATATCAGTATAAGAATAACTCACCAACTTATCAAGTGGAATTTATCCCATTCATACCTTTTTCACTACTGGTTCAGTCATTTTGTATTCAGTATTCAGCTGAAGTTCCCTGAATTCCTTCCTCAATTAATTTCTATCCTAAAATAAACAAGAAGGCTTTGTCTAGTTCAGACAATTCATGTCTTATATAACAGATATCAGTATTGACATGATAATCAGTTCAGAACAGACATCTCATGTCTGATATAACAGATATCAGTATAAGAATAACTAACACCTGTTTAGTACAGACAATTCATGTCCTATATAACAGATATCAGTAATGACATGATAATCAGTTCAGAACAGACAATTCATTTCTGATATAACAGATATAAGTAATGACATCATAATAAGTTCAGAACAGACATCTCATGTCTGATATAACAGATATCACTATAAGAATAACTAAGACCTGTTTAGTACAGATAATTCATGTCCTTTATAACAGATATCAGTAATGACATGATAATCAGTTCAGAACAGACATCTCATGTCCGATATAACACTGAATATTAATCCCGATGCCTGGCAAGTGATTTCTTTTCATTGTTATGTTTTTTTCTTCTTCTTTTCATGAACTGGGGATACTAAGGCACATAAAAGATGTTTGTAGGTTTTTTATGATAAATAACTGCACCCAGCCCAACGGGAAGATAATAATTCAGTTTTTATTTAGATCATGCTCGTCAAAATGCATGTGACATTCAGTGTGTAGAAGACTCTGACATCACATGAGGTGGTATATTTTACCAAACCAAAGACCCATTTTTCAAAACGTTTTTCATTTATTTTCAGCACTGTTCAAGGTTCTTTGGGGAAAAGTTACCTACATACGACATCATGTGCCGTCAGAATCTGGATGCATCAAATGTCCCATGCAGTTTGACGTACAAACCCGATTTAAATTCTAACAAAATAAACATCTGCGCTCGCCGTAACAGTTGCACCATTAACATATTATTAAAACAATAGAAGAGTTTGCGCTGGCTCTAAGGGTAGCACCGTCAACATATAAAATAACATTTAAATAGGTTGAAAATACAATACACCAGGATACTAATTTTTGGGATAAATTCATTTAAATCAAGGCTAGTTTCTTATTTATTGGTTTCAATTTTGTTGTTATTCTGCAGAGAAGGTTGGTTTAGCTTTTGTGCAGGAAGAAATGCATTGTGGGTCCAAATTACTGAATAAAAAAATTCTATGGAATAAATATGCATTAGTCCGAATTTTCTCCTGGGACAGGGGTTAGCTATTAGGTTACAGAGTCATGAATAAAGAGATGAAACCTTGTATTGCAAAGGTTTTTTTACATATAAAATGTAACACTTTTTTCTCTATTGATGTGTTACTCAATGTCTAATTTAAACCCATTTTATTCACCTTGCAAAAAGTCACATTTGTTTCCTCCGTCATGAGGTCCCGCCATATTGTAAGGTCTGTATTTCTGCGCATGCGCAACCATAAAACGTCAAGATAAATTCATTTAAATCAAGGCTAGTTTCTTATTTATAGGTTTCAATTTTGTTGTTCTTCTGCAGAGAAAGTTGACTTAGTTTTTGTGCAGAAGAAATGCAGTGTGAGTCCAAATTACTGAATAAAAAAATTCTATGGAATAAATGTGCATTAGTCCGAATTTTCTCTTTGGACAGGGGTTAGAAAAGTCGGGAAGCTTGCTATTAGGTTACAGAGTCATGAATAAAGAGATGAAACCTTGTACTGCAAAGGTTTTTTACATATAAAATGTAACACTTTTTTCTCTATTGATGTGTTACTCAATGTCTAATTTAAACACAATTTATTCACCTTGCAAAAAGTCACATTTGTTTCCTCCGACATGAGGTCCCGCCATATTGTAATGTCTGTATTTCTGCGCATGCGCAACCATAAAACGTCACTGTTTTATGCATTCCGTTTTAGGACGTTCTATGTCTACTATTATATCTCCAAGGACAGTGCATTCTAATATATAAAACTGTTAACGAAAGATACAAAAGATACGGAATACATCACATGTTTTATTCCTATGTCATAATAGAATATTTTATATACGACTTGTTTGTTGCCATAGTCAGTTAGACGCTTGTAATATAAAATAAACGTTTTGGTTCAGCACCTTGTTTTATTGAACTCGCTGGTACAAATCTGCTTGATTTGTGATACAAACACTATCCAAATATTACATCCTAAAAGCTTCAAATTTCACAAAGGACTACATCATACTATTATTACATGTACACGGAATTTAAATTTTTATAATGGACATAAAACCAGCTCAATTTTAAGTAAATCGTCAGTCAAACGTTTTGATTGAAAAAAAATTATCCTCTGCCACCTATATGCACGACAGTCGTGCTAATTACCAGTATCCACACGACAGTCTTGCTAATAACCAATATCCGCACAACGATCGTTATTCCTATGACGGTCGTGCTATTTATAAACGGTTTTCGCAGGACAAACTTCAACATTCATTTCTATTGATTCCTTAAAGCCTTTTTTACACGTTCTGATTTGTAAGATGTGACTTGCAACATCTTCCAAATGTTATGGGTCAGAATAACCCTAAATGCCAGCAAAGATCAATCACACAGTTTAAACTTAACAATAAATTATTTACAGTAATTTACAAATCATTAAGTACAAACTTAGCAAAAATCTAAAAATACATACATCAGCGTGTCCGTTGCTGCACACAATGTCCCAGTGAAAATATATCCCACAGAAGTGGTCTCTGCTGTGTAACTGTCATGGAAAAAAATAGGGTTATATATGGAAATGTTTTTTTAAAAAGTAACACAGCACATGAAAATGCCAAACGAATCTTACCATCCTGAGGGGGGGAATCAGTGGGGCGTGATTCATCCACTACAAAAAAATAGACACGAGTGAAAATAGTTGGGCAAAAAAGGGGGGCTATCATACAAATAGGAAGAAAAATAAAATCTTGCAATGCTGTTCTGTATATGTTGACGATAGGAAGTAAATAAAAGTAAGCAATTTCCTGGAATCCGTAGTAGATAGAAAATCAGGAATATAATCAGTAGAAGAAGATAGTGATGACGGTGAATCCGTAGTGAGAGAAGTCTCAGAATCAGTAGAAGTAATGGAAATAGGAACTATACAAGAAAAAAAAACTTCTTTTTTTAAATTTAAAAGTGTACATGTTGCATAACTAGTCGCGGAAACAAAGAAAAAGATAATCTAGAAACGAGAGAGGGAAAGACTCTCACCTCTTAGAGGGTGGACATTCCCTTTGTCAAGGATTCGTAACTTGGAGCTATCGAAGACGATCCGGTTCGTCCCTACCCCGAACTCTATCCGCAATGTATTCTTGGTAAGTGCCATGTCTCTCGTAAAATAAATGCACGAGCATTTTCCATAGCACCTTTCAAACCGATCATCACAGCAAAGGGTAGCCCTCTTGCAGGGAAAGGGCAAGCCATGTACATAGACAAAAAAACACACGAGCGCACTTACATGAGCGGTCTTGATGGTGTGGCGTTTATACTTTGAGTAATATTTGCCAACTCATCCACAAATTTGTACGACTGCCTCTGTGCAAACATTCTGTGTAAAATGTTCTCTAACTTTTGGATGCTTCGCTCAGCCAAACTACTTTTTGTCTCGTTCTCTGAGTAAATAGAGTGAACATTCTCCTTTTTTAAAAATGCTTTAACCCATTTGTTCTTAAACTCACTCACTTTGTCCGTTCTCAGTATTTTAGGTTTTCGTCCCTTTTCGAAAATTGACCGTAATCCTTTGATGACTTCTGCTACTGTTTTCTGTTTCAGTGGTGCTGTAAATAGAAACCGTGAAAAAATGTCTTGCAAAACCAGAATGTATTGTACTCCGTCATTGTACTTGGAAATATTCTTTACGTCTTGTAAATCTCCGTCCCATATAGAATCTATAGAATCCGAAATTATATGACGTCGTACAAATTTCCGCTGTACTCTTTTTTGCAGTGAGTAAGCATCGGTGTCGGATAAAAACTGTTTGATTCTATGTAAACCAATTTTAAATTTCCCTTCACGTTTCACAATTTGATATGACTTATATGGACCACTAAATGCTGCTGGGTGTTTTGTGTTCGTCCATATTTTCTTAAAATAACGTTCCTCCTCTTTGGACAACATTTTTCTTACTGATAAGATACGTTTTTATGTCATTTAATATATCAAAACTTTTCCTTTTATAAACACAAAACCAAAAAAAAAAAAAAACCCAGTCATCTCTAATACATTTCTTTTATTGCATACACATATATCAATATCTCCATTTTTCTTCTTAAAACATATACATTACTGTTTTTCTTTATATAAACTCTTTAAACTTTTGGTTGTTAATCATAATTCATCCATTCGTTTGGATTACAGCTCTTACACTGTAACATCGACATTTGATTGTCATGATCCAAATAACAATATCTCACATTGTCTAACTCATTTTTTAACATATTCTTCAGTACGGGGATTGTTTTCTTGAATTCTCCCCACATTGTCTCGGGTAGCGATATGCCCTTCTTGGTCGGCATGATATCTTGTGCATTTTCTGGTTTCCACCATTTTCTTATGTCTACCCACGTATATCCTTGTTCTACCGTCACATATATGTTTTGACCCAGGTGTTTTTTGTAAAAGACGTCTGAGCCGTCTTTCTTTGCCTCTTGCAACGCTTGATCTACATCATCCATATGATCTTCAATCAACTGTTTGAATTTGTCCAGCGGAAGTGCTATTCCCTTCTTTGATGGGTATGACTTCCCTGTGGGACTTGTGTTGAAGTACCTTATGTGTATACACATTTTCATCTTGAAAATCGTTTCGAAATCTTTGGGCCGATACGTGACAGTTACCGCCGATGTCCATCTCAATAATCGTATTTTCGTTATACGGTTTTGGTCTCTTTACGTTCTTTTTTTCCTCTTCATCTTGATCAAGAGGTCTCTTCTCTGGCACAAATGAAGCCAATTCTAAAATACCAGTACTAGTATCCATGGTGTATGTTTTCTATTTCCAATGCATTAGCTTGTGCTGTTTATATACTATTTATATAAAACTAAACCACACCTCTTTTACCTTTCTCCTTTTGAGGCTATATAGACACATGACACTTCTTCCTTTATTCCATATTCATTAAGGTTAAATTTATCACTTTCCTTCCAAGAGGGCTATACGAACACATCGTAGATGCTCCTCCCCCTTTATCCGCCTTTGTAAAAACTCCCCTTCATTAATGGGGGGCTATATTGGACACAGTATTGATGCCCTTCCCCTTGTAATTGACCCACCCTCTCTTATTCATAAGGGGCCATACAGACACGAAGCGGGGCTATACAGACACTATTGCAGCACTTGATCTTCAAAAAAAAAATGAGGGTTCGAGTGTCCTTTTGTTGTATTCCAGGCTTTTATTGAATAAGGTGGAACTTCCAAGATGACCGTGACTTTGGAGTCTGGATATTTATTCATGATGTTCATGATCTCGTAAAATTTGTGGTATTTGTTCCAGGACTACATTTTTGTTTGGTTTAGATTTATGTATTAATTGTTTATGCTGCTTTCATTGCACGTACCTAACCACATATTGCCGTATTTTCTGATTTTGTAAGCTATGTTTTATTTCAGCCACGCAGCACTGTCCTCGATCTGAGCACCAATTTTTGAAAACCAAATTTTGTCACATTTGTTGGTGATTGCTCTATGGATCCATTTTCCTTTACTGTCAGAGAGGACTACAGCTTTCTCTGTTTCTCATCTGTTTAAAATTCAATTTCAATACCATACATGTTCATGGATTTCTTTTCCAAATTGATGTCCATACCAACAAGGAAATTACTCTTTATGCACTTCGGCCTTAGGCGGCAACGATAAGACGTATATTGTGCAAAAGAAACGAAAAAGTGGCAAATCAAATTTTATTTCCAAAGTAAAATCGTTAGTGTGCTCATAGACTAAATTCGCAAGTATTATTGTACGAATATTTTTTTATGGACGAGTGTGTTTGTGAAACTGACTTAAGATTTATCTCAAGAGAACCATAACTTAAAATCTTAAAATTAATCGTACGAGTTTTGGTGAAAAGGGTTGTAGATACACACAAATCACAACGTTTACAATTCCCGACGATGAATTAAAATCCAGGCTTTTCCTCACTTTCATCATCCACAAAATGTACAACTGTAAACATGATTCGTGGGCAATCTAAAATTAAAAAAAATATTCTAAATAATTATTTGCTGAAAGTTTAAGTAGAGAAATACATTCATCATTCTGGTATTTATCTTGGTTTTATTTTTGTTAGTAATAAGCATTTATATGTTAGTTTGTTTCGAAATGCAAGATATTTTCTTTCAGTGCTAGTAATTGTGATTTTAAGTGAGTACGTGTTAAATGTTAACGTACAGTTATGACATTTCATTCATGCAGATATATTAGATGGGCATTTAGTTTTATTTTATCTGCAATTTTAATTCAAATAATTTAATCTTAAGTTCCAATTTTTAATATGCATACCATGTATTAAACTGCACCATCGGGATAGCTCTTGTTTTATTGGTGGCAACCTATACTTGAAAGTTGTGTTGCAGTGGAATAAACACAAATTTATTGTTATGGTGAGAGAGTATTTTCAGACATCTTGTTATTATGCATAGCTTATCTGCTTCAATTGTTTTTATGGTGAGAGAATTGTGCATGACCAATGATGTAAGAATCACATGGATAAGGGAAGGAACATTCTGACGAATAGTAGTAGACTCGACAGAGAAAAGCTTTTTTCTCTCTATTAACAGGCCGGATTACTTCGCAATATTTCTTCCTATCTGTTCTGTATACATTGTATTTTTTTTATTTCTTTAATAACTGATTTATTTAGACTTACTATTTTTCTCATGGAGCACATTATATTTAAATTTAATTACGTACTATTTTTGTGGTTATTTCCCTGGCCAGGCACCATGCCATAAATTACATGTACACTTTTTCATTGTCTCAGTATTGTTGTATTAAAGTTAGGTTATTATGTGAATCATTTTTGATATGAATTTGTATTTTGTTTTGTGTCTTGATTGTCATATGTACTTATCTTTTTTGTTATGTATTTTTTCAGCTCTATACCACATTCACACATATGCAACTGATTAAAAAATTCTGAACATCAGACTCTGACTTGGTTATACTTACTGTTTTCCAAACAGTACACATAGGTGTTTCCCCAGTCACCTTTGGCTGTCTCTTCAAGTGTTCTTTCCCCTGTAATCACTGCACTAAATAATAATCTCCTTCATCATCTGTATAAACAGCTATGATTACATCTTTTTGGATAACATCTGCCTGATTACTGCTACTAGCATCTAAATATGAATCATCATAATTCGGTCCTGATATTTCGTTCTTCATCATGTAGTCTACCAATGGTCCAGCAAAACTGTTACACAAATTATAATTTTATTGATGCATTGATTGCAGGTGTAATGTGAGAGGTTCTGTGTCTGTATATTGCAGGGTTCTACAAATGTCCCTTGATGAAATCACCGAACTGATGGTAAAGGTTTGAACATCCTCCCACGATTACGGGGGATTTCGTTTAAATATTTGTATATTCACCGCTTGCAGCCTGCAGAACTGTCTATTGGAACATAAATGGGAAATACAAAAGTCATAGAGTTGTTCTGCATTTTTCGCAGGAAACAGCCATGTCTGCTTGTTTTTTTTATCAGCCCTCCTGCTGCATCCTGAACCCCTTTCGCATGCGTTGTCTTAAAAAGTTCCTGATATAATTTTGTATCCAAAATCTTGTTTTAGGTAACTAAAATCTCCAAAGCAGTATCGAGATTTGTACTGTGATGCGCAACCATCAGTAAATTCATGCATCATTTCCGTTTGGTAATTTATGGATTTTAATTAATTACAAATCTGTTTCTGTACTTCATGTGTAAAGTTATGGTCATGTCTGGTATCTGAAAGGTTAATGGAGAGAAGTTTTTCCAACAATCAATTTGAATCCAAATGGGTAATAATTGCGCTGCGTAATTAGCAGACCTATTTTTGTAATCATATGACGCAGAATTTTTGCAAAAATCGTATGCGTACTTCTTTTGGTAACCGGTGTGCAGTGACCTCGAACCAGGTTCTAGGTCAAAGGTCAAGGTCAAAGCTGAATTATATGAAAAATCCTTGTTTGGAGCATATCCTCTCTCTCCTTGGCTCAATCTGGCTCATACTTCACCCACAGAGTGCCTTTGGGTAACCGGTGTGCAGTGACCTTGAACCAGGTTTCTAGGTCAAAGGTCAAGGTCATAGCTGAATTATATAAAACATCCTTGTCCGAAGCATATTTTCTCTCTCCTTGGCTCAATCTGGCTGATACATCACCCACAGAGTACCTAGGGGTAACCGGTGTGCAATGACCTTGAACCAGGTTTCTAGGTCAAAGGTCAAGGTCATGGCTGAATTATATGAAAAACTTTGTCCGGAGCATATCTTCTCTCTCCTTGGCCCAATCTGGCTCATACTTCACCCACAGAGTACCTTTGGGTAACTGATGTGCAGTGTCCTTGAACCAAGTTTCTAGGTCAAAGGTCAAGGTCATAGCTGAATTATATGATAAATCCTTGTCCGGAGCATATCTTCTCTCTCATTGGCCCAATCTGGCTCATACTTCACCCACAGAGTGCCTTTGGGTAACTGGTGTGCAGTGACATTGAACCAGGTTTCTAGGTTAAAGGTCAAGGTCATAGCTGAATAATATAAAAATCCTTTTCTGAAGCATATCTTCTCTCTCCTTGGCCCAATCTGGCTCATACTTCACCCACAGAGTGCCTTTTGGTAACCGGTGTGCAGTGACCTTGAATCAGGTTTCTAGGTCAAAGGTCAAAGCTGAATTATATGAAAAATCCTTGTCCGGAGCATATCTTCTCTTTAATTGGCCCAATCTGGCTCATTCTTCACCCACAGAGTATATTTGGGTAATCGTTGTGCAGTGACCTTGAACCAAATTTCTAGGTCGAAGGTCAAGGTCATAGCAGAATTATATGAAAAATCCTTTTTTGGAGCATATCTTCTCTCTGCTTGGCCCAAATTGCCTCATACTTCACCCACAGAGTGCATTTGGGTAACCGGTGTGCTGTGGCCTTGAACCAGGTTTTTAGGTCAAAGGTCAACGTCATAGCAGAATGAAAAATCCTAGTCTGGAGTATATCTTCTCTTTCGTTGGCCCAATCTGGCTACTGTATACAGGGTTATTTTCGCCCCGTCTAAGTTTCGCCCTTTCATACTTGCAAACAATTTAGCCCCGTTTTAAATTCGCCCAATCAGAGTTTTGTTTAAGAAATTATACTGTATTCTTTGAATTCGCCCCGTTTTAAATTCGCCCAAAAGATCGTAGGGCGAAAGGGGCGAAAATAAAACGGGGACGAAAATTTCCCTGTATACAGTATGACTTCACTCATGGAGATCCACTGGTCAATGGATGTTCAGTGACATTGGTCGAAGTTTCTAGGTCATGGTCAAAATTATCCTTCTGTTAAAAATCTTTGTTTGGTGCATAATTTTTTGCCTTTAATTCCAGTTAATTTATATAACTCGGGATACAAGATAACTTCGATAAATATTAGTAAATTTGCAGTATCCATGAAGTCGTAGTAAATGACTTTTACTGTACATGTATAATCCAAATGTTCTTCTTTAAAATAATCCCTTTTAAACGACATTACATTTTCATGTTCATTGTTGAATGCGGGGCCCTTTGAGATTGCCACCATCTCAATGATATCTAGTTTGACTTACTATTAACTAACTGAATTTTGGCTTAAAATTATTTCACAAAAAAAGTAGAATTGAAATAAAAGCAAACATTACCAAGACCTGCAAATTCATTTATCAGGCCTCATATAATAAACCTATAAATTCATAAATATGATTTCCACAACCTGGATTATCAGGTCTTTGTTTATGAAAAAACAAGCCAATTTACGGATAAAAAAAGTATGCGCAGATCGGAAGGGGGGGGGGGGAGGCCATAGGGAGTTGTGGTATAAAATTTCATTGCAAAAGCTCAATGGCTTACAGAGATGTCGCGCGAAAACAAGTGTTTAAACAGACAGAATTTCTAAATCTAATACCTTGAACATTGACCTCAAAATAAAAAGGGTCTTACAAAGGTCATATAAGGTGTAAACAGTTGTCACTGCATTATAGCTCAAAGACTTCACGCAATAATGCCGGGAAGTGAAAGTGTTAATTTTAACACTTTTCAGTAATTTTACAGTAACACGATTTGCAATTAAGACTTTTGAAGGTTCATAATTTGGATCTTATTTGCATCTAGAGCTAGGGGGAAATTGTTTGTGGCTGTTGTGGTGATGAAGTAGTTGAATTACAATCACAATGCTTTGTTGCCCAGTAAAAATGTGGTGTGCGGCATCTAGCGAAGGAGATGGTGACTTGGTTTCTGCATGAGAAATGGTTGTCTAACCTCAACCATATCACTAATGTTCACAAGGGTCATGGAAAGCGATTTCCCAAGTGCTTACATGGTGACCTGGAGGACAGAGATTGGATTAAGAAAGGTAACTTTGTAAGCATGGGTTTTAAAAATATACAAAAACATTTATTCAGTGTCATATCCCCAAGGCAGAAATGGAGCTGGCATCCCTAAGGAAGTCAAAGTTCCACAAACATACAGAAAGTTAAATTTTTAAAAACTGTCATATAACTTAATGCATTTAGTTTATTAGTATGTCTTTTAAGTTAACTTTATTCCTTTTATATCTCTCATAATTTATTTTTTCTCCTATGTAAATAATTTTTAAGCTTGTAAACATCAATTTTATAAGCTGTTAAAATAAAAAAATTGTCTTTGAGACATTAAAACAGGGCTAATGCTTTTACCTGTTTATATTACTATCCTTAACAGATTCCATTGATGTTTACCTAGGAACACGCATGAATATCGTGCGAATTCTTCGCATGAAAAGGAGACGAACAGGACCACGCCTGCTATTCGAATAAAAATTACAGCGGTACAAAAAAGGTACTTACTGATTATAATCGCCCTAGAAAGAACACGCAGATAGAGATGTCTAACTTCCGTTGTTACAAACAAAAAGAAGGCCAGTCCCTTGATGAATTCCTGACAGAACTTCGGAAACTGTCGAAAAACTGTGAATTTGCTGACACAGACAGCGAAATTTTGTCACAAATTATTCATAACTGATGATCTAATCAGTTAAGACGAAGGTTTTTTTTTTTGCAAAAAACAGACATTTGCCCTTGCTTTTCACCTACTTTGTTCACCTTTACCCATGAAGCTTCGACAGCCTCTCCAACTACAGCAACTGAAAATTCAGTTACTATATTCCAAAAATCCATTGATACCCAATTAGTGGGGAAATGGTGCGTTGTCGTGTATGATAACATTCTTTATCCTGGGATTGTTCAAAATGTTGATGATGATGAGATTGAGGTATAGGTAATGCATAAAATAGGGAATAACCGATACTTTTGGCCTATGATTCCAGATATATTGTGGAACGAACACTCCCAACTTCTCTGCGAAATAAGCGAACCGACAAAGGTGGGTTCTAGGCATTCAAAGTCTGATTGGGACAAAGTACTTAAAAGTGATTTAACCAGTTAAGGAATAATTAAATATTAAGTGTCATGTTCTTATTTCTTTAACACTTTAATGGTGGTACATGTATATGAATTTATACACTTTTTCTCATTTCCTTTGAACTCTTCTTAAGCTGATGCGAAGTCCAAGGAGTGGGCAAAAATAAAAACGGTGAAAAAAGCAATGCTTTTTAAATTTTATAAAGAACTGGTACAACTTATAGAGGAAATTGAAGATCGCGAGGAAGAAGAGGGTGTGTACCTTTATTTTCCCTCTCTCGTATAATTTACTGATGACTATAACTACAGTATTAAAGAAAAAAAAAACTTGAACAAAGTAGTTTTATTTTGGTCAAGAGCCTAGGCTCTTTTTGTACTATCTTCTTGGTAACTGTTCCCAGCATTTTGTCCACTGCAAACTTTTCCTCTTTTCTCCTGTCCTTTTTTTGTTTTTACCAGGGTTAAATTGTTTTGGTTCGAACTGGAATCTTACGTGTAATTCGGTCAAACTTGTTATAAGTATTTTAAATTAATTAACTTCACAGTTACAGTTGCGCGAAACATAATATTTACAACCTACATCTTATAAATTATCTAAATTTCATCTTATGCCAATACACGTGATATTTACAGCAACATCGTATAATATACACACGTTCGCAAAACATAATATTTACAACATACATCTTATAAATTATCAAACTTTCATGGTAAGCCAATCAGTAAAGTCACAAACGGTAAATTTACAATCGTGTTTTCTGTCACTAGTTCAGTGCCTGGTCCGCTCGGCCTTTGGTCTCTTCCTCTAACATAGTGTTTGGGCCACTTTGGATGTTGGTGAAATCTCTATTAAAAATATATTATAATTAAAATGATTCTTTTTCATTAAAAATATAAATGAAATACACACAAGTAAAATATTTTTGAAATTGAAAAAAAAAAACATAATAAATATTATTAACGTTTTACCTGGAAGCTACAGTTTGTGCTCTTTATGTAGTTGGTCTTATCGTTTGAGATATTCTTCTGATGGAGGTGTTTCCACACTCTCCTGTTCTTCTCGGAACGACTCAGCTTCAGCCACACGTCAGGGGCAAACTTGTGCTGCTTCAGGGAGTCCTCTAGGACATAATTCCCGTTACCATGGAGTGCACAGCGGAGATCATGTAACTGGATGGCACTGATTTCGTTGATCTTGGCGATGAGGTCTGGAATTTTGTGGGGCTTCCAATTTAACGACTGCTTAAGATGATTTTTCATGGAACCGGAGTTGTTGTTGGTCCATTGTTCTGTATTTACGCCAGTTTGGAGTGGGTTGTACACGTTTTTGAATTAAGGGTTCGAGACGTTTTTAGCTCTTCTGAGCCAAAGGCTCAAAGAGCTAATGCTATGGCCATTTGTGCGGTGTGCGTTAACTTTTTAGAATATGGGCCATAACTCAAGAACCCTTTGGCCAATCAGTACCAAATTTGACACAGGGTATCCTTGGCCCAAGGGCTATCATTTATACTAAAATAAGGGTTGGGACCCTAAAACAAGGGGAGATAATCAGGAAAACAAAACCCAAAGTACGAGTTGCTAAAAAATCTTCTCCAGAACCACCAGACAGATTTTCACCAAACTTACATACAAGGATCAGGATATGTTGATGATTAAAAATTGTTCAAGGCATGACCCTAGGGCAAAGGGCGTGGCCTCAAGGTCACTTTGAAGTTGACCTAAATTTACAATTAATAAAAATGTTTATATTTTGCTTACTATAAGGGCTTGGATCATCAAATCTTGTAAGTTGATGCATCTAAGGACTTCACATCATGTTAACTCAAAAGTAGGTCACGGTGACCTACTTTTTTAATTTTGCGGGCATTTGTTTTCAAATTGATTTGAAGGCATATTTTGGAAACTTTAAGGCCTATGATCATGAAATTTAGTCAGTTGATGCATCTTGGATCCTTGAACAACGTCAACCTAAAAGTAGGTCACCGTGACCTACTTTTTGAACTTTACGACTTATCCTTTTCAAAACATTTAATCCCATTATTTCAGGCACTGAAAGGGTTAGAATCATCAAATCTTGTAAGTTGCTGCATCTTGGGACCTTAAAACATATTTAAGAAAAAGTAGGTCACTGTGACCTACTTTTAGAATTTTGCAGGCATATGTTTTCAAATTGTTTAAAAGGCATTTTTTGATAACCTTCAGACCTACAATCATCAAACTTTGTCAGGTGATGCATCTTGGGACTCTGAAAAATGTCACCCAAAATGTAGGTCACAGTGACCTACTTTTGACATTTTATGGCTATATTTAAGTATCTTAGGTATTTATTGGCTTAGAATCATCAAACTTTGTGAGTTCATGCATCTTTGGTTTTCGGAGAGTGACGACCCAAAATTAGGTCACGGTGACCTACTTTTGACATTTATGGCTATATTTAAGTATTCCTGGTACTTATTGGCTTAGAATCATCAATCTTTGTCAGTAGATGCATCTTGGGTTTTTGGAGAGTGACGACCAAAATTTAGGTCACGGTGACCTACTTTCGACATTTTATGGCTATATTTAAGTATTTTGGGTATTTATTGGCTTAGAATCATCAAACTTTGTGAGATGATGCATCTTGGGTTTTAGGAGAGTGATGAACAAAAATTAGGTCACGGTGACCTACTTTCGACATTTTATGGCTATATTTAAGTATTTTCGGTATTTATTGGCTTAGAATCATCAAACTTTGTGAGTTGATGCATCTTCGGTTTTCGGAGAGTGACGACCCAAAATTAGGTCACGGTGACCTACTTTTGACATTTATGGCTATATTTAAGTATTTCTGGTACTTATTGGCTTAGAATCATCAAACTTTGTCAGTAGATGCATCTTGGGGTTTTGGAGAGTGACGACCAAAATTTAGGTCATGGTGACCTACTTTCGACATTTTATGGCTATATTTAAGTATTTTCGGTATTAATTGGCTTAGAATCATCAAACTTTGTCAGTTGATGCATCATGGGTTTTTGGAGAGTGTCGACCCAAAATTAGGTCACGGTGACCTACTTTTGACATTTTATGGCTATATTTAAGTATTTCTGGTACTTATTGGCTTAGAATCATGAAACTTTGTGAGTTGATGCATCTTGGGTTTTTGGAGAGTGATGACCAAAAATTAGGTCACAGCAACCTACTTTAGACATTTTATAGCTATATTTAAGTATCTTAGGTATTTATTGGCTTAGAATCATCAAAAATTAGTCAGCAGATGCATCTTTGGACTCTGAAAAATGTCGACTAAAATGTAGGTCATGGTGACCTACTTTTGACATTTTATGGCTATATTTAAGTATCTCTGGTAATTATGAGCTTAGAATCATCAAACTTTGTCAGTTGATGCATCTTCTGTTTTCGGAGAATATCAACTAAAAAGTAGGTCACAGTGACCTACTTTCGACATTTTATGGCTATATTTATGTATCTTCGGTATATATTGGCTTAGAATAATCAAACTGTGAAAGTTGATGCATTTTGGTTTTTCCAAGAATGTAGACCAAGAAGTAGTCCTTATTGGCTAAGAATCATCAATCTTTGTCAGGTGGTGCAACTTTGGTCTTAGGATACTTAGGTTGAGAGGATTCAAATACAAGTGATAGGTTGTACAATTTATCAGAAGAGCGATTCAAGGCCCTTGGGCCTCTTGTTAAAAATGATGTCGAAATTTACTTTTGATATTTACTTTGCAAATGACAGTCCAAGTCCGCTGTTTTTTTTAATGGAACGAAAAGGAATCGTCAGCATTTATTATTGTCCTCCTGTCTAAATATGGTGGAAACGATGTGCTCCCTTTCCTTATTGCTGCAACTTTCATTGTCCTTTAGGTATCGTCGAACGTTATCCTTAAGATGTTTGGTGCATAGTAGTTGGACAGGATCTGAGAATGCTTGACGAACAGCTTTCATGCCTTCTCCTAATCACTGCCGATTTTCAGACCAGTCAGGAATCCAAGTTTGCAATTCAAGTGACAGAAAAATTTGTACTATGAGTCTGTTTCATCATCCCAATGCAGCAATATGGGCTCAAGGAAAATTGGATTTTGTAACGTTTCCCTTTTTATGATCGCACGTGTCAGTTGATGCATCCACAAAAGAAAATAGCAATAGCTGTTAACCAATTTCTTTTAAAACGTTCAAAGTTAATAATAATTTGAAAAAAGATTATAATAAATGTATCTTCAATTAATACTACTACAAAACAACGATATTATGTTTAATTTTTACGCAAGAAAAACGTTATGGTTGTTGCGGATGAATTTGTACTGAGAGGGTGCGTCGAATGACATGAATCACATTTTGGGACCGATTACTGTAATACAAACAATCTTAAATACGGTAAAATATTTACAAAATAAACACGAATACAACAAGACTTTTAAAACTGAATTTCTTAATCTTAGTTTTACTTTTACGATCTTCAATCCAATTTTAGCCGAACAACCTACGATATTGACCAGTAATGCCAGTACAAGTAACAGCTTTTCAAAAAGCTTGTCTGACGTAATCAATCAATATCTGTGAGAGAAGTGATAAACCTTTTGAGAAATACTTTTTTTAGCGGTCTTTTTATTTGAGTGCTGCATCAGTGGCGTAGCATCGATTTTAAAAGTGGGGGGGGGGGCGCAGCCAATGACAATTTTTTTACTTGCCTGGAAAAGTTTACAAGCAAAAAAAGAAAAATTCAGATTTCCTATAGTATTAGTTAGGTTGGGAAAAAAAGGGGGAGCACCCCCCCCCCCCCCCGTTGCTGTGCCCCTGTGCATTCTGGAGAGTTGTTAGCAGAATGGTTAATGTATGTGGGTTTTCTGCCAATCGCAACTCCTTGTGCATTATCTAAGGAAAAAGACCACAAATGTTTTGTTAATTTATACGCCATGACACCCCCCCTTTCACAAACATTGAAATAAAAGCATGGATGATGTATATAGATCTTTTTTCACCTCAGGGTGCAATCAACCATTACTCTGATTGATAACTTTTAGACCAATTTATTTTATCAAATAAAAAACATATATTAAAAATTATCATGCTGAGTTAAATAAAATTAATATATTAATTTTTCAGCAACAGTGCAAGACAAATGACAAACGGTTCTTTAGAATTGTGTGCTAGGTACTGATCTCTCAAAAAAAATTGTAGGGATGGTCTTAAGCTTAAAGAATTGAAGGCGTCATGCACTGTTGATGACCCAGAGGAAGTTTTAGTAACTACGTTCCATGGATCCTCACATGGTTGAGTCAATATGGACACGTTTAAATCATCAAGAGAACAGTGTTGAGAAGGATATGGAAATAACGAACAGTATTCAATCTCTCATCATGTCTCCAGGTTGCAGGATGCAAAAAATGAAGTTATAGAAGCAATTAAGTTGACATATTTAACCAATGGCCATTAAAAAAGACAAAATCAAAACTATGACACACAGTGGTTGAGCACTTTAGTCCCATTCTTGATAAGACTGACTTACAAACCCTACTTTATAAAACATACGTGTGCAAGATTTTGATTTTATTAATACTTTTTGAATTTTTTTTTAACAGACATGATTAAGAAGAGAGATACTTAATGGGCTGTAAGCACCACTACAATTGGCTGCATTGAACCCTTAAAAATATTACCACAACAGATACCGGTATTGAACTGCATGAAAATGAAAAGACTAAAGGAGCTCCTCGTAGTCTAATGGATGCACGTGCAATGTCCCCAAAAGTCCTCGGTGAAAGGTAGAAGTATTATTTCTGTGAGACATATTTGTCCATATTCATAATGCTCATGAATTATTAAGTTTAATGCATTTAAAATAATTCAACATATGAGGTAATTTAATAATGTGAACATGGGATGGTCTTAGTTTGTTCATACATCATCTCTTCAATAGCATTAGATTTATCATTAATCCCTGATAATAAGCAAGTTAACAGTTAATTGATATATGCCTGTTCACAAAGAGGCTAAGGATTTACTTGCTTATTTTCAAGGAAAACATGATCATTATGATTATCAAAGGTCTCTTTCAGATTCTTCGGTCATCGGTCAACCCGACTGGATATACTGGGTTTGCTTTCTCGAAAAAATAAGAAATAACATTTTTCAAATAGAAGAGAAGGAGTTTTTCGTTGTGGTTTGGGAAATTGTAAGGACAATTACTGATCCTAAGTGAAAGGGGGAAAATGAAAGTACAATTACTGATGCTATGTTAGAGGCTGCAGGAACAAGAATCTATTTAAAGTTTTCAGGTTAACATTGTAACTATAGCAACAGTGTACTTGTATTGTAAGTTGCACATTATTAGTTATTGTATTATTAGTTAGATAATACGAATTCATACAGGGTGTGAAATAGAAATCCGTATTGGGCGAGGCGAAGTTAATAAATTTTAGTTAAATTGTACAATGTTTTTAAGGATTGGGGGACTGCAAAACGAATTCTGTTGATATGGAAATACCTTTAGGTTTTACTACCGGAGCATTTTGAAATGATACAAAAACGGATTGAAAAAATATTTTGTCCACCAGATGTTTAAAATGGCTAGTAGTTTCGGATCCTTTAATGCCGATCAGTTCACTAACTGGACAGTTCTATGTATCATTTTATTTATTGGTGAAAATATGAACTGGCATGTAAAATACTCTGTAAAAGAACTTTATCAAAAATAATGTAAAGATTGCACATCTTTTTTTTATTTCTCTTTGTTAGAAAATAGAACAGGCATTTGGAAGTGAATGTATCGCTCCAAATATGCACCTGCATGCTCGTCTTGACAAATGTTTATGTGACTTTGGACCTATTTACTCATTTTCAGCTTTGGAAGGAAAATGGGATTTTTGGATCAACACCCACTAACTAAAAAAATATTGAAATTCAGCTAATGAAAAGGTTTCTAAAAACAGGCATGCTGTTGACCTTTTTTTCTGATGAAATTTTAGAATAATTTGGACCAGATCAAAAACTTAAGGTATTGCACGAAGACAATGAAAGACGAACATTATCAGTCAGATGAACACAGGTGCCAGTTATGAGCTTCTTAAAATGTCATCTTAAAGTTCAACTGAAAAGGTTCTTAAAGCCTGTTTTTATTTATTATTTGGGGAGTTGATACGGAAACAAACTTGTACCATGATTATTTTGTTTTACCCCGGTGATACACAGGTAAAATTTCTCATATACAAAACTTAGGTAGAACGGTCCGATATGAGTTATCTGCGCTTTAGTGGAACATGGCGTCGCCCATGCTGTACGAATCTACCGAAAGAAGGATATGGAAATAACGAACGGTATTCAATCTCCACGTCCATTAAAGAAATATACAAAATAAGAGCAGAGCAAACACGGACCTCCATAACATCAGAGGTGGGATCAGGTGCCATGAAGGAGTCAGCATCCCCTGCCGACCGGTCACACGGACGAAAGCGTACCAGAAATCGACTTTACTATTAAAATGACTCTGCAGCCGTATCAATACGAGCCAGTTAAAAGACAAGAGACAGCAAGACATCCACTGGATGATGAAAGTGATTCGGGGCGTTTGGTACAAGGCAGCGTCCTTAGCGACGATGAAGACCTGCCTTCAGAAATGCACTGGTACAAAGTCATACATGTATCTTAACGTAGTATTAACTAAAAGTTAATGAAATGATTAACAGAAAAAGTCTGAGAATCTTTAGAAATAGATTTAAGTATGCCGACTTTAGGATTAAGAGATCATGTAACGTAGATGTACATATCAACATATATTGCCCTGTATTTGTATACACATGTATACAATGAAAAGGAAAAATGGGAAGAGCTGTTGAAGATACATTAATAGTACTCTGTTATAGTCCTACATCTCTAGTACCCCTGAACCACGATTAAGGACGACAATAAATAAAAATAATACTTTAGGGTTTAAAAAGCCATTGGAGATATATATATATATATATATATGTATTTTATTTTTTTGTATAAACAATTAAGTTTAAACAACATATAACCAAAGTGAATAGATTAAACCAAAATAAATTAAACATACTGAAAGTTAATCTTAATTTACACACTTATAGTGAGGGAATCATTTTTAATTTTTGGGTGCAGGTGTTCCTGTAAAAACTGCATTTCTATGCCAACTGCAAGAGAATGCAAGTGTGGCCATTTTTATGCTGTCATTGAGTAAAGGATTGAAGAGAGAAAGGGGGGCCTGCATCGCTGAACATGAAGGTTTTGCTGCAAACTGTCTAAACAGATGGGTTTTAGAGACATCCTCCTATGAATATCTACAAGAAAATGGACCACTGGAAGAAAATGAATTAGTACACAAGTAGGTTTTTTTGTAAAATTTTAAGGTAATCTTGGGAATACAAATAAAGAAGTAGTATTTTATTCTATCCATACGGATGATTCTGACTGAAAAAAATACTTGGTACTAATTTAAGGAATAAATATAACCTGGATTGGGACACTTTACGCTATATATTGTTTGTGTAAAAATGAGTAGTGTTCCAACCCAGGTTTTTCAGTATAACTTGAGTAGCTAATAAGGTCATTCCTTATAATTAAGTTACTACTATCAAATATAGGAAAGTAGACAATTTCACCTAAAATATGACATTAAATTGTAAATTTAAATATAAAGTCAAGCGGATTGCTGTTTTTGACGAAAGCCATTGTGACGTATGCAACCCAGGGTATACAGTTTGAACTTCAATGAAATTTTCTAGCCAATCAAAAAGGTTGTTACATTCAGTATTTAATAATTTAATACAATACTGTCTAACTAATAATCAAAAGCACTAAAAAAAGATGTATACTTTATACTTCTAAAAATTATTTGAATAGCCATTTTCTCACTAATCATAATTTTATGTCAAAGGATTCCGAAAAGCTGGTTTTGCATGAATGTTTATTAAGTACTGTAATTGTAAAGGGCTTTAGGCATACATTTCAAATAAAACAAAAAAGAAGAACACAAAAAAAAATCGTTGAATTTAACTGTACACGTGTCGTATGTTCTGATTAGTTTTTTCTTTTCCTAGTGTTTACAGGCATCTTGCATATCGACGATTTGTGAGGTGGATATGGCAACTTTTGGGGGAAAACAACAGGAAGATATTGCCATCATGTGTAGTAACAGGGATTAGAACTGCTTTCCCATCTCAGCAATACTGTGGATTTAAGTATCCGACTTAAAATTTCCTAGGTACACATCAATGAAATCTTATTATCCCTTATGTAATGACTCAAAGACAATTTTTTTTTTATTTGAACAGCTTAAAAAATTACTGATGTTTACAAGCTTAAAAATTATTTACATTGGAGCACAATTCATTTTGTTTGTATGTTCATGATTACTAGTTCATTGTAAGTAAACTAACATTTTTATAGATTTTCATTATAGTATTTCAGGTGAACGACAGCTACTTCTCACCTTATTGAGAGGAAGGGGACATAGTGTGGCTTATGCCAGCAAGGCAGATGTTGAGATTTCAAAGTCTTTGTGTTGGAGGATTCACTCAGCCAGATCGAATGGCTGAGATTATCTCCGAAATGAAAGAAAGCAGTGACAGGTTGTTCGAAAATATCTGAACGTAAAACATAGGTAATCAGAGATTACAGAGATCACCTCAACGAATGTTGTCTTTATAAAGTAAGGCAAAGCCCCACAATTAACTAACATTCTAAAAGTTTACATCCGAAAAATGCAAAATTTATGCAATTTTGATCTGATAGGGTTTGCAGTTACTTTGGAATAATCAAGAAAATCTAATTCAAACCTAGCATCTAACTAAAGCAAGTTTGATAGTGATCATTCCTTGATGCATAATTTATGCAGGTCTGGTTAATATATGCTTTGTAGTTTCTTGGTAATTAGACCTGCACCCATACTGGTAATTAAAGATTACAAAGCTCACCTTGACTTTATATTTTACTGAGTAAATACATCCACTCTTTAAAAAAATACATATATATGACCATCTTATACAGTCTTAATTAACATACATTGTAAGTATTAACTTGTTTATTTTCTTTGAGCAATATTAAGATCACTTGTCAATGAATGGACATGGGGTAATGATGCATGATTAATTAGCAAGACCAATGATTGACCATGGCAGAAAAATCTGCCTGAAGGCAAAACAATTAAAGAGAGTTCTGGATTTATGTACACTTCTTTATATCTGTAAAATTTGATAAGGAAGATGCTAGAATTGTCTTTTAATTATGGACAATTCTAGATACTGTTCAATTTAATATAAATATCATTCTATTTCAATTCATGAACTATAATCACATTTTAACAGAAGTAAAGAAAACTGTTTACACACACAGAAGCAATTCATTTGCTGTTAGCACTACTGATACAGATTCTGAATTGGGAAAAGTGTAAGTTGAAGCATTTATATATATATCAATTATATATATGTATGCAATATTTCTTTGCAAAACTTTAAAGTGATTTTTTTTTTACATCATTAAAGAAAAAATATAACATGCATGTCATTTCAAGAAACAATAGCATGTGAGGCAGATTTTGAAATTTTTGATAAAAATAATAATTTCCTGCTAATTGGAGAGACTTCATTACCTATTTCTAAATACTAATATCTCATTAAGCAGACCATCATACCTAGATTGATTGTATATTGTTTTACGTCCCTCTCAAAATTTTTCACTCATATGGAGACGTCACCGTATGCCGGTGAAGGGCTTCAAATTTTGACCTTTACTCGGCACTCAGGGCCATTGAGCAGTGAGGGATCTTGATCGTGCCAGCGCCTGCCGCTGACACGGGGATTCGGTTTTTAAGGTCTCATCAGAAGGACCCGCAACTTTCACTTCAAAGTGCCGAGCGCATGGCGAAGGAACAGTTGATACCCATTTTAACCACTAGGTGAGGCGCGGCCGAGATGCGAACTCACGACCTCCCGATCACGGAGCGAGCGCTCTACCGACTGAGCTACCGTGAACGGTCCATCATACTTAGATATGTGCCACTAACATCATGTAATCAAGTTATAATTGTCATTTATATGAATTTTGAAAGAGATATTTTTCTAGCATAAATATCTTTGATAATTTTATTTATTTATTTTTTTTTTTTGGGGGGGGGGGGGGGGGTATCTTCATAACATCAAACTAAATAAGGAACAATTACTTGATCTCTTTTTAAAATACAATTCTTTCAGGGTAAAATGGAGGAAGCCAAAACAGCTTTTGAAGAAGTTAAAAAAGGCCTTTAACAAGTTGCTGAATCAGAATTCTTAATTTTAGGATGCAAGAGAGGAGATAAAGATTGGCAGAGAGACTTAGAGTCTACTGCTCTTTCTTTCAGAATGCATGGAAAGATAGTGGATTAACAACGCTGTATTTCCATATCCTTCTTCCTATACCAGCCTGGTCAATCTACAAGCAGGAGATTCGTACCAACTACGATACCGAAGGTAATTTCTTTTCATTCGAACCTTCAATATTTACCGGTAACCTGTTCCCCTTTTAATATTAGTGACTTCTTTAAAAATTACTTAGGATGGCACAATCGTTTCAATAGCATAGCTGGGAATAGAAACCTTGGGTTCTACCGTTTGATTCCTCTGCTGCAGAAGGAGGCTGAAATTGTGCATATCTAGGTTTCCGCACAGGACCTGTCTCCTGATGCCAGAATAACCAGCACAAGGGTGGAGAAGAAAATTCGGCAAGCTTGGTCGGACTATGACGATGAGATGATCACTATAAGCCATTTCCTGCGAATTTGTGGGGGAGTATATGGCGACACGGAGTAAGTAAGTATGACATCACTCAAGTCTAACACATAACAATAAGCAAGGGTATTTTTACCATTTTTTTTTCATTCTTGGGCAACAATCGTCTTTCAGTTAATTTTGTTTTATACTTCTATGTATCCTTTACAGTGTTGTATAATACTCAGGTGACCTTGAAGTCCTTGGGCCTCTTGTTTTACATCATTATCCCTTTGGAAAGATTAAGTTAAAGTATTAGCTTTCTGGTTTGAAAGATTTAGATAGACGTTTTATTGTGGTAGTAGTAAAACAATCAGTAGATAAGTGTGTGAGTGACAGTTGTCACTTTCTATATACATGTCCTAGTGTTGATTTGGACAGGTCTACAGTTGACTTTTGATACTTTAATTTCCATATTCATTGATTGATTTTGAATATCATGGAGATTCACCACATATGCACAATACTTGGTTAAAAGTATCGAATCTATCCCCGTTAGGTCTTCCAGAAGAAATACCATGGAACTATCAACTGTAACAGATATCAGCGCTTTGTGAGATTATCGCGTCTAAATGAAGAAATGGTGAGTACATTAAGTACCCGTGATATCCTATTCAACTGCATCATTTTTTTTACCTTTCTCTTTCACTTAGATCTCACATTTTCTTAATTAATGATTATCTCAGTTTCACATATTATTGTAAAACCTCATATGCTACATACATATAAATGAGGGATGTTTATCTGGATCAACATTTTATTTATCTTTCCTATGTTAATTTTCTTAAATTAGTGTTCAGCTTATTTTTAGAGAACCTTGACTTTAATTTACCGGTATTTTAAAGTATTTTTATTTTAAGTAAATTACTCTTTCTTTCTCTCTCACTCTCTTAGTATTCCTCTCTCTCTCTCTCTCTCTTACGTGTAAATTATACCCAACAATAGCAAAACCTATCACCATGCTCATTAATAAGTAATTTGAGCAATGTGAATTTCCGATAAAACTTAAGGAGGTACATGTTGTTCCACTTCATAAGAAAAATAGTCAATTAGAAGTAGGTAACTACAGGCATGTAAGCATTCTACCAGCAATTTCAAAGACTTTTGAGAGGGCAATTTATACACAGCTGTTAAAATATTTTGACAATATATTCCATCCCTATTTATCAGCATTTAAGCCAGGTTATGGATGCAATACTGTGTTAATGAAAATCATTTAAGACTGGAAAAAAGCCATTGATAATGATAAGTACATTGCTGCTGTGTTTATGAATCTCTCAAAGGCCTTTGATTGCTTACCGCATGACCTGCTACTGTTGAAAATGAAAATGTATGGCCTCTCAGATTCTGCTCTAACACTTGTACAAAGTTATCTGTCAGATATGAGACAATGTGTAAAAGTAGGGAATATTTTAGCACATTTAAAGATATATATAAGATATATATAAGGGTGTACCCCAAGGTTCTATATTAGGTCCTATAAAGTATTGGCTATTTTATTAATATCTATCAATTAAAACTATTTTATTTAAAAATATGTCAATTTTTTTTTATTTTTAATAATATAAATTGAACCTTTACTATGACTTAACTATTGTAGATAGAATAACACCGATTGACCAGGTCAATAAAAATTCAGCAAAATTGAAAAAATATATATATAATAAAAGCCGCCCGCCTGCCTCAATTTTTTTTTAAAAATTGAATTAGAATCTAGCAATTAATTTATTATGGCCTAACACGACGATTAAATACTTAAGGAAATGAACTCATACTTCAACTTACCAAGGGAAGGAACTCATCCCTCTACGTCTCTATCACACTGACTAATGGGACGAAGTTCTATGAATTATACAACCAGATCTCTGTTGATGATGAGACCAACAACTATAAATTTTTTCCTGCAAGACCAGCTACCAGGACACTGGGTAGATAAACGGAAAAAAGGTGTGAATGACGATCAAAAAGACTGAGATATATCTATGTGGAACAAAATTGTTTATTGATGGAATTTGACATGACCTTGTCTAAAGGTTACTTTTGGGTTTCCATGTTATTAAGATCAAGGAGGTAAATTTAAAAAAAAAATGATTGCCAAACAGTTACAAATTGGAAACCACAATTTTGTTTTACTGACATACTTACTTAATATCAACATTTATTAAAAGCTGATAACTAAAAATATTTCAATTCAGCATATTTTTTTTATCAAAACACTGGCACTGAGCGGTAAAACATACAGTAAGAACTGTTTCTGCATTTCCTTCACTCTAAAACACTAATGACAATGAGCACACGGCGGGTGTGACCGGTCAGCAGGGGATGCTTACTTCTCCATGGCACCTGATCCCACCTACGATGTTTTGGGGGTCTATGTTTGCTCTGCACTTATTTTGTACTGTTTTCTGGACTTTGAGATTAAATACTGTTCGTTATATCCATATCCTTCTTCCTTCTAATTAAATATCTCCTTAAATTGTTGTTAAAATATAACAATTAAACGTTTAAAATTCATTTGTTCCCTTCGAATATTCATAACTAAGCGTACCTGACGGACTACAGACGGACATCCCGCTTATTACATATCCTTCCTATTTTCAAGCAGGGTATAAATAATTTAATATCTTTAAAGTGTGAGAGAAAATGTTAAAGATATGATTGTTATTTCTTGAGTCTGAAATTAAATAATAGAGGACAAGAGAGACTTGCAAGGGAAGGTCAAAGTTACTTATCATCAATATATATTGTATGTATGATGAGAAAGATACGAAATTGCTTTTTACAGTATCACTTCCATCTCCAACAAAGAAATACAAGCTTTATTCAGACCATTGAGAGGAAAAAGCGGAGGAATTAGAGAGCAGAAGAAAAAGAGAACCTGGACCTCTGAATTTGTTTGTCTTCGTGAGACAGATGCCAATAAAGTTCCAAACAGGGAGGAAAACCTTGCCCTTCTAAAAGCTGCACATTGACTCAAAAAGATCCAGTTCTACACAGAAAAACATTTAACACTGCGACATTTAAGTCCGGACACGACAAAGTCCGGACTTTTAGGTACCCTTTCGAAAAGACCTACATTAAATTTTTTTCTATATTTTGGTGGGATTTTTTATTCTGACCTCATCATGTCCATCTCAACTTTCACATTGTAGTAGTTTTCTCATAAACCTCTGTCAAAACCTAAAATCCCATGGGAGAATGGCGGGATTTTTCATCCCACCAAAAATCCCACGGGAGAAAAAAATCTTTGAGGGATTTTTTCTCCCATGGGATTTTTTCTCCCATAAAAGGCGACATAGGATTAAAAATCCCATATTTGCCCTTCTTAGGATTAAAAATCCTGCAAAGTACATAATACTGGGTATTTTTAATCCCATGGGATAAATAAATAAGCAGATATGGGAATAATGGGATAAGAATGCAATGTCTGAATATCCTTTATGAAGCATTTTATCTTCAATTATATACAAATTCAAATTATATACCCATTGTTAAACTGCTTTTGTAGAGCCATTTTAATTAAAGTGAGGGTCATAAACAAATACTATTGCCAGAGAAAACTCAACCAAATGACTTGCCAAGAGAAGAGGAGTGTCTGAGATACTGATTTTTATTTGTTAAGAAAAAGTACAATCAACCGAAAGGGGACTTAAATTTGTGCTAGTGACACTGTCTTATCTTTGTTTGCATACAATACTGAAATCTCCTGATTCTGCTGAGTAATGACCAGTTTCCAAAACTGCTTCCTGATGGAAAAAACTGCATTAGTGGGAATCTTCTGTAAACACTTGGATGGACAGCAATTCTTCTTTTTAAAAAACTATAATAAAAAAATCCTTTGATCCACCACAAATATTTTAAAATAAAAAATTTACTCCTCAAGGATCCACCACTAATGTAAGTTAAGACCATGATCACACATGGCATATAAGCTTAATGTTGAAATCAGTTAGCCATAATCATTTATATCCTTTGATCCACAACAAATATTTAAAAAAAAAATAAAATTAATATCCACTCCCCATGGATCCACCACTTATAAGTTTAGATCTTGATCATACATGACATATAATCTTAATGTTTGAAATCAATTAGCTATAAGCCTATAATCATTAATATCCTTTTACCCATCACAAATACATGTATTTAAAATTAATATCCACTCCCCTTGGATCAACCACAACTACTATATAACATAAATATCCACTCCCCCTTGGACCCATCACTTTAAAATTAAGATCATGATCAAACATGACATATAAGCTAAATGTCTGATATAAATTAACCACAATCATTGATCATTAATATTCTTTGATCCTGCACCCACCAAAAATATTTAAAAAAGATTAATATCCACCCCCTAGGATCCACCACTTATAAGTTTAGATTTTGATCACACATGATATATAAGTTAAATGTTTAAAATCAATTAACCATAAACATTACATGATCATTATTGATTCCTTTGACACATTACAAAATTTAATATTTAAAAATATATCTATCCACCTCCTTGGATCCACCTCAACTATCAAAACAATTACTGGTGAAATATACATGCCTTTGATCCATCACTTATCACACAAAGAAAGGTTACTTAAATGTTTAAATAAATGTGCAATAATAATTAGTATATGCCATGATGATCTACAATAAGCATGATAAGTAATTAAAATACATATAATATGAAAAATCAATACCTCCTTTTGAATTTTTTAATTAAAAACTTTTCATGATTTAAATACATTATTTATGTTGATGACACAATGTGTGAGTACTGATAATGTTCAAAATTCCAAATGTCACCGGGTTCACAGGTGCATGAAAGTCAGTCAACATATCGGGTCTCAATAGCTCAGTGCTGAGAGCGCTGGCACGGTACGCCAGAGGCCCTGGGTTGGAGTCCTGGTTGAGACTTGACTTTTCACCACCTGTGACATTTGGCGCCCAACGAAATAACCCACTTTTCCCTTGGAATATGCTTCACGCATTTCCTTAACTCATAGAATTCGAGGACGAATTTCTACGAAGAGGGAGAATATGTCACCCGGTTCACAGGTGTGTGAAAGTCAGTCAACATATCAGGTCTCATTAGCTCAGTGCTGAGAGCGCTGGCACAGTACGCCAGAGGCCCTGGGTTCGAGTCCCGGTTGAGACGTGGCTTTTCACCACCTGTGACACAAATCATGTGACAAAAACAATCCAGTCTTTTCACAATACTGTATGCAAAAAAGAAAACCTTAATGAGTAGGGGACATGTTATAGTTGTATTATTTTTCCACTATAAAAGACCTAATTTCCAGGGCTTGATTCTCTTTATTTGGGGCTGATATTCCGCCTCGTTCCCATTTTTAAAAAGGCACTTTTTTCCCAAATTTTAGTGTAAAAATTCCCAATGTATCATTGCTTGAAATTTATTACTGTTAATAAAAAGCATGTCTTTGACAGTCATAAAAGCAATGATGATGATTCGTTTCAGTTACTATAATTACTCTGTGTTTATTTGATTTTTCCTGTTTTAAGAGTTAAGTTAAAGACAGTTTAAAAATTTAGTCTATGCGAAAGACATCAGACCCTCGGACCTGACCGATTTTTCACTGGACTGGATTGTCTCAGAGTAAGAAATAAATGTTGCCAACATCGCTGACATAAAATAAAATAGTCATACTTTAATTTTATTACCAAATCCAAGTACAAAGAACTTAAAAGTAATGATGAATGTTTAAAACATCGAAGGAATCACTACCATGTTTTGTTTACTCAATTACTGCCATGATTGAATATAGGGTCAGACTAATAACAGGAAACGACAATAATATGATGTTTTACTATACAAAGGAAAACATTTTAAGTGTAGACAATATGTAAACGTTACTATAATCAATAATATTACAAGTGTAGTCTCTTGATTACTTTTAAAACTTGTAATCCCAAGACATAAATACATGTAATGAAAGGTGGGACTAATACCAATAATATACCCATTGACTGGAATTGTTAAAGAAATAAATTCCCATTCTGTTTCAATATATTGATTTTGTTTAAAGTAATGAAATATTATTTTCCACTTTTTAAAAAAGAAATATTAATAAAAGAGTGAAAATAGTTGGGCAAAAAAGGGGGGCTATCATACAAATAGGAAGAAAAATAAAATCTTGCAATGCTGTTCTGTATATGTTGACGATAGGAAGTAAATAAAAGTAAGCAATTTCCTGGAATCCGTAGTAGATAGAAAATCAGGAATATAATCAGTAGAAGAAGATAGTGATGACGGTGAATCCGTAGTGAGAGAAGTCTCAGAATCAGTAGAAGTAATGGAAATAGGAACTATACAAGAAAAAAAAACTTCTTTTTTTAAATTTAAAAGTGTACATGTTGCATAACTAGTCGCGGAAACAAAGAAAAAGATAATCTAGAAACGAGAGAGGGAAAGACTCTCACCTCTTAGAGGGTGGACATTCCCTTTGTCAAGGATTCGTAACTTGGAGCTATCGAAGACGATCCGGTTCGTCCCTACCCCGAACTCTATCCGCAATGTATTCTTGGTAAGTGCCATGTCTCTCGTAAAATAAATGCACGAGCATTTTCCATAGCACCTTTCAAACCGATCATCACAGCAAAGGGTAGCCCTCTTGCAGGGAAAGGGCAAGCCATGTACATAGACAAAAAAACACACGAGCGCACTTACATGAGCGGTCTTGATGGTGTGGCGTTTATACTTTGAGTAATATTTGCCAACTCATCCACAAATTTGTACGACTGCCTCTGTGCAAACATTCTGTGTAAAATGTTCTCTAACTTTTGGATGCTTCGCTCAGCCAAACTACTTTTTGTCTCGTTCTCTGAGTAAATAGAGTGAACATTCTCCTTTTTTAAAAATGCTTTAACCCATTTGTTCTTAAACTCACTCACTTTGTCCGTTCTCAGTATTTTAGGTTTTCGTCCCTTTTCGAAAATTGACCGTAATCCTTTGATGACTTCTGCTACTGTTTTCTGTTTCAGTGGTGCTGTAAATAGAAACCGTGAAAAAATGTCTTGCAAAACCAGAATGTATTGTACTCCGTCATTGTACTTGGAAATATTCTTTACGTCTTGTAAATCTCCGTCCCATATAGAATCTATAGAATCCGAAATTATATGACGTCGTACAAATTTCCGCTGTACTCTTTTTTGCAGTGAGTAAGCATCGGTGTCGGATAAAAACTGTTTGATTCTATGTAAACCAATTTTAAATTTCCCTTCACGTTTCACAATTTGATA
>PRKT01000727.1:0-41999 GCA_003671525.1 Saccostrea glomerata
AAATTGAGTTGAATTGCCAACATTGATTCAACGTCGGATCTTCCAGTTCTATTTTTACGCTGATAGATAATTCGGACTGTAATAGTGTCGGACTATAACACTGTCGGGCCATAACGAGGTCGGACTTGACAAAGTCACACTATCGTTTATCATCACTTATTAATATTGGATGGTAAATATAAGAATATTACAAATTCAGTGATAAATATGAATTCAGTTCGAATTTAATTGCCAGAGTGCTAATTGAGAGAATGCGCAGTAGGACATCCGGAAAATGTATAAAAAGACAGCATAACAGTTACTGGTAATTTTAAAGATTTCGAATATAAATAGCTTTGGTAAGGTTTTAAAATTAAAACTGATTTATTATCTATCTTAATTGATCGTGATAATGGATGTTCATGAATTCCAACTATCGCCAATTTCAATCTATTTTTTTTAAAGAATGCATGAAGACCACATTGACGACTATAGGCTAGTAAATTAGTTTTCAAAGCTTGAGACTATTACAACTTTGGTATGCTAAGTGTACGGATATATAGCTACATGTAACTGGTTCGACCGAAGAGTATTCTTAGAACTCTGTAAGAAAAAAGGAGGTATCACTTGAACATGTTGAAGGGGTTTAGAGCTTTTGGGCAGGTTTTGGTACACACTGAGTCCCCGTTTACATCTCATTCTCACATCTATGAGATCTCAAAGAAACCTGAATTTTATTTTCAGATGCTTATGGATGTGTCTTTGTATAGCTCTTTTGAAGGGGAAGGGGGGGGGGGGGCAAGAAATTCCCGACTGTTTTAGCAGATCTGTTACCTTGTTGTTTTTATTATTATCTGATGAGTATGAATTATAGGTTTCTAAAGTAAATTGTCACACAATTTTGATTGAGAAATTCACGTGTTAGACGTTTTCTTTGTTTTCTTTGATGAAACACAATTTTTTTGCTTTTTTTTAGTTCCTGTTTCATTATCAATATACTCCATTTTATTTTGTGTTTTTTGATCAGTAGGCATGGCCCATTAAATGATGCAACAGATTTGCAGAAAAAGATTTAATCTCAAAGCCAAACATTGATATATAGATGTACGTTGTAAATGAAGGACATTCCAGCACCTCGCAACCTCCAGTAAATTCGAAGCGGATGATGAATGTTAACAGATGGAAATAAAATGGTATAATGTATTAACCATTCTCATTACACTTTTTAAAACTGCATTTTCAAGTTTTATTGATAAAATATTTGCAATGCCTGAAATTGGTCAATTTTTGCATGTAATACTTCGTTTTTAATGCCTTTGTCGTTGAATTGATTATTCATAGTTTGGAAAGAGCGCAAGATATTATTCATTAAGTGTTCGTGAATTTTCACTGAAATATAATTTTGGAATAAAAGTATTAGATTGAACGCATTTTTAACATCTTTCATTATGCAAATATTAATTACATCAAATTGTACATTGTAGGGTAATCAACTATAAAAACTGCACCACTCTGTCCACTCAGAAGACCAACATAATCCATTAGAGAATACCAGTCAGGAGATCAACACTACCCTCAGAAAAATCAGGAACACATCTTACATGTAGAAGTCTGATGATAATTCCTGGTGTAAAGTTTTGCCAAACTTAGTGTAGACAATTTTATTTCAGCTTTAAATTATCTTCTTTAACCTCTCTATAAATTTATAGGTAGTGTCTTGCGAGTTTATGCACCTTACCATACTTTCAAGTGCTATGTGCTAGACTATAAAAACAGTCTAAACAGTTTAACAAAATAGACTATTTCAATTCATGACAATATATTAATAGATCTAACTAGCTGATTCCTTTGTTAGCAACAATGTTTATTTGAAATATCGTCCATGAATGTTATAGACATGCATGCATTTATGGATTCACTCGTTGCACATTACACAAGTTTTATATGTTTTTCAATTCATTCAAAATACTCTTTACACTAAAATCAATTTAAATACATCGAATCCCCCAAAATTAAGCCCACTGTCCATCTAACAATTTTATAAATTCATAACACAACTACTCACACAGATCATTTTACACTTATATCTTGCATCACTATACATACGTACACACTGCATTTTTACAAAAAAAACCTGATCATGAACTCCCAGCTGCAGTGTATTTGTAGCTTATAAATCATGTTGAATGTTGTGAACATATATGATGGTTGAAGATTTTTGAATATTTGATTTGGGGCATGCTCGTTGTTGGCTGCCCATTGCCGTTGTTCTATTTGAATTCATACAGCTCTTAATTTACAAACATTAAATACACAAATCGTTTTAAAACAAAACAAAAAAAAATCATGACCTAAAGCTACATTATGTTTAATGTTGTGAATATGTGTTGATTGATGTTGTTTGATTCTTTGATTTGGGGCATGCTCTTCGTTGGTTGCCCATTGCTCTTGGTGTATTTGAATTACAGTCCTTAATTTATATACACTAAACATACACACAGCATAATTACAAAAAAAATTCAAATGTTAATTATGACCTATAGCTACAATATGTTGTATGTTGTGAATATGTGTTGGTTGATGTTTGATTATTTATTTGGGGCATGCTCGTTGCTGCCTGCCCTTTGCCCTTTGTGTATTTGAATAACAGCCCTCAATTTACATAGACTTAACATACATACTGCATGATTACAAAGAAACACATGCTTATAAATCTGTGTTTGTTGGTGAATTTAACTTGGGCATGACCATGTTCATTATTCGCAGCCCAATGGCCTGTTTTCCTTATAATTGATTTATTATAATCACCCTTAATTTACATTTTACAAACTGCATAAATAAATGAAGGGAACAAAACTATTGATAATGACCTACATGTAGCTGCATGGTTGCATATGTAAAATAATTGATTCCATCCTTTACATACACTAAACATTCAAAATCCACACACACTACAAAATTACTTGATTTGCACTAATTTCATTGTAGTCTTTTACATGTTTTAACTATTTTTCAATTTTTATGAAAATTAAACTTTTACACATACATCATACAATCAAAATATGATGTGCAGCTGATTTTCGTATAAGTTATATAAAAACAAATAAATACCTTAAACAAATCATCACACTTTGTACAAATATCTAAAAAAAATCCTTTGAATTCTAATTTGAAAATCACTTTCTTGTTGGAAGTGTGGTAGGGTTTCCTAAGCTAGCTGGCATTATATGGTATATTAAAACATAATTTCTAGATCAGTCGTAAAACTATTGTGCCATGTTTGCTAATCAGTAATAGCTTAAACTAAAATTGTAACTTGAAACAGAAATGTAAACCAGAATTAAACAGATATACCTTCTTAAAAATTTGGATTTTGTCAATTCTATTGCTGTTTCACTGACCCTGTTAGTAAATTTAACCCATAAGTAGGTCATATTTTTAAGTTTCATACCAATTGATAGGCCCTTGTTTTTTTTTTTTACTAAATTTCAACACAATGTCCCATTGCACTTGATGAATATATTTATATATATAGGGCTTGAGGCAAATTTGAACAGTTATTAGGGAATGCTTTCTGTTAAGCACATGCTCCTACCAAAAGAAATAAAAAGGGTACATGTTCAATGAAGGATATGGAAATAACGAACAGTATTCAATCTCAACGTCCATTAAACAATATACAAAAAAAGAGCAGAGCAAACACGGACCTCCGAAACATCAGAGGTGTGATCAGGTGCCATGGAGGAGTGAGCATCCCCTGCCGACCGGTCACACCCGCCGTGTGCTCGTTGTCATGATCAGGAAATAACGGAAAAAATCCGTCGTCATTTCAGTGTATAAATAATGGACTAACAATTGGTATGAAAAACGTCAGTCAGCATTTCACTCAATGATAAATTGTATTTGCTGACAAGTCATTGTATCGACCATAGAATTTACGAAATGATGACTTTAACAAGACTGTTAATATTCTTGTTTCATCAACTTGCTTGTCAATAATTTACCTCGTTTAAGAAATTGTTCATACGTAGAGCATGCTCTTGCGTATCGAATCAACTGAGATATATATACTCCGTATGCAGGTGATGAAGGTATATTGCTGCATAAGTAATGGAAGTTGACGACAGAAAAGTTAAAGTCATCACGTTTACCATATAGCTTGGTTGTTAGATTACCATTAGAGTCTTTTTCAAGTAAAATATCCAAGTATGAAGCAGAAGTGTCGGACTCTGTGGTATCTTTAATCTCAAGCTCACCAGGATATATCGTGTCGACGTAGGAATGGAAATTATCATTATTAATTGACAATACGTCGTCGATATATCTAAATGTCCAGTTGAAGGCCACAGCAAGTGTTTTCTTCTTTTCACGCATAAGATTTTGCATAAATTCTGCTTCATATAAAAATAAGTCTGCCAATACCGGAGCGCAATTTGTACCAATGGGAATTCCAATAGATTGTTGGAATACCTGGTCTCCAAAAACCACATAGATATTGTCAATCAGAAACTCAAGCATCTTCTTGATGTCAACTTCAGAGTACTTATGTGTGCAATCAGAATCTGTTTTAACAAAATAATTTTTCAAATGACCAATGACGAGGTAAGTAAATTTACGAGTTCCATTTTTGTTGAAGAAGCAGCTGTCAATGATATCAAAAAGCCTGGATTTCAATGAAATGTCCACCTTTGTATGGCATACATGTACACTTATCCGAATTCAATCAACGTTCATTTTCTCCAGTTTTCTCATAAGTTTAATTTGATATACATGTACAGCTGTATTCCAATAAATAGGTAATAATATTTCCAGTAGTGAATCGTTGAGAATTTCATAATTGATGATTGGGCTGCTCTAACTAACTAATTATCATTTATAATTGGTCATGCAAAATGTATATCAACAATTTTAAAATTGTAAAATGCAATCGATAGCTTGGATAATGTCAGCAGTCGACTGATTTTGATTATAATCGATGATTGGAACACCACTAATTTCCAGTAAGAAGTACAGTTTCCTTTTAATTCGGAAATAAAATGGATTTTAAATATGTTATCTGTTTCTCGTTTATGTATTTTGCTTATATATTTCTGTTTTCTACATGTGTAGTGATGTACTGTGGTTTCATTAATATTCGTGGGCATCAATTTTCGTGGATTGAGTAAACTTCACAGTTTCGTGGATACGTAAACTCGTGGATTATGGTCCTTACAGAAAAAAAATTGTCTATCTTTACATTTTTTTTCTTTCGTCGGCATGCTTTTAAAAGCGTAAAAACTGTGCCATTTACAATGTTAGGGTACGTAGATATCTTTTAAGAAAATTACTAACAGGAGAAAACTCTTTAATTATTTATTTAATGATCTATTGGCTTTTCAAAAGTCGGAACCTTCAACAGTGAATTATTTCTTTAATTCGCAAGTGTGGAATACGGACAAAAATTATGTTTGCAAGTGTGGAATATGGACGGTAATTAAGTTGCAACAGAATTTTAAAAGAAAAACAACAATTAAGTATTACAGTATTTCAATTCAGAAAATGGCGTTATTTACTCATTTTCACATGCACGGCGTGTTTCGGGACTTGACAGAGACCTCCATACCCCTTGTTTGAAGATTTCGGAACAAACACATTCACGTGCGATCATGCGCGATGGGTACAACATCCGCTTAAACAAGTAGTATGAACGACAGTAATTCAGCCATGAATGACAGGACTTTCGCAGCATACAATAACATGTATACCCATTACATGTACCTCATGTATAACAAAAATATGTTTCTAAGCAAACAGATAAAATTCAAATAAGCATTAAATTGTGTTGATAATTTGTATGAATTTAGCATGTTTTTAACGGCAGAGAGTAAAAAATTATTTCTATCAGATTTTTTTATTTAACGGTAATTTGTTGTTTTCACTGTACAGGTGATAATTGGGTTTTGGACACTTAAATTGTTTGAGAAAACAATTTAACACATTTACGCCTGATTATCATTCTATGGCTTTGGGGGGTAAATCGCTGATTGGTATATGCACTGCGTTGACAGATCTACGTGTTGTTTGTTTATCTCCATGCAAAGCGTTTTACAAAAAAAAATTCAGATAATTATTTAAAATAATTTCCTCATTTTTTTTAAATAATCATTTTTTTTTTTAAAAGGAAAAATAGGTCTTTAAAGTAGATCTGTTGAGGAAAAAAGGGGTTGGGGTATCTAATATATATTAACAAAAGTCGGAATGGGCTTTTAAAAGGTTTATCGGTAATCAAAATGGAGGCACCAAAGTTTGTTGAACATTAAATTTCGTGGATCAACTCAACAACGAAATCCACGAAAATTGGTGTTCCACGAATAATGATGAAACCACAGTACATGCCTACATGTTTCTTTAATCTGCTCATCACCAAAATCTTAGATACTATTTTATTAGGGTCATCACTTAATTCTACAGGGAATAAATTTCATCAATCATGATAGGTGTAGGCTTGAGCATGGCTACTTCCGCCGCTCTACCCCCACCCATATGGTGGCCGATTTCCCTACCACAAAAATTTGTTGTCGGGAACTTTGAAATTTGAACTTTGAACCTTAGTTTGAATATTTAATATGTAATCTTTCCTTTGTTGTGTTGCCAGAGACACCAATAGCTTTTCATACATTGTAATTTGTGTCTCTGGATCAATCAATTTTATTAAATACACATTGATGTTTTTTTATATATGCACTTATCTGAGATAATATTCAAAGCTAATTCACTCTGAATTAGCTGCTTTTATCGAAGGAAGTGCATAAATGCTTTACTGAAATCCCAGTACTTATTCCTAGTGATTATCGTTCTTGTCAAATATTTTAGTTTATTATTGCCCCTTTTAATAAAAACATTTGAAGGCGCTTTGGTTGCAACTTCCTTTTTCAATATTCCAGCATCATCTAGGGTCGGTAAAAATATTCCAGTTTGTTATTGTGTATTATTAATTTGAAACACCAAAACACCTCACCCATTTAGAATAAATACTGCTTCTCTGGTTTTTTTAATGCTTTCAGAAGAAGACTTGTAGTGAGTATCAAGCTCAACATGACAGGACTTACGAGATTAAACCAGGACCTTAGGGAACAGCCAAGGGTATTGAACCACAAGTATCTTATGGACTTGCAGCATTCTAGACTTTCAAGACATTTAATATGAAAGTGATGAGAGGAACAGCCATTTTATATGGAAGTGATTCATTCCAAGAGCAATTCAGGCACCACTTCCAGGAGCCATTTACTTACCTCTAACCACAAATATTAAACAATAATGTGGATTTATAGAATCTGGTACGGCTGTCCGTTTCTTTCCAGCTGCGATATGCGTAAACGAGCGGCACTAAGTAACTATCCTTAGATGCAGTCATGTAACTAATGAAAGTTGAAAAGTAAACTTTGGATTTAGATATACATAAATAAGTGCTTGACCTCTGCACCTCTCAGGGTCAAGGCTTTTACCACTTTCTGATATGGTGTTTGTGAACTTTGACCTTTAAACTATGAACTTTGAACCTGCGTTTGAATATCTAATATGTAATCTTTGCTTAGTTGTGTTGCCAGAGACACCAATAGCTTTTCATAACTTGCGTCTCTGGATAAACAGCCATGCCCAATTTTCGTCACAATAAAATTTATTAAATACGCACTTGATGTTTTTTATGTGCACTTTTCTGAGATAATACAGAAACGATTTTGAAAAGGGTATGGTTGGTTGTGCAAACTCCGAAATTTATACAGTTAGTAGTCTGTACCCCAGCGTGATAATGGTAGACCCATCTGAATCCACAAAAGATATGGACCATGACAATGTCCACTTAAACTGGCCATTGTACGTGGAGCACCTGGGTGTTGCTCTTAATATTACATTGAATAAGGGAATAACAACACAAGTTCCCCCCAAATTCAGGAGGAAGAACCGCAAAATATGACAAATTCAATAGAAACATGAACATCTACGTATGTGTGAATAACTCGCCATCTCCCAACCAGCCGATCATTATGTCATGGTTTTTCCCACTAATGAATCTATGGAACGCACCTTGGTCTATCCCTGAATCCCATCGTTGACATATCATAGGTACATATCGCGTATCGGGTTATATTGGCGGGTGTAAAATTTGGCATTTGGTCTGCTCAAAGGTATGCCAATAATTTATGCGTTGTTCATTTTAGCTGACGAAGGGTTTTTCACCTCATTGCAGATCAACAATAAGAAGAGTATTTACTATTTTAGTGATTAAAATTTAAGCGCACTATCATCAAAACGCCAAAATAAGCCAAATTCAGCACACCGCTAAAGTAACCAGCTATACGGTATCATAGGTCCTTTGAGCATGTAAACTTATCATTAATACTTACAGTAGGTTTTTTTTACTAATTATCCTGTATCAGAATAATATTATATTATCAACTGACATTGACCATCCTGACAAATATATCATCATGAAGCAGAAATTATAGTTCATTTAAAACCTTGATTTTTTTTTTATTTCTTAAGTAAACTTTAAGATATTGTATTCAATTTGCTTTGAGATCAGACTGATTTACGTGCACTATGATTTGCTTTTATCTACAGTTATTTATGTAGTGAATATGTAATTATTGTATACTTGCTGATTATTACGTAATGAAGTAAGTATAATGTGGTTACCATATTAATAGTTATTTTTAATTCTTAATCTTATAAGACATACTTCTCTGTCACTGAGGAAAACATTTTTACCAAGTCTTTATAAGATTTGAAATGTAACAGATCTACGAAAGCCAGATCAAATAAAAAATCTCAGTATAAGTCGGATCCTCTTGAAAACCCTCCTTTTCCTTTCCCCTCACCAAGCAAACACACAAAGTTTTATATCGTCTGTTGACTTTCATTCATTAATTTTTTGTTTGATTTAACTCTATTTTAGGACGGTATTCATTCATTCTTAACTCTCTGTTTATTATAAATAATAACAAATAAATAAATAAATAAATATAACATTAGGCTCAAAGATCAATCTCATTCTCCTATGCTTACTTACAACACAAAAGTAGAATCTTAAATGGTACATTCATAGAAAGTTTAAAATTTCTCTGGTATCCTAAGCAATTTATTTAATCAAAATATGAACACAAAACGCCCATAGCTTTCATCAGAGCACCTGTACAGCAGACATCATTCAGTTTAGTATTGAATATTAAGTATTCATACCCTGCCGCAAAGATAACTTGAACAAACTTCAATATACACTACCGGTTCTTAATGATGTTTCCATATCAATATAACAAATCAAGAATCATAAAAAGGTTTTCCTCATTAATTTCAACGTAAAAGTCTTATTGTTCTATGCGGTCCCCTGCTCCCTAGAGGTCATGATTTAAAGTAATGTGAATCCACTCTACTGGTGAAACTTAAAAAATTAAATAAGATAAACATAACTTATTTTTTTCTAGAACATCATTAAAAAAAGAATTTTATTGTGATGTAAAGCATATATGACCCACTGTAGCTCTCGCCCAAGGATTATGGTTTGATCTTTTTGAATCGACTTTACTTTAGTCTGCGTCTATAAAATGTGGAGATACAAAACAGAAATTAAGCTCAAAAACAATTGAATAAATACAAATTGGGAGCAGAACAAAACATACCCTTTAAATACGAATTTGATCAGATGCCATACAGAAGTAAGCATCTCCTGTTGACCTTCACATCTGCGAGTATTGCATGTCATGATCGGGCAAACAAATAGTACTTAGATACCTCAATGCTAAAAAATGGCAAACATCTGAGTACGAGAATGTTGAATCAAACTATTAAGAAAAAATATGAGTTTTCTGTTCTTTTAATTTAGGAAACCTTTCCCATAGAGTCATAGAGGTATGTTACTCGTGAAATTAGTAGTATCAAGGATTATTTTAAAGTTTATTTTAGATAAGTATTCATATAGCACGGCTCAAAATTGTAAAGAGAATTGGGGGTCAGTGTGCATCACGCTGAGCAATGGTTTCAACTTACTTGACCTTTTCACACTCACATTTCAACTCTTAGGCTAATAACTTTAATTTCTATCATATTTTGTCTCATATATTTAATAATATTTTACGTAAAATACTTTAGTATGAATAATATTAATTATCGAATGAATCGTACAAGTTAGTGCATTTTAAATATTGTGTGATCCTTTTGCACGAAGAAGTATCCTGTTTTGGGTATTCAAAATCCAAATATGTAATATAATGTTTTATATTATCAGAGAATTATTTTTTCTTTAGTACACTTGTAATTTTTAAAAAATGAAAGAAAAAGTATGAGTCAGATATGTAAATTATCAAATATTGGTCAAATAACGCAATTTTCTGGAAAAAAAAAACCCGGTGCATCTTTTTGAAGTCATATGTTTATTACAGTCCTAGAAGTGAACTCTTTTATTTTTCCTTTTAACTACATTTAACACAGAAAAATAATGAATAAGCACAATGAGTTATATTTAAACATAACTTTTTTTTAGGGAAAGAAACATTACAAAATGTTTTTTTCTGAGATACATCACTTCCTTTACACTTCAGATACTTTTAGAACATCGTGATATATAGTGTCGAGTTTCTCTGCAAATAATAAGTAATTTAAAAACCACAGGATGTATTATAGGTCCTAATACAGAAATACAGGAATAGAATACGACAAAGATACCACGGTGAACGAAATACAGTGTATTTCCTGTTTGCTTTGAAGTTCAGCATCTTCTTTTATTAATATCACTCATATTTGTTTCTGATGTTATTGCTAATCGCTTCTTTTTTTTTTTTTTTAGAAAAAAAGAGATGGTTTTAGGTAAAAAAAAGGGGGGCTTCCGTTATTCTTTGTATAATTGTATTCTGTGTTCTTGCATCTTTTAAATTGATAGTGTAGTGTTTGGTGTAAAGCATAGTTTTATCTATCTTTTCTATTTTGTTAAACGCTAAATATACTTTATAATTGGTAATTCTATTATATCTTAAGCATTTGGAAAACCTTTTTAAGAATGACTAATACTTGCCACATGATGTCTGATAAAGCAGTGTCATTTGGAAAGTGATATGATATTTAAAACATATACATGTATTCGCATTAAAAAGATGCCTGTCTAAGGAATCATTGCTTTTAACTCCCATTCGAGAATGCCTCACTAATGTTCAAATGTAACAACATGCTGGCTAATGCTTCAAATTTACTTGGAACTCAGGAGTATTTTGCAATCAGGGTTCTTTACCTTGCCAACACCTTTTGGGACCTTGGTTTCAAGGGACCGTGATTTGCATCTCATATACTGTGCGCCTGGGGTAGGAACAGTCACTACCTCTAATTACGTCAACGATTTCACGTGAAACGGCAAAGAAGAATCAAAGGCAGGCTGCCCGATCATGAAGCACACGTTCTGCCACTAGGCTACCATGACCTGTATACAATATTTGAGTGATAATTCTGCCAAAGTTTTTTTTTAGCAACAGTTAATCTTCTTACTCAAAAACTTTACATTCAAACAGATTTGTAAAGTAGCAAATTAACGCGCATCTTTTTTAAAAAACATAAAATATTGAGGTATTTTGAGTGAAAGTACCTATTTCTGGCCATTCAAGAAAATAGTGCAATAGACTTTGTTTTTTTTTGAATTTCAATTTTAATGTAGCATAGGGATCACTTTAGCTAAATCTTGCTATGAAAATTCAAATTGTTTGGAATACTAGTTCATTTATTGTTCATTAAATATTGAGAAAGTCATTTTGTCCATCTTTATGTTAATTGTTTATATGTTTGCTGAAATGCTCTGAAGCCATCATTGCTGATTTCTCATTTTCATCGATACGGTATAAATGTTCAATGAATGACTTCTGATACAGACCCTACTATGGCCATGATCCATGTATATTTTTAATGTTATTTTAATAGTTATGTTTTGAAGCATTTTTTCTTGCTTTATTCTGCATTTAAAATGTAATAAAAAGTCAATGAATAAGTACATGATATGTATAATAAGTTGCAAATGGAACTCTCACAGAGAATTTGATTTTTATTAACATTTTTCCGAGAAAGAATTGGGAAGGAAAATGATTAAAAAATGTTGTTGCTTAATTCATCACTTTCCTCAATACAATGTTTTTGGCAAAGCATGACATGCAGTGTTAATGTTTTTTTTTTGTTTTTTTTTCTTTTTTTGCAAAAAGCTATAAGTACTTTGATTTGATAAAAAAAAATGCTTTGAAGATAAGCATTGCTATAATTTTCATCGAGTAGGATAACATAAATGTTGTAAAATGTTAAGGACCTTTTACAAAAATATTTCCGCAACATGATATCGGTGACAAGGACGCTCAACATTCCGATGAAGAAAATTATTTATAATCATACAAACTTCATCCTTATACTCAATGCTTGATTTTTAAACAGAATTGAAAATTGGAATTTAACGTACATTTATTTTCTGAAAATGACATTTTCAAAGTATGTTGAATGTAAGTACAGATTTTCTATGCCTGCCACTTGACAAATATTGCACTCACCTCTATTTTTTTAATTTTCAATTTTACATAAAAAAGAAATCACTTTGGATGTAACTGAGTACTTATTTGACAACCTTTCGAAAAACAAGCAGTTATTCATTTATTCCCCAAATGCAGATCTTTTGGACTAGTTCTGATAACAAATTAATTTAACTTTATAACTGCATAATGGTTTAATAGCTGTTCATTTACTTAATAAATAATATCTGCTTTTACATCTCTCAACAATTTTCTTTTGCATAAGAATTTGTCGAAAAATCAAAAGCATATATATTTTCTTGTCTTTAAAATTGCAGCTACATTTTTAACAATACATTTTGCCCAAAACAAAACACTCAAATATCTTTTCAATGAGTAAGAAAAGAAAATGACAGGATTCGTTTTCAGAAAAAAACTGGAATCTTTTTCTTTTTTTTTTTTTTTTGACACTGCTTTATGACTTGTATCTTTTTTCAGTATTGGTTGCTTTAATGACGCTGCTTTATGACTGTTGGGCATACAATATTGACAGGTACGCAGGTATACACACAAGGTTAAGGCAAATTCTCAAAACATGTTTTGTTACGTGTATAACCAAACTAGATTAAAAAAAGCCTTGAAGTTCAAATTTGTACTACGAAAATGTTTTAAAAACATATATTTTAACTATTAATTCTATTTCATTCGGAGAAAAAAAAACAGTTAGTCTGAGAGTATTACACAAGCAATATATGTCACCGGAATCCCTTTTCCTCATTAGGATGACATTTTTTAAATATCCTGTATAAGAAAAGAACTCTCAAAATGTGGACATTTTTTTGTAATTACTTGTTTGTGAATGAAATGTCTTGGAATGAAGTGGAACAGCCTTATAACATGTACAAAGAACAGCTTGTGTGAACACCATAAGACATACATACATGCTTTGATCAGATCATTTTACATGGTTACAAATACAGCTCAACGCACTTTTTAAGCTCACGTGAGTTTTCGCCCAAATTAAGGTCATATTGTTATTATGCGAAATTGTTAAACGAGGCAACAAAAACATTTTTAAAATGTTTTTTGACTTACTTTTAAGTTTTTTTAAGTGACTCAAATATAATTCACACATAACTATTGGTAGGATATTGATATACTCTTGGCAAATGGATTTCGATAGTTCCCAAATGTTTTTTCGTGGTTACCGGTACTTGTCAAATGTAGCCGTCTATGTACCCGTGCTTTTTAAAGCAGTACTTTGCCTTGCATTGACTCAAAAACAATGCCAATCATGTAACTTTTGTAATCCTGTACAACAACATGACTCTCTAAAGCGCAAGATGATAACAGTATTTCTCATTTGTTCGACTGCTTTTCGTGTTAAAAGTCTGGTATTTCATAGGGTTACTTTCTGAATATAGTATCATGGAAGATACACCCGACCGCAATTTTAAAAAAAATTCTAAAGTTTCAGATCGTAAATGTAAAAGAATTTTTTCATTGGTTACAATTTACATCTTTAAAAGATGAAAAATACTTATTATCCTGTATTTTGGCATGATTTCTTCATGCCGCATTGTCAATTTTCAGCGATAAATGTCGTCAAATCAACAACGAGTAGGGAAAATGTGCAAAGTACTTCGTACAATTCTGATCTTTAAGATGTCAATTTGAAAATTTTAGCTTAATAGTTTCAAAGAAAGCTAGATTATTTAAATTTGTACCTATGATGAATTCATACCGATGTAAATTATATACTGCATACAGGGTTATTTTCGCCCTTTTGCACTTGCAAATTGATTTGCCCCGTTTTAAATTCGCCCAATCATAGTTCTGTTTAAGAAATTATTCTGCGTTATTTCAATTCGCTCCGTCTTAAATTCGCCCATTCAAGAAGAGGGCGAAAGGGGTAAAAATGTAACGGGGGCGAACATTTCCCTGTATACAGTAAGTCATTAATAAATTCCCATTCAAAACATCGAATGAAAATTTTTAAGATAATGAATTTAAAGAATATATACCTTTAAAATGAGGTATTAAGGGGACGAAGGATGTTTGGTCACGCGTCATAATCTCTCATAAAATATGTACAAAACAAGATTGAAATCACAGCATGTGAAGAAAAAAATGACTGTTTGTTTGAGTTCACCATCTTGTATAAAAATATCTAAAAACATTCAAACTTTCCTGGAAACATTTTCAAATTACGGAATAGATTGATCCACACTTCTGTTTCCCTACACTGCGCATTCAACGAGTGGCTGACGTCAAAGTGGATCTTAGTACAGTAAGATTATATACATGGAAAAACACGGGTAGTAAAATATCATAAAAACGGGTCATGATCAGTACATGGTGGGATATTTTATAAATTATAGAACACAAAAAAAAATTACATGGTTGTTGACGGAAATATGTTTTAGTTATGTCTTACTTAGCTTATTTCGCAAATGTGCGACGTCATAGTAAGGTTTTCCCGTACTCGAGAAATGTAAACATGACACGTTATTCTCGTGCTTATGTCTTGTTTAACTATGCCCAGTGCAATATTGAGCTCAGCTTCTCAAATCGATATTTTTGCAGTTGATCAATAACATGACGAACTTGCATTTCGACGTAATTTTTCAAAATTAAAATTGAATGATAGGATTTTTGGTAAATTATTTATTTTTTTGTCGTTTAAGTTGTCTTAAAAAGAACGAAATTTTAAATCTCCGGATGCGGTGTGACAAAAGAATCTTGCTTTTTCGAATTTTTAACCCTATTCATACTCTGAAATATTTTAAAAGACACATGTTCGCTGACATATTTTTTATCTATGCTGAAAAAATTCCATTATAGACCGAGTTATAGGCCCAGAAATACGGAGAATCAAAACTTTACTCAGACACTGTGGGGCTTAGTATTTGTCACGCAATATCTCAAAAATAAATCTAGAAACCTATTGCTATATCTGCTTTAAGGTAGGTGGGACATACTAAATAAGAGATAAACAAAATATGAAAAAAAAAATTGAATGACAGGTATTTTTTCAGCTAAAGGTCCTTCATCCCCTTAAATGTATATTAATGCTATGTCTCGTGTTAAAGATCGATAAGGTTCATTTTATAGCAAAAATAATGTGACCTTAATTTGTGCGAAAAACCATGTGAGATTAAAAAGTGCGCTGAGCTGCATTGATAAAACAAATAAAACTTGAACCATGGTTTCATCCTTAGTTCGAATAATCCGTGTCTCAGGACAAGCCTTAACAGTAATAATGCCTCTCATTTTTTGAGTAAAGTTTGCAGAGGCAATCCGAAATCAGTTTGAATAATACAAAAGACAAAAGTTTTGACATTACATTATAACTTCCATATTAATTTAAAAAAAAACTTTTTTGAGGTTGTGCATGCTTTTGACCTAAATAACATGATGCTCATTAAAACAAGTCTACTCACTGTTGGCTTTTTTCATACTGATTGTTTGGCCATTATTACACACTGAGTTGTCCATGGCTTTTTAACCGTTATTACGTGATCATGAAAAGGAGCACACGGCTCGGACCAGTCGGAAACGATATGCTCACTCCTTCCTGGCACCTGAGGTCCTTGCTTGCTCCGCTCCTATTTTGTAATCTAATTGGCATTTTGAGCTTGAATACTATTCGTAATCTCCACAAATTGCATTGCAATTAATTTAAAGCTTGAGTGTAGAAAACAGAAAACAGTTCATTAAGGTCTGTTTGTATATAAAATGTTAACTTTATGTCACCATGAATTACATTTTCCGTTTTATTTAAGCTAGTAAACTATTACAAATCACGGACCTCAAGACATCATAAGTGGGGCAGTTACCATATAAGTGTGAGCACCCCCTTCCTACCAGTAACACCTGCCGTGAGCTTCTTGTCATGATCGGGAAATAAAAGGAAAAAATCTGTAGACATTTCAGTGTGGAATATGGCCTGACAATCATTATGAAAAAATGTCGGACAGCATTTCACTTAACTTGATAAATTGTATTTGCTGACTAGGTCATTGTATTGAACATAGAAATGATTTAATTATTTTCATTTCTTTCAGTTATATTGGAACATGTATGATTTGTGCCTTATTTGAATTCGGATAGATATTTTTTTTGTTTTAAATGCTTTATAATATAATGAACATACCGTCCTAAATTATGTTATTTCCAAATCCTGCATAAAAGCTTCAAAATGGACAAAAGATGATTTTTTTTTCGGTATTTTGAGTACAGTCCAACATCTAATTGGAAGTTTTCAAATTAATATGAACTCTTAAAACATTATGAACAAGTTTCATTAATAAGATGGAAGGTTGACAATGTGCTTGTATTTTTGCCTATATCTGAAGGTACCCAACACCCGCTGCAAAAAATATGAACTTTGCAATTACAAACAGAATTTTTGGAAATTATATCATAGCTAGATTCTCAAAGGAAACTTAACTGCAGAAAATAATAGCACTTTGTCATTCCTAGGATCTATACACATTATTTAGTTAACGAACAGAGCCAGTTATGCTTAAAGAGAATTTCGATCTTTAGTTGAAAAGAAAGACTTTACAATTGGTTTGAAATGTATGTATGTCAGTTAAACTACGACTCAATGGCATGATGTGTCTGCTAATAAGATCACTGGTATTAAGGAAATAAGACTTTGTTATTGATTTCAAGACAACGTCAACTTATCTCTGAGAAGCCTGCTAAGTTAAAAAATCGATTGTTCCTAACAACGCAGCTAGGTTAAGGCCGCCCATACGAAATATACTTTAAAATATTCGGAAAAAAAAACAATATAATGTTAAGCATGAGTTTTAATTTAATGGGAACTATACTAATGCATTTGTATGTGTGGGGTCTCAACCGAGTTTGGCAAAAGCAACTTCACGCACATCAGCTATTTGTCACGTTGCAAGATTAAAATTAGAAAAAAAAATATGTACGGATACAAAGATCAAGGACATAGTTTACGGAAAAGTTTTCACTTATGATTAATGCATTCAAAAATATGAATAAATTTTATTCAGATCACGCTTATTTAGTTTTAATTTTCATATTTTAAGTTCCACTAATAGCTAGATCTGCGTCTCAAGTACAGAAAAAAACTGCCTGTCAAACTAGCCTATGACGTCATATCTGTTAGTACAGCGAGATATAGCTGGCTTCGATTTTACATTCAAATAGTGTTATAATGACAAGATAAGTTACACATTGATTTATATTTACAATAATTATGAGTAATCAAAGTATGTAAGAGTATATGAAAATGGAAATTATTATTACTTCGCCGAGATTCATTTGTACAATTTCACTGTGACGTCATAATCAAATTCCTGAGGCTCTGCATAACTGATCTACCTTTGGGTAGCCCTTAACCTAGTTGCGAACATGGTCTTGAGATTCAATTTTGTTGATATCTTAATTTTAGTCACCTTTCTTTTGGAACGAATAGAACCACACCCGAAATATTTTTTTTTCTCGGAATTTTTAGTAAAAAGGCTTCACATGAACAAAAGGGCCAGGATGACTCAGTAGAATTTTGTGGTCTGTAGGTCTCTTCTTGTTTAAGTAATAATAAAGATATTTATAAAATGTACATTATTCCATTATTATTCGCCGCGCAGGGGGGATAAGGAAGCATACAAAATATTTTACCTTGACTAAATCAGTGCTACATTATGACGTCATAGTAGGCGAGATGACGTCAGTTCTAGAACACAAGTTTTCGTAATATTGGTATTTAAAGATGTAATTTACAATTCAAATAAGATATTTATACCTGTGGTACTTGTATTTCATTCAATGATTCTATGATGATTCTATGATGATACCACTCTGTCTTTAAGGTAGGTCCCTACTCGGGAGATTTAATGGTTTAAATGGATTTTTTTTCTCTTGGAATCATTAGAATAACATCTAAATAAAAAAGCATAAAAATAAATAACTTTTCATGTTATTTTTCAAATAAGAGTGCTTCGATGACATATACCCCCTTCTTTCATGACACTATTTCATCCACGCTCAATATATGACTCATATCAAAAGCAATATCAAAGCAAAATTACTTTCAAATGTATTTATTTATTCATTATTATGTGGGAAAGGCATAATCAGTCTCATATATGAATATTTATTTTATAATAAAACTTTTTTTGCAATATGATATCAAATTGGTGCTTTAAAATTTTTTACAATATCACACATTTTTTTCATAAAGTAATGGATAAACACATTTTTTTCATTTAAAATATTAGATTTATATCTGTTGCAACTAAAAAGCAAAAAAAAATTAGTACTTTTGAGCCTTTTTATTTTTCTACACCTTCTAGATGATATACCCCCCTATACCCCCCTTGCTGATCAAACAAATTCAACTCAAAAATATCAGTAACAAACATATTTTAAAGAAAAATCACACTCAAATTTCATTTTCATGCACTACAGAACATAACAAGTAAATTTGTCTTTAAAAAATCATTTAAATGCATTTTTGACAACTCATCAATAATTGAAACATGTCCGTACATGTACAAATATGGCTAAACCAATGCAACATTCTTCTTTTCAGGCATGCCTTCAAATACAAACAATTTAATACAGCTTTTACTTCAATAATATAAGCACAGGACATAGATTAAGTTATGTTACAACTTAAAACTTTATGCTTCCTGCTCAATTCTACTAATGCCCCCTTAAATCCCTTCTTCGTGTGATTACTGTCGGATCTTTTGCTCATATTGGGATCAACATTATCTTTTACTCTTGCCATGGTAGTTTAGTCGTTGTCCATAATCACAGTATCTACCTAAAAAATTGTAATATGATATACAGCAAATAAAATTTCTATGTTTTGACTGATTTGATTGTACAATTAGTGTTTTAAAAATTGTTTGATTGTTTTTGTTCTGAATGGACTTACCTTTCCCCTACATTCTCGATCTTCTCCAACATCTCACAGGCCATGGCAGGCTGAGGCTCCATAGCCTTCGCCGATACAGTTGAGTTCTTACAGCACTTGTGTTGCCTGGTAGGATTATCCTTTAACTTGGCAGCTGCACATACCCTACTTTTCCCCTTTACTGAAAAAACGACTATTTTCTTCGATTTTTCTCCAACAGAGAGACAAGTCCTGTAAAAATGAAGATATCTGTATTCCAATATATAATCTAGACACCGTCATAACAGACCACGGCCAAAATGTGCGATCCTCTCCCATTTTGGCAGTGGTTGAACAAGAAGAGAATATAAACTGGCAGCTCATTAAAATATTGACTAATTCAAGTAAAGCTTAGTCAGATGTTGAACTTTGATGCATTCTTTCAATATCCAATCATAGTGAATGGAATATTTTTTGGAATACTGCTGATATCAATTGTTGATTTCAATTGCAATGGGTCGCCTGCGTGGCGCAGTGGTTAGAGCGTCTGCTCTAGAGTCGCAAAGTAAGGAGTCAATCCTTACGTCTTGGGTTCGAATCCCTCTGTGGGACGTGGAGACCGGTCCTTCGGATAAGACCGTATAAACCGAGAGTCCCATGTCGCAGTAGGTGCTGGCACGAAAAAGATCCCACCCTGCTCAATGGCCCAGAGTGCCGAGTAAAGGATAAAATTTTCAGCTCTCCACCGGCAAATGGTGGGGTCTTCATATCAGTGAAAAATTCTCGAAAGGTACGTTAAACATTATACAATCAATCAATTGCGATGGAAACAAAAATTCTCATGTCGCAATGGAGATTAATATTCAAGATTACGAAACTTTATAGTGATCAAGCAACCACGAGAAGGAGAGAGCTATATGCGGACTTCGGACCCTGCTTGAGACAATGGTTAGACACAACAGACGGGTCATGTAAAACATTACATGTAATTATTCAAACACATTCATAAACTAAAAAACAAATTTCTCAAAAGCAGAGGACCACCATTGTCCACGTGCCAATTAGTCTCTACAATGTATAGGTTTTGATACTTGGTACATTTACCTGTAAGACTATTATAAGCTCTCCCGGTACCCCGCTTCTGTCAAGCACCATCAGATATAACCGCCAGACTCCCTTCACTCCTAAACAATAATATTTTTAATTAACAACATAATTTTGTAAAAAAAATAATTGCAAATTAAAATATAACTAGGTCATGTATTGCTAGAAAATGGCATATAACAATTACAATCTCATCTCCTCCTGCAGACTTTTATTACAAGTTTCCCCTGCCATTTGTGAGTTCTCAAAATTATAAACGGGTCAACACGGAAAGTGAATATATGACATGGCTGTCCTTATATATTTTCTGTATGTGTGTGTGTATTATTAGGTACACTTGTGTGCATACGTATGTTCGAGAATAAAGGTGTTTTTAACAAAAAAAGCAAGTCACATTTATCATGTTTATATACTGACTTTAAATGTTCTTAAAATAAAAATAACTCACATGATCCAATTTGAATATGTGAATAAACCATGTAATAAAATACAGATTACCTGCTAGTGCTAGTTTGGTATTTACATTCCATGCAATTCTGCCATTTGAAGTCTGGTGTTTGCTTCCAGTTGCCACTTCAGTACTAGCCCACAGTCTGTAAATTTGCACTTGACAAGTAGTAGGGCTACATGTGCAAGGTCGAATTTTGTGTTCCCCTACACAATTTGGCAATTGCAGTGGTTATCCGCATAACTGACAACTGCTTAGACCATTCGCAAAAACACCCAAGCACAACTCCACGTCTGCCCACTCTCCACTGATTCATTTTCTCAACTTCCTAAACCGAATATGTCTCTTCGTCTCTAACGACATGAATATTCTCACCGTCACAGCCATAACTCTGTGATAATGATTACAGTAATCTATTAAGTCACTTCCTGGCACACCACTTGTTCCGTCACATATTATTAATCTGTTTTGTTTATTTGATTGCTTCTTTCTTTATCTAATCCTTCAATTTTTCTAACCAGAGAGTCTTTAACAAACCTGCCTTTAAACCAACACGAACGTTATCTTAAAAGTGCCAACTGGAAATGCTGAGCGCTATATAATAATTAAACCGATAACGGTACTAACCCGGTAGAACTTGTAAAGACGGATTTGGTTTTAACATTTCGTATCGATAATCATATCCGGTAAATTGTGATGACGCGTTTGAGTAGGGACCAACCTCAATCCACAAATTTATTTACTTCGTTTGACCACACTGAAATTTGAATTAAGATACGTAATCATGCATTGTACATGTATTTGTTTTATTTTGAACTTTTCCTGTGTTTTTATTTTCTGTCAATGTTCTATAAAATACTAAAATTACATATTTTTGCGGCCAAGTTGATGCTTTGTATCAATTCAACTTGTAAAATTAAGTTCTATAGTTGACAAAAAGTCTTAAAATAAACCATCTTTATTAATTCCATAAGAAATTTTTACATTCAGTTCTTTTTACTTTTCAGTGAAGTTTGTCTTAACAGGCCCTTAATGTTTTTAAGTGGTAAAAAGCGCCTGTGGATTTACATTAGAGGATGCAAGAAAGCATCTTGAACCAGGTACGTTTAATATCCGAAATCATTCCTTGCTCTGGTTTATGAAAAAAGTAAATTTCTTTCGTTATATTATTTTTCTTAATTATCGTTATCGAATTCCATACCGGCAAAATGATACATTAATATTTCTATATTATTTCGAGATTTACTTCCCAAGATGTGTATACAAAGAATACAAAGACAATAATGGGTCAACATATTTTTTGAATAACTAGGAAATCAGTTATGTGGGTAGTTAACAATGAAATAAATTTATTAATCGTCTTTTTTCCTTTATTATTTAGATGAGCACAAGGACAATTGTGCTCAGAAATGTCAGGTAAAAATGTTTCACCTCTACCCGGGATATGAGTATCAACTGTCATATGCAAGTCTTAGTTACAGTGGGTTGAATGTACATGTAAATATGGCTACTATCACCAGTACATGCAACTCGTTCCTGTATATTACATCATACAAACATTTGGAAATTATTTGCAAATTGGACTTAGGAAGAAGTAAGTTCTTATATTATTTTTCATATTGTGTACTTTTCATTTTTCAAAGCTTTAAAACAATTATATCTTTGAAAATAACAAATCCTGTAAGAGGTTGATATTGTGACCTTTAAAGACGTAATCACATACGTAATCTATGCATTTATGTAACAATTTATCCAAAAAGGGCGCAGTAAGTGCTATATCAGGAACAACTTTAAATTGTATATTATATGTGGATATGAGATTGCAGCTCTCATAACCTTATAAAAACCAAAAATAAAAATTGTCTGATAAAACATTTTATTTGAATATATAGAGTAACGAATAGTATTTAAGCCCAAAAATTTATTAAATAATGCAAATTTTGGAGCATCGCAAACACACACCTTCTAAACATCAGCGATGGGACCAGACGCTACGGAGAAGCAAGCACTCCCTAGAAACCGGCCAGACTATAGTCCGCCACCTATCATCGGGCAAAAACCCACCGACAATTCATTGTGCAAACGATTTTCCAACAATAATTATGAAAAAATCCAGACAGCATGTGACTCTAATATGTTGATTTGTATTTAATAAAAAAATCGCTGTATTGGCTAATTTAATTTCCAGAATGATGATGTTACACGCGGCTGTCGATATTTCTGTTTCATCAACATGTTTGTCAATAGCGAACCTAGTTTTAGAAATGTTCATACACAGAAAAAGCCCTGTAAATGATTTAGAATGACTGAATCTCATGAATTTAGAAAGTTCTTTTTCTCGTTTGGTAGATGTCTCAAAACATTTGTGTACATCAACAAAGGAATGTAATGATATGTCTAAGACGTGTTTTCGATCTTGGACAGAACAAATGGGCATATGTGTATGTAGACCTGAATATATAGGATTTGAAACCGAATGTTTAAAAGGTAAATGTTCATCAGGCGCTTATATAACAAAAGTATTGAATTATTACTTAAAAATCTAAATAAGCTATAACATTTTACATAAGAAATAACAATATTTGCATAACGACATGAGTTTAGTATCATATTTTTGTAGGAAATTTGAAATTGGGAGATCAATGCCAGCGAAAAGAGCAGTGTTCTGTGACATCTGGTTCTGTTTGTAAGAACGATACATGTGTCTGTAGGACAGGATATGTCCAGTTGAGTGATTCAAAGTGCTTTCCGTGTATGCTCATTTAAATATTTTACATTGCAACTAAGTCACTACATCATTCTATGCAGACGTTAAAACTAAACAAATTTTGGCAAATAAATACAAATGCTCTTAATGCTAAATAAATGCTCAAACACTGCTTTTCTCATGAATAATGTAAACTTAATTTGATGTTTGACTAATTTTTCAATATTGACACTAGTTGATGTAGAATGCACTGACTTGGATAAAGTCAAGAACTAGTCGACACAGTTTCTGTATACGTGAGGCTCACGAGCTAGTAGTCCAATTTATTATTGTAGCTTGAAAATTGAAACAAGTGAATACATATTCCAGGAAGTATACTTACCAATATTTTGAAGTCTAATTGAATTTTAAATGTAGTGACGTCATATAAAGCCGCCATAAGGCACGGTTTGATAGTAACGTACTATAATGTCAAGCAAAACTCCTCGAAGATCTCAAAAATACAAAATGTTTTTTCATTATAATTAGAATTTGAAATTCTAAAATTATTCAATGCGTATTGAATCAATGCAGAAGTTTTTTTCTTCAAGAAACGGCTTGACTTTACATTTTTTAATATGGATTTGCCAATATAAAATGGAATCAATTTAATGTAGAGTTTGTTTGAATTCACGTTAGAAACATTTTCCTTTTTAGTACATCTCACAAAAGATATGCGTAGATCGACTGAGGACTGTCAAGATGTTTCTAAGACATGTTCGTCTACAGAACACGTCGGCGTTTGTGTATGCAAACATGGGTATATTGGATTTGGAAACAAATGTTTACAAGGTTATAAGTTCATAGAAAGACATGTATTTTAATCATTAAAACAAATTTGAATTTTTTGATATTTTGACCGAAAACTTATTCAAAGCTATTTACTAATACACAAATTAAAACAAGTTATATATCATCACTGAAATTAAAAGTGATTTTTTTCTTGTTTTCCAGGCGAATTGAAGTTGAATGAAACTTGTCAACGAAATGAGCAGTGTTCTATGCCAGCTGGGTCTGTTTGTCAGAACGATACTTGTGTCTGTAAGTGTGGTTATGTTCAATTCCATTATTTAAAATGCTTTCTTTGTAGGTTCATATTTTTCAACTTATATTTCTCATTTCATAACACAATTAAAAGCAATGATGAATTCAAAACTGCTCTCATAAAAATAATTTATGAGTTTACTGTTGTTGTTTTTTTTTTGGCAATTATCTTTGTTATTCAATTTTTAATGAAATATACTTTACTAAAGGAAACTTAAAAGTATACATTTAATGAAAGCTACATATCGGTGTGGGGGGTATACGAGTATTTACATATGACATAAACTTTCTAGTTAAATATATAGAGGATATATTTATCGCGTGATTTGATTTTGGCTTTATTCACCGAGTTTAAATGATGTATACACCATTTTAACTAGTTGGATAAATCCAACTACAAATCATATAATTATAGATGTTTTATATTTCTCATACGACTTTTTAACAAAACTTTTAGACTTCCCCCATGAAACAAATAAATGATTTTGAAATCTAATTGATGTAGCACTGTTGATGTTGACATGCCTCGAAAGAAAGTATGTTATGTTCAATACTTAGAATTTCTGCTTTCTGCGTCTTTGAAAACATTATGTGATAATTGCTGGAGCTTTATATTAAGCGAACCACTGACTGAAAGTTGCAAGGACCATCGTGAAAAATCGTGAAAATTAACCCTTTTTACGGTAGCAGTACAAAACGTGCCATGAACAAGCATTGTTACTTGTATATTTATTTTTGATCCACGACGATACACCTACATTACTAAGTAGGCATACACATATAATATAAGAAAGCATTGTTGAAGATGTTAAAGGAATCTTATAACAACAACTTATCTGCCAGGCTTTACTTTCTCCCAAAACGATTTAAAGGACTGAGGGGGGTAACATCCATTTTCAATTAGCAAATTATTGATACAGGTACCTTGATAACATAAGACATTTCTTTGATATATACACTTTACGAGTCTTTTTTCTTGCTTTTAGCGGCATTATTCCTCTTCATCATTCATTTTATAAGGGCAAGAATTTTCTCAAATAAAGTTTCAATAAACAAAATCTTGAAGCGAGGGATCGCGTCAAAACTGGCAGTGCTATTAATAAAGCATCAACCCAAGGGTATAGCTTAAGTTTATTACATGGGTAGTATCCTCCACACGTATGAGATAAATGAAGGATATCTGTATTGTGTGATTTGAGTTTGGCTTTATCCAACGAGTTGAAATTGTGTATATATTTGCGGGGCTTGTTATAAAAAATTATTATTCATGACAAAATTTGAAATGTATACAGATCTAAGAAAGCCATATCAAAAATCTTAGTATAAGTAGGATTTTCTTAAATTCCTCCTTTCCCCTTCCCCTAACCAAGCACACACACAAAATTTGGTAACGTCTGTTGACTTTCATTCATTAATATCATTTATTGATTGATATAAACCTATTGTAGAAGACGATATTCATTCATTCTTCACTCTCTTTTTATAGCAAAGAAAAAAACATTAGGCTCAAACTTTCAAATTGATAGATCTATCTTATACTCCTAAGCTTAAACACTTAACGTGTATGTGTGTATGTGTGTGGGTTTTTTTTTTTTCTGTTTGAAAAAAGCCATATGTGAATAGTTTTTTTGTTGTTGTTTTTGTTGTTTTTTTTTTTTGCATGTACAGGTGACACTTGTTTACTGATAAAAATAAAACATTGTCAACTCAAATCCTCGGTCATTTGTCAGTCTTATTCTGTCCTATCAAGTTTGAGATAACGAGTTTTGACTGAATGTATATAATTTGGGATACATGTATGAATTGTACTGGTAAAGGTTAATTCGAGAATAAATAATGAACCTTAATATTGAGAGAGAGAGAGAGAGAGAGAGAGAGAGAGAGAGAGAGAGAGAGAGAGAGAGAGAGAGTATAGAAAAATGAGATATTTTTGTGTACAAGTTCTTTTAAAATAAATTTGATAAACCATATTTGTTTTATGCTTTTCTAATTTTATTATAAGACTTTTGAAACCCCTCCAAAAATCTATGTTATATTTCGAGTACGGGTTTTCTACTTTATCGGAGATACAGGGAAGGGCTTTAGACGAGAGCGATAGCTTAATACATAATTATTGAGACAAGGAAATCAGTTATACTTTTATAGATTCATATTTATGCAATTAACGCCTACAAGGTTTTAAATTTCCACGAATTTCCAGCAGATGTTAAAGATTTTTTGACATGCTATCTTCATATTTAATTTCAAATTCAATACTCACGAACATTATTTTATTTGATATAAATAAGACAAAGCAAATACCTTTTTAAAACAAATATTTGTATTACATTAAATCTGTCAGATTATTCAATGAAAATGTTGAAGCTGATTATTTTCTGTAATGTGTTATGGATCCTACAAACAAATGCTAGATCGATGTCGCGCCGCTCTGCTGATCTTGCTGGGCCACTCGAGTAAGAATTGTTCAATCTACATACCCAGTTTTATAACTCCGCTAAAGCAAAGGGTCATAATTTGAAGGTAATATGCTCTCTCTCTCTCTCTCTCTCTCTCTCTCTCTCTCTCTCTCTCTCTCTCTCTCTCTTGGGATGTTTAAGAGTCATTCTATACAAGAACATGCCCAAAGTAGATCTTTTTTTCGAGTCACGTAATTAGTGATTTACAGTTGTCATGTCTTAGCTGTCAATTTTAATATCCATTTCATCTCTGAAATCTAACATTCACAGTTGCTTTTTTATTATTTTAATTCGATAAATATGTACTTAAAATTCCAGATGTTAATATAATGTATTCATGGATCTTCTTTTATGAGAAATCATAGCAAGTCACCGAAAAAAAAAAATTAACTTCCGTAATGATTTTGTTGTGATTTTGTTTTTAATTTCAAGTACAAAATGCAGATTTCAAAAATAACTGTATGTTATCTGAAAGAGACCATGGAACCCCCTTTTTTAAAATATTTTTGGAGCGAAATGCTTTATACTTTCGCTTAATATCGTTTGATTTTAACTATTGCAGAGAAAATTAATTTTCATTGCTGGGGATTTAACATTTGTAACGTTATATTTCGTAAAAATATTTTTATTCAAATTTTTAACTTAATTTCAGATTTATGCAACACTTCATGAATCACTCTTAAGTATTCGACTATACTGAACATCATATATTTTAAGTGATCTTGTTTTAGGAAGCACATTTTGAAAGACATTTTGAGAGCATACTGAACATAAGAACCAAAATAATGTCAAATTCAGTTCTATTTTTAAAAAAAATTATAATGAGACTTGATCCAGAGATAACTTCCGTAATATTACCTTATAATCAATAGAATATTCAAATTGTTGTAAAAAGTGAACGTTACAATGCCGGATTTGGGGAATATTTTAACATGTCCCTTAGAGAATTACAATGTTTTTTTTTTTTTTGTTTTTTTTTTAAACATTTTTTTTCATACTTTATACCTTGAATTTGTCCATTTATCGTAGAATAATAGTTAGGCGAACATGTTCTATGTATGTGTTAGGGTCCATACAAAAAAGCAGCGGTATGTATTTTTAATTTCATTGTTAAAATATATTTTAAGTGATCTTTTTTTAGGAAACACATTTTGAGAGCATTCTGAAAGTAATAACCGTCTGTACAAATGCAGGATGTGCCTCTGAAGCGGCGGAAAGTGGTAAGTTTATTAAACAATGTAGAATACACAAAAAAGAAGAAAAAGGAAATTAACCTCATCATTATTTTAAACCCCTGCCCAATAGGTAAATGATCGAAGCAATTGATAATTTTGCATGGTCTGTAAAGTAAAAGACAAATACTTATGGAATGTATTAGATAAGAACCCAAAGTTATATCGTACACATATACACGGGGTTGGGGCAATTGACGCTTTATAAGTAGCGAAGCGGTTTATAAAAAGCGTAAACTGCTGCACTCCAAGTTATAACAGACGTATAACTTGGGTTGCTATTTTAATCATTCCTTATCATTCAAATTTAAATCATTAAGTAGAGAAAAGTAGACAATTTGTACCTTTAAAACGCCTTCAAATTGTTCATATTTGAAGCGATACGTCAAGCGGGTTGATTTTTTGATTAATATTTTTCCAATCAAATCAACCAAAATTAAATTATATCTGTATGTCTTATCGAATAATTTAACTAAATGAAAAGAAAGCCATTAACATGGATACAGGAAAGTTATCATTAACTAATAGACATTTATAGTGTTTACATTATATTGTACAGAAAATGACAAAATGTGCCCTAAGGACTGGAATAAATATGGAGACAAATTGTTACAAGCGTTTATATTCTTCACTTGGATGGACCAATTCGCAGGTATGATACTATTCCTCATGTATTATCAATTCACACGTTTTGAGAAGCAGCCTTTTCTAATTTTCTCTTTTCCGTTTGTTGATATCATTTTAATTTTGTTTCAATCTCGAAATAAAAAAAAAAACAAAGATTAAATTTGATTATAACTTACCTTGCTAGAGGTCAAAGAGTACAGGAATATTGATTTTATTTTCTTTTTTTAACTGGATCATTTTTTTTAAACTGTTGAACTTTCAACAATACACATATGCCTATTACAATTTCTTTAGAAAGCGTGTGGCAAATTGGATGCAACATTGGCTCAGATAAATAGCGAGGATGAAAACGTGTGGCTTTCAAAGACATTTAGTGGTAATTATTTGTTTTAGAGCCAAAACTTTCAATAAATACGTTTGGAGACATGGGAAAGTTGACAATAAAATAGTTGGGACACTGTTTAATATATAAAAACGCTCTAAAAGATTTGCAAAATATCTTATCATAAATAAAGAATAAACAATGTAGTTTCCTCCTTATTTCCATAGGATTGGACGCTTGGATCGATGCTACAGATTTCCCAAATGAAGGGGAATGGAGATGGTACTCAACCGGAAAATTGGTCAAATACACTGCTTGGAACGATAAAGAACCGAATAACGCAGGGCGGAGAGAGCATTGTGCACACGTCTTCCTGTTCAAAAAGGAAAGCTTTGTGGAATGACGATATTTGTACAGACAGGCGACAGGCTCTGTGCATGAAAAAAGCAGCATGACAGAATTAAGGTAAGCAGATGAGAAATGATTTTTCGATACAATTACTTATTGTTGAAGTTTATTCTATAAGATCGACAAATACATGAATGCCATTATGATTGCATCAAATTAAAATCATTAATCGAAATAAATTAAGTCGATTTTATTTGATAGTATTTGTAATTCAAATTCAAATTGCATTCAATTTTAATCACAAAATAAATACATAAATACATGAATACACATTCTGAATCAAACTGTAAAATGTCTTTGTAAGCATTTTACTGATATAGTTCATGTTTTCTTTCTTTTTTTCAGGATATACAAAAAATGACATTATAAGACCGTTGTCGTGTATTGCTAAAAATAAATAAAATGAAATTACTATTTGTACTTTTTCTTCTTTGTTAGATTTGGAAATTAGCTCATTTAATCCAAGAAAAAAACTGGCTTAAAAAATCATAAATTTGATAGGTAAATTCATTTTATATGAAATGAAGTTGTACTGAATATTTATCAAATTCTCCCCTAGAATGTCACAAAGTTATAAACATTTTTGAAGATTTCAATTCAAAATATGTAGAGAATCTCAAGTATTAAGGACATCTTAGAATTTCTCAGTATTTTAGAAGTTAATAGCGTCAATTAAAACGAAAGTTATTTAAACATTAAAAAATGGGGACATAAATAGGCCTTAACATTTTCAGCGAAAGAGAGACAAATTAGAGCGATATATTATTACTTAATTAACAGCATCGCCTCATACGAAAAGCATTAACGTATGTTGGACGTAAACGGTCACTACTGGATAAGACAATCGCATCGAAATGTGAAAAGCTCGTTTGTGGCCGTAAAAATGTTTCGCTTGTCAGGGAAAATTTGGTGGTTGAAAGTACCCATGTTCACAACTAAAACAAAGGATAGCCCCCCCCCCAACTGAAATGGCTTCCTAAGGGTCTGCGTTCTTGCTTAAAAATACAGTGTACCACAGATATCCGGATGCTTACGTATTCGGACGATTTTTCATCGGAACGAAAGTTTTTAACGTTAATTTGTTCTGTTTAACTGGTAATTCAGATATCCGGACGCTTCACATATCTGGCCAAATTGACTAGGGACCAAAGCGTCTTGATAAATGAGGCACCACTACCAGTATTCATACAGTTTCATTTTCAAATATATATTCCGTCAAAATGTTTATGGAACTGTAATTTAGCACAGAAAAGTCAAGCACCGTTTACTGGCGTTTAGTATACAAGAACAGCACAGTTCCCATCTCTTTAATTAAATTATACAATATTATACATGTAGATAAATAATTTTTTTAGATCATAGCAGCGGTCCCTGTAAGAAATATACAAATGTTGAGTTCAAGTGAAACAGGGTACAGGTGTAACAAAATTAAAAACAGTTAATGTGCAGAAATATTTGTAACCGCTTTAAGACGGTTTCAGTTTGAGGTATAACATTTAAGGTATATGGTATGTAAATAATTAATTTGTCCTTTATTTGTCTATTTACTACTATACGTTTCTACTCCATAACTAAGATAGGCGACGAAAATGAATTTTATAAACAATGGAAACCTAGATCATTAAGCATTCAAATTATAAAATATCCAAAAACGTAAAAAATTTAAAATCCGCTTGAATGGAAGAAGGGGACGTATATATATTTTTTTCATGAATGTTAACGTTTTCGAAAACAAGCTTATACATATCTCAGCGTATCTGAATTCATTTCTCAATTGAATTTTTCGGTGATTCAGAAAATACATGATGCATCGTAACAGAATAAAGTTACGTGCTTGTGTGTTAGTGAGTGAATGCTGTCTCATAAGATTTTTTTTAATATCAGGATCGATGTGCTTTTTGCGAGGGGTGCCCCTATTTGCGCGTGTTGTTCTTCTGCATGGGATCCTCTATCTATCGATATTTCTTTTAATCTGTAATTTTAAGATTTTTTTGAAAATTGAATAAAACGCAGCCGACGTCATTACGTTTTCAGTGAGTAACGTCAGTTATTTTTTGAGCGCCTCACTAAAATGTTCATAAAATACCGCAAAAGTGAGATATTTTCAAAATTTATGTATATTTGCATTCAGAAAGAGTCCGGCTATCAAAATTTACCAAAAAGTCAATTTGTGAAAATTTGACCTTAAGGGCCCTTTTCTCGTGACGGCAGTCATATAGCTTTTCAAATCAATAATTTAATTCACAATAACAAAATAATAAAAGTAGTGGTGTATATTTTTTATTTCACAATGATGGTCTGTGTGTTCTAGTAAAGAAATGTTTTATGCCTCCGGTTAGTTTGTCTCCGTATGTATATAATCAATACTGTATACAGGGTTATTTTCGCCCCGTTTTATTTTCTCCGTTTACACTTGCAGACACTTTTTGCCTCGTTTTAAATTCGCCTAATCATAGCTATATTAAAGAAATTATACTGTATACGTACTACTTGATTTGGCTCCGTTTAAGATTTACCCAAATGAAGGGTGGCGAAAGAGGCGAAAATAGAACAGGGACAAAAATATCCCTGTATAAGGTATTCATAATCGCATTGTGCCCGAAGGACTTATAAAGCAAATGCATACAATGCTCAAATATTGCATTGACAGTGCGACAATAACCATGCTAATTCAAGGATAGAACTCATGACATCGAAATAAGAATTATCAGTCCAACAAACTAATTACAGCACAAGTATGGATATTAATTATAATATATTACCTTTCAATGTATGTTGATGTGGTTTCATATATTCGACCTAAAAGAAGTTCCTTTTAATTTACTTTATTCCCTTTTACTCATCTAAGATTTTTTGAAACTTTATATAATTGTATAATGCAATTTCAAAGAAGAGCTCTGATTCCTATTTACGCATAATACATGCAAAGCAAAAAAATTATAAAATAGATAACAATTATTTGAAATGAAACATAAAGATATAAAAAATTATTCAAGAACAAAAGTCCTCAAAGAAATACAAAATAGGAGCAGAGAAAACTCGGACCTAAAAAGCATCAGAGAAGGTATCAGGTGCAATGTAGGAGTGAGTATCCTTTGCCGACCGGTCACACGTGCAGTGTGCCTCATGCCATGATTGGAAATTTTATAAAGGAAAAATGCGTCGTCTCCATTCAGGGTACAATTACTGGACTATAATGACTAACAACTTGTATAAAAAAAGTCAGTCAAATCTGACTCTATGATCAATTGTATTTGATGACAAGGTCATTGTATCGACCAAAGAACATTCGAACTGATGACATTTAAATTATACTCTTGATATTCTTGTTTCATCAATTTATTTGTCAATAATTTACCATGTTTAATAAATTGTTTATGCATAGAGCATGCTCTTGCGTTTCAAATTAAATGAGATACATAAATTCCGTATGAAGGTAATGAAATTATAATGCTACATTAGTAAGGGAAGAGGACAATTGAAAAGTTAAAGTCATCACGTTTATTATAGAGCTTGGCTGTAAGATAACCAGTAATGTCTTTTTACAGTAAAATATCCAAATGTAAAACAGATGTGTCAGACGCTGAGGAATCATTTATCTCAACCTCACCTGGATGGACATGGAAAGAACTACGAACGATATTATTGTTCTCCCGCCTACCTCTAAGTCTATTCTCAAAAGTTAACATATTCAAAAAATTTTCAGAATTCTTATAGATATTTATATGAATTTTCATAAAACGTTACGTATTTGGGATATTAAAGAGAGATAACTTTATAATTTTAGTGAAATTTATGGTTTTCACTATAGAAATCAACAGAAAATATTTTTTAAACATCTCCCCCCCCCCCCGTGAAACAAAAAATCTTTTTTACACGTAATATGGACTGTCATTTTACAAATTTATGCCAAAGCTTTTTGTGTTTCACGGGGGGGGGGGGGGGGGCGACATATGTTTATAGTCAAAAAAACGAAAAAATGCTGATTTTTCACCAATTTAAAAGCTATTTACAACTAAATAATTGTACTTTATTAATTCATATATGTTTTATTTATTTGCGTAAAACATAAGAAAAGATATGAGATATATTTTATCATATTTAAGACTACATGTATTTAAAAATATGGTGATTCTTGAAAGTTCGATTTCACTAGAAAATATCGTCTACCCCCCTTTTTTCAAGAGCTGGATTTAATGATAATTTACTATCTAGCGCTGGAACTAAAATGATTAATCAATTTCCATAGAACTGTTCTTTGTATGAAACAAAGATTTAATGGTCAAATTGCCATTAATATTGAATTTAATGGGTGCAAAATGTAGGCGGGAATCAAGAGTTAGAGTTCGTAGTTCTTACCGTTGTTAATTGACAATACGTCGCCGATATTTCTAAAAGTCGAGTTGAAGGCCACAGCAGGTGTTTTCTTCTTTTAACGCATAAGAATTTGGACAAATTCTGCTTCAATGAATACAAAATACGTCTGGTTATAACGGGGCGCAATTAGTTCCCATGGAATTTCCAACAGATTGTTGCAAAAACCTGGAATCCAACAACAGCATAGACATATTTAAGCCGAAAATCTACTATCTTTTTGATGTTAACTTAAGCATTCTTGTGTGTAACATGAGAATGTTTGTTAATAAAACAATTTTGAAAATGTCCAATAACAAGGGACATGTGAGTAAATTACGAGTTCCGGGTTTTTTCGTTGTTGCAAAGCAGTTGTCAATGATATAAAAAAGCCTGCACGTTCATTTATCATGGAAAATGGTTGTGTATAAGTCGAAAGGTCGTTATTTATTAACTTCTTAATTTTGGAAAAATCTTGTAATTTCAAATTGTCCAAAAGTTCTTTGGAATTTTTAATTATTCAGATTTGATTTCCACTTCTTGAATATTGTTACACTGTACTCTTGAAGTTTCTTTTCAATACTGTTATCTTTGTGTTGAATGAAGAAAGAGGATTGATTTAACATTTACTCGAACATGCCGTGCATATTTGTTTGTAAGGATACTTATGAAGGTTTGGAATCCAACATATGTATAATAGTTCAAATTCATTAAAAATATGCATATCTCACATATTATTTTAAAGCATCGCCTTCTTGGAAAGGAAATTATGAGTATAAGTTGAATTAACACTTGCAGACTTAAGTCAAAGTTACTCTAAAATACAATTTATGTAATGAGCCTTACAAGCAAAGACAATGATGTAACCTGCTTTGTCAATAGGTACCCATACGTACTGCATGTAATCTACTGTAGAAACACAAATTTCAGTGGTTTAACAAAACAATAACAAAGATAAAAAAAAATGTAAAATTAATTAAACAATTCAACACCCCCCTACCACATTTATATACGTAAAAAGTCAAGAACAATGCAAAAATAATCTTCATCAACAGCCAAAAGGCAAGTATTTGACCTTGAATAAACAGAAAATATTAATCAAAAATGAGTTTTAACCGAAAGGCATAGATAAAACAAACAAACAGACTAGACAACAACAATATTAGATTATTATTTTTCTTTTTTAAATCATAACAACAGACATTACCATCAATATGAAGTAACTGAAAATTCATCAATAAAACTGAAAGGCAACTATTGATAAAAGTCTATTAAAAAGTAATAAAAACAGGAAACTTAAAAAGTAAACTTAAAATACATGAACAACAAGAGTAAAAGTCAAAGCATATTTAAGGTATATATGCCCGAACATACTAAGATATTATTATAAAAATATAATAAAGTGAGTAATGGATATTTACATCAAACACGTTTTAATCTTGTAATATTTTACAGACGGATGCGCCATATAGGGTACAGGCAACTGGCTAGATGGTACTAGGTATGTTTGGGGAGACAAGTGCGTGAACCATTTCCTGCGTGTGCAGTCCAGAAAACCCGGGACACGTATCCAGAGGAAGATGATTAATACCAGTGATTCGGCATGGCCTAATTCCCCCGGAACCTTGTCAGCAGCTGACCCACCGCATCGTCTTTCTCAGGCTGTACATACTGGTTGCACAGTGGCGATGGCGCAACTCCAGAGTCCCCACACTGGCAACTCATGTTGATGGCCCTTGTCTTAGCAGCATTTGTAAGAACATCGACAAACTTTGAAAAAGAATTCATGTTCATTAAATCTAATTGACTATATATTAAACCTGTTCATGTTATTTTTTATCTGTGTGTTTATATTTAGCTGTTATATTACAATGAAGATATAAAATAAATTTACCATTACTACTTTGATTCCTGATCTTCTTCACCGTCTAGTCCCTCCTTTTTGTGTTTTGAATTTGTATTGTGGCTGCCTGGTCCTACCTGGATTTCTCGTTGTAATGAAGTGCTGCTAAGGCCAGGCTATAATTGAAAACAATTTGTTCGTATTGTTTCTTGTATGTCACTGTCTCTTTAAAATGGCTGAGTACCATGATAGGAAATATAAATAGAAAAAAGTATTGTTTAATAAGCAGGACAACATACCAACTTTGCATTTCAAAGTAGGGGAATTTGTACATCTTTGGCACAAAATGGTTTATGACTGAATGCAATGCCTATACACTTGAAGTTTGAATTAATGACATAAGCATGGGCATGTCCTTCTTCACCTGCCTGTTATTTATAATGGTTTCTAAATTCTGCATCACTTTGGTTCCTGAAAGATACAAAAAATTTAATTTAATTTTTTTTAAATTTAGATTTTAAATAGATCAGTGTTATTTATTTTAATTTCAAATATATTAGACTAAGTCACCCCCCTCCAATTTGTTTTTGTACCATTCAATAAATGACAGCCATATCATACATGAAATATGTTTTTTGTTTGAGAAATTTATTGATAAAATTTGTGTGTTTGTAAAAAGGATCTTACCTGGTCTCAACCATCTCGTCTGTCCAGCAGTTTGGTCAAGATCCCCATGTTCACACCGTTAAAAATGTTGCCCATGACCTTCGTGAATGTTTTGGACATGATTGGTTATACTGGTCCACTTTTCCCATTTGAGCTCATTGTTTTCATCACGTGCTGTGGTTTTTATCAACTCTCTTAGAAATTTGCAATCTTTTTCGTTGCTGGGGGCCTAAAGCGTCTTCTTAAATCCTAAAATTTTTATCATAACGTATATGTTCATCCTGACTATTTAAGTTACAAGTAAGTAATGCTTATGTGATGCTTTTACATTTATCATGGTTTTTGTGCAATATAAACCCCACCATTTGAAAAAAAAAATTACGCTTTATTTTCATAACTTCTGCTACATGCCACACATCGATGCTATGAGTCGTATCTGGCAGGTTCTCACGCGTCCACTTCGCAACCTGAAGATGTCTGTCACTCACTACCTGGCTTGATGGTAACCCATTCTGCTCAAGGTAACGAACTCTTCGGATCAAACCCTCTTTTTCCAACTCCGACCTACTTCGTTTCTCTGAAATGGATTAAATAATGAATTGCAGTTCTAATATCACTTTAATTTACAACACAGAAAAAGAACAAATTCTTACATAATCATAAAACAATTTAAATAACAGTTTATCACCTATAATTGTATTTACCTGTATGAGTTGCAGATCAACCACCACATCCTCTTTGAGGTCCATTAGCGTGTAGCTACCAAACTTAGCACAATGGCCAGGTGTACTACCCCTTCCATCTCCACCTAAATGTAACTGCCGTCCCGACGCCCGTGCTTCTTGTACATAAGAGGCTTGCTGATCTCTCTATACTTTGATCACTGCTTGATGGAGGTAGCACTGTTGGTGATACATAGGTCCTGTAGGAGATGGAAGCCATGTTCAAGAACTTAAACATTCTGACTGCTTTGCTTGGAAGAGATCCTTAAAACAAAAATGCACAAGGATATTTCGAAATAATCTGCTGGAATGCTACCAATTAGGGACTGGCTACTGAAAGTCCGCTGGTAGAGACAAAATCTGCAGTCTTGCATGATGGAGATGGAGGATCCTTTCAGTTGTTTGATCTCCCCATAAGTTGGTTGTGCACAGGGGGACAATTTGCAAAGAGTTCTATAAGCTGCAGCAGACATTCGGAAACAAGGAATTTCCTGTTACGATCGACCCTGAAATAAAATAGAGTTGACATTTGTGCTTCAAACCTTTATACTGTTAGACATTCTTTACTGACAAAGTGATAAATATAATTATAGTATTATCTTTACTTTTTCAAAGAAAAATTAATAGTAATCAAAGTGTTGTGATTTCCCATTTATGTGACAGATGAATTATCATTGAATCAGGATTCCCCAAGGTCACTCTCCAAATTTTCATCAGACTCGGTAAACAGTCGAAGAGTCAGTTTCTACAAATTCATCCTACTCACTTTCGGTCTTCTCTGAGGCAAATTATTCGTTGATTGGAACTTCTATAGGTTCATCATTTAGAGGATGAGCTGGTAGTTGATTACAACTAACGCCAATCTGTCTTGTTTTCACCTTTGGGAAAGCCTGTACCTCAACAAAAAGTACTGAATGAATTTATTTCAAAATATCAAACTCTGATATTTCGGCCACAGTATCAATGTTAAATAAATACTAATATAAAGAATTACAGTAAAACACGATTATAACGAAATCGCAGGACCTATGAAATTACTTCTCTACATCCGTAATTCGTTATGTTCATACATCATATATCTTGAGACGGACAAAATGTGATTAATAAAGCTCACTTGAGCTTTCATTTCAGATGAGCTAAACATTTTGAAGACTGTATGTATCAGTATATATGAGGTTTGGCACAAGAAAAATGACGTCAAGCTCAGTGAAGGTAAAGAAAGCTCAAGGTCATTTTTTAATGTTTTTCAGTTGAATAATATGTATTAGCGTATGGAGTTTGACACTAATTTAAGAAAAGTGGGGTCAATTTCAAAATAAAGGTCAAATTGAAAAAAAAAGTTGAATAGCTCTCAAGTATGAGCCTCAGGGCGTTTAGGAAATTATTGAGACAATGTGTATATTCATTCCATTAATGAATGTGTTCCCGTGAAATTTAGCATATTATATGTTTGAAAAGTACTAATTAAAGTTTTTAATAGCAAAAAATGCCCGGTATATAACAAAAAATCCATTTCTTCTTCACAGTGGTATATTATTGTGCCAATGGTAGGTGTGCCCGGCACAACCACAAAATCAGATATTGAAAAAATGTAACACCAAAATTCAAACACTAGGATGACCCATAGTAAGAGCGTACATATTTCAATTTATGGATATGATTTTTTAATTTAATTTTCACTTATTTTATGTAAGTTTATTAAAATTTCGATAGGAAGCACAGAAAGCATGACTAAATTTAAACGCGGCATAGATATATGAGAAGGACGTCATAATGGATTTTGACGTCAAAGCGGCGCAGTAGAGCTATGAAGAATTCTTTCCAACTGTTAAAACTATAACAATGAAGAAAAGCATGCCTAGTGATTTTTATTTTTTTTTCATTGATATGATTTTTATCTTGCAAAATATTCGATAAGAGTAAAAACAAGATCACCGGACGACCATGATTATTTCAAATTATAAATAACATTAAATTAATGTTGACCTGTGTTGCATAAATCGGTATTGCAATATGCTAATTCAACGTGTATTTGACACTTCATGGCTTTTTTTTATTATAATAAGGTAGCACAAGCACAATCTTTTTAAATTTTATTTTTTAAAGATTTTTTAAGAAAAGAAACATTTGATTTCTGGAATGTTATATGCAATAAAAGAGAAAAAAAGATAAAAACTCCCCGATCGTTTAACAAGCCACAATATCTCCGACTGACATGACGTTAAATTGACGTAGCAATGCTGCTTCAGTTAGATAGACATATGTATGTTTATAATTTCACCTGAACTCGTAATAATAAATGATAAAAAATTCAGTCTTTTATGAATATTGATGAAGGAAGTGTGTAAACAGTAGGCCTATATAAAGACATGCATGTCCATGGGAAATCTTAGATAACGAGATATGTTGCATTTTGACAACGATTATTAACAAAAGGTTAATATGCGTCAGAACAGAGTAGATAGTTCTTCAAAACTGATTACATTTAAGTTAAGTTTCATTAAGAGTAAAATTCTTGAAATCCATGCCAAAAGTGAGCTGTGTGGCAACGCACTTTGAAAAAATTTCAAAGTGCATTAAAATCGGGATAAAATCAACGCACTTTGAATTTCTGTGACTACCGAAAAAAAAATTTCAAAGTGCGTTGAGAGTGTACATGAACATTTTTTTTTTACCATTAGGACATTTCACGCACTTTGAAAAAAAATATACATAAACAAAAAATTCTAGACTTATAGATTTTAGTAATTGAGGGAATCAATTTGTTATAATTATTTCTTTCAAAAAACTTTTACTTTACATGTACTCATTTAACCTCATTGAAAACGAGGAGAAGACGAATAGAAGGTCTCTCAACCCAATTTTTTTTCTTATACATTGTACATAGACGTCGGTAGCAAATCGAAAGTGGACACCCCCCTCTCCCGAGGTAAGCCCCAATTTTCAATGTCTATTTATGTATATCTTTGCAAAAACATTTCAGTGATTTGATCCCAAATTAAACGCACTTTGAAAAAAAATTCAAAGTGCGTAATGCTTCAAAGTACGTTGTAACAGAGCTGTATCTCAAACGGCCTACCTCGTTTTCTTGACGCCATGTTTGTTCATCAATCTATTACATAGCGTCGGCGTTACGTGAAAGATTTATTTAGAAATAGCCATTTTTCCCCTAGAAGGATGATAAATAATTATAATTTGAAAACTTTATAAACGCGTTTAATTTCAATGGCGTAATTTACAGGATTTTCATAACTTTTGTTAGTTAACAAAATATATAAATCCCAGCCGTATTTTATAATGGCACAAGTTATACCGGTATTAGTGTTGTGTATTACTTTAACGGACCGAAACACGGGTCAAAGGAATGATAAGAAAAAAATGACTTTATTTTATGACTTTGTTTCTTTGTTCTTTTATTTATTTATTTTTAGCTTTTCTTTAATAAATATAATAATAATTTCTTATTAGAGAAATAAATAAGATATTCTTTGAACTCTGTAAGAAAAAAAATTGGAAAATGAAAAAATTATTGAGCATATAAAAATTACTGAATTAACAATTATTATCATGGACATTTTCTATTGTTTCAATTAAAAAATGTCCATGATAATACTTATTAATTCAGTAATTTTTTATGCTCAATAAATTCTTCATTTTCCAATCTTTTTTTCGCGCCTTTGAAACAAATAGAAAACGAGGAGAAAAGAAGAAAAACCCTAACAAAAAAATACTATAGTTAACTATAGTTTACTATAGTTAAATATAGTAAATCAAAGTGTCAAAGTTTTTGTCAAAGTTTTTCAAAGTATCAAATTTTTAAACAAAGTTTTTCAAAATATCAAAGTTTTCGCCAAAGTTTTTCAAAGTATCAAAGTTTTCGCCAAAGTTTTTCAAAGTGTCAAAGTTTTCGCCAAAGTTTTTCAAAGTATCAAAGTTTTCGCCAAAGTTTTTCAAAGTGTCACAGTTTTCGCCAAAGTTTTTCAAAGCATCAAAGTTTTCACCAAAGTTTTTCAAAGTGTCAAAGTTTTCGCCAAAGTTTTTCAAAGTGTCAAAGTTTTCACCAAAGTTTTTCAAAGTATCAAAGTTTTCGAAAAAGTTTTCCAAAGTATCAAAGCTTTTGCTAAAGTTTTTCAAAGTGTCAAAGTTTTCGATAATTTTTTTTAAAGTATAAAAGTTTTTGATTAAGTTTTTCAAAGTATCCAAGCTTTCGATAAGGTTTTTCAAAGTGTCAAAGTATTCGATAAACTTTTTTATAGTTTCAAAGTTTTCCACAAAGTTTTTCAAAGTGTCAAAGTTTTCGATAAAGTTTTTCAAAATGTTAAATTATCCAAGTTTTCAATAAACTTTTTAAATTATCAAAGTTTTTGATAAAGTTTTTCAAAGTGTCAAAGTTTTCGATAATTTTTTTTTTAAGTGTCAAAGTTTTCGATAAAGTTCTTCAAGTGTAAAATTTTTCGATAAACTTTTTTCATAGTTTCAAAGTTTTCGATAAAAATTTTTAAAGTGTTAAATTATCAAAGTTTTCGATAAAATTTTTCAAAGTGTCAAAGTTTTCGCCAAAGTTTTTCAAAGTGTCAAAGTTTTCGCCAATGTTTTTCAAAGTATCAAAGTTTTCGCCAAAGTTTTTCAAAGTGTCAAAGTTTTCGCCAAAGTTTTTCAAAGT